>JAUCBN010000048.1:14037015-14579515 GCA_035048815.1 Abelmoschus esculentus
CAATTTTTACTTTTTCATTGCATTTTACAGTATGTAAAAAGAAAGTTGTAGATTGCTCTTTCAAACTGATTATACACTAAGTCAGCGCTTCCAAATTCTCTGTCGACTGTCAGTATAGAGCAAAGAATCAGTCTGTCATATCCTAAATGATGGAAATGTAATTCACTTATTCACCTAACGACTGTCGACTAATGGTATAGAATAAATGTATAAAAGACCACAAAATGTTTCTTCTAAAATAAGGCTTACGGTTTCCAGACATCTCCAACTTTCAAGTGAGCTTCGAGTTTCCGGGACATCTACATATTTCAAGTGAACACGGTAGCACAAAGCTCATGGTATCGATGCCATAAGATGCATAGAATTCAGTCAGATTTGATTTTCCTCTTGTTTCAGAAGTACTGCCGATATTTATGCATTCAAACCAGCCCAGTTCTTGAAAGCAATAAGTGACTCCATTTTCCTGAAGCTCCTTCTCCTCAACTTTGACACTTTAAGCTTCTTATGCTTCTCCATGAATGCTTGCTTGTACCTCCACTTATCCACAAAAATTTTCATTTGTTGAGACTTCTCCACCACTTGCATCACCGCATCGAAGAAACCTCCTTTAACAAGAGCATATAAGAAAGCATCAACCAAGTTGTGATCGAACTTGATGCCTTTCCCTTTGTCACCTGAAATTTTCCATTTAATCTCGTTCCATAGCATCAAAACGCTGAAATATTTCTCTGCAGTCACATAACCATTAATCAGGGACAAATATGTTTGATCATTTGGCTCAAACTGCAGGAAAGTCATCCTTCTGAAAGTCCTCCTAGCATCTTCCAACCGCCCAGCTTTACAGAAAGCGTGAATGATTGAGTTCCAATCATGAGTTTTTATTTCAATGCGAGGGTCTTCAACAACTTCATCTAGAAATGCGGCCATCAACTCGGGTCTTTGATTCTCCATCAGACCCGTCATTATAGTAAGATAACTCCCTTTCAAGTCATGTATTCTTGCATCTCTCATATCCCTAAACAATGTAAAAGCAGATGGAAAATCCTGACTGGTCATCGATGCTTCTATTAGCATGTCATACATTCCTGCGTCCAACTGAAGCTCTGAAGTACTAATATCCATAACTAATTGAGTAGCTTCGGCAGTTCTAAGCTCCTTGCTATAAGCCTTTAAGATAGGCACATACACTCCAAGCCCCACAGAACCACCCTGAGCATTCATTTCATCGAGAATGCTATGCGCCTTATCTGATAAACCAAGATTAATACAAGCACTAATGATGCCATATCCAATAGACTTGTCAAACTCAAGGACGGGAGACTCCAACTTTTGAGATTCAATGATCAAACTAGCTAAGCTCTTCATAACTCCATTCTGAATATACCCTTTAACAACTTGACAATAAACTTCATCATTGAAATTCAAATCTTTCCCATTACCTTCCCTCAAACTACGCAAAATCGTAGCTGAAATTAAGTCTATTTTGCCCGACTTAACATACCCACCAATCAAGCTATTGTAAAGCACTTGTTTATTTGAAAACCCAAACTCAATCATCAAATTTTCTAGCTCATCTATCTTCTTTTCAAGCCCTTTCAATGCAAACAAATAAGAAAGGAAACCAAAACTAGATTCATCCGGCCGAACACCTAAGACAGACATAGTTGCCACTACTTTTTCAGCATCCAAAACTGATTCAAGTTCATAGCAGCAACACTCTAGAGCAGCATTACAAGCAGCTAAATCAGGTTTCAAATCATTCAACTTTTCCTCAATTGCAATCCTACAACATTCCTCAAAAACTCTAAAAAATGCAACAAGACTACCGCTTTTCCTACTAATATCAACAAGAGTATTACCCCCACAAACCAAAAGGGACAAAATACCTGTTTTTGAACATGCATTTTACAAGAGCAAAAGCAGGGGCTGCGGTATTGGCAAAATTCATGGAACTCAAAAGGTTAGTCAGAGTTTCGAAAGACAGTAACTTTGGGTCCTTTTCGATCACAAAAACCACAGAGGCAAATGCCCTTTTCAGATTTTGGGTGTCTTTCGATGAAGATAAGTGGGTAATAAGGGAGTTCGTGAGGGGCTTATCGTGAAAAGTGCAACAAGTGGTGAGGGCCTTAAATGATTTCCAGGCTTCATCTGTGTTTTGGGTGACAAGGGATTTCTCAAGGGTGGTTTCTAGTGTGTTTCTTTGGTCTTCAGTTAGGGTTTTGGTTCGAGAATTTGCAGAGTCCTGGGGTTGTTTTGCTTGATCGTTTGGTTTTAAGGCAAAAATGGAAGGTTGAAGGAAAGAATAAAGGGTGGGGATTTCAGTTGTGGAAGATGAAGAGAAAGCTCTGTAAGGGATTGAAAACACTGCTTTTCTCCACATCGCATCGTACAAACAGCAAAGACTGCACCTTTCCCGTTCAATTGGTAACGATGATTACATGAATTGCAAACTGGTCTGCAATGGCTCTGTTTTTCGTTTATTATAAATATTTAACCTTTATATGAAACAGTAACAGCCAAGCTGGAATAGCTCAGTTGGTTAGAGCGTGTGGCTGTTAACCACAAGGTCGGAGGTTCAAGCCCTCCTTCTAGCGTCTTAATTCTTGCATTTTCATGCAACATACTTTTTTTTATACCAAATTGCACTTTTATAGAACTCCAAATGATTTGATTATTATGGCACTTTGTCAAAGAAGGCTAAGCTTATCTAGTACTTGGGACTATGCAACACCATGTTCTGTGTATCGGTTTCTATTTCGATGCATCTATCGACAGTATGAAATATAAAGTGTGCTATTGATCGTTCCTTGGAAAGTTGAATGCACTGAGGAGAGGGAGAAGGAAACTCCAGCGAGGAAAGTTAAGGTCAGTCCGATGAAAGTGCACTTTCCGAACACCTGCAAAAGAGAAAAGAGTTAAAACAAGTCGAAACTACACAGGCTTCCTTTACTCAAACTCTATCAGGAAGGTTGCTGTTCCGGCCTTTTTCCCCGCCCCCTCCTTGCAATCCTTCGAAATCGCTTCATCAGATGCAGTCACACAGATAAAAGCACAGTCCTGGAAAACATTGAGCAATCCCATTAGTTGCATATATCATACATGGCATTGAATCAAAAGAATCATACGAATATGACACACAATTTGTTCAGCCAACGTATACGTTGGAAAGATGGCATCCGTTTTCCGTTGTGGTGGAAGTAGAGGAACGTCTATAGGGGATTGAAGACACTGCTTTTCTTCACATTTCACTGTAATACTGCAAATACAGAAACTATGACTATTATTGTTATCATATACAGGCTTGCAGCAATAGCTCAGTTGATTAGACTTTAGAGTGTGTGGCTGTTAACCGAAAGTTCGGAGGTTGAATAGTTTTTTGTTCACTTTTAAGTCTATCTTTTCAGGTAAGGTTGAAAATCCAGCAGCCATTATTGGTGCAACATTTCAGGTAAGGTTGGCGTGCAACATCAGTATGGAGCAACCAGAGCTGCTTTGACACAGCATTTTCCACTACAAAGCAATGAAGTAGATATACATGATGAGGTTCCCTCGAAAGTGATTCGAGAATGTTTGGCCGACCTTATTGGCAAGAGCCATGGTGTAAAGGGTAGTTTTGACTGCAGAGTATGTATCAGTTTCAAATATGTTTTCAGGAAGGAACATAAGAGACAATGGCAACTATGTCTCCAACACCATTCCATATGTATGTCAAGCAAAACGACATTATTACAGCTTTTTCGGGTTCGAAAGAAACTTTTCACATCTTAAATAAATACACTTAATCATGTGGAAGGCACACTGGCACAGTGAGTCAATGGATGAAAAGGTGACTAGGTATATTCGGTCCATAACTTACAAGATGCTTAAAAGACACGGCATTGATGGCTTATTGGAGTAAAATTACAGACAAATATAAGTTCAAGGTATCGTGTTCTGGAAGTTGAACTGTTGACAATGAACGTAGCCTGTGAAGTATGTTATTTACTTCAATCCAAGTTGTAGTATTCCTAAAGCTGCATTTTCATTTCCTATGACCAGATGATCCCATAAGTACTCCAACAGCAGCGACGAACATGAACAACATGAAGAACAGCAATATATACGTTCTTCGCGATGATCTTCGGTACTCTCCGAATAAAACTACTCCCCAAAATGTGCTCACAAGAGGAAGTGCCTGAACAGCATCTGCTGCTGCATAGCCAGCAGCTTGGCCTCCCATGAACTGGAGACCATTCCCAAACCCGCACAAAAAAACGGCCAGGAAAGCCCACCATCGACCATTCCAGTTGTTTATATAGGCCTTAAAGGACGATTTGGGGACCCCCAGAGCTGGATGGTAAAGGAAGCTGATGTTTAGGACAAGAGCAATGACAAAACAAGAGACCGAGAAGTAGAAAAATGCTGTATAGACAACCAACTTGGGAACCCCATCTTTCAATGTGTTCCATTGATCGTTTGTTGCCAAGTTGAATGCCGGAGAGAAGAGGGAGAAGCAAACCCCGGCAAAGAAAGTTAAGGACAATCCGATGAACATGCTCTTTCCGAACACCTGCAAAAGTAAAAGGAGTTAAATCAAGTCATACATAGGCTTCCTCTATCAAAGACCAAGTGACAATATGGTTAAAACTTCCCAACCTTGATTGACCTCCTTTTCTCAAGCTCAATCAAGAAGGTTGCTGTTCCTGCTTGCACCTTGCCTACCGGACCGTCCCGGTTCTTTCCATCCTTTGAAATTGCTTCTTCAGACGCAGATGAGACCACAGTCCTAGAAAACAAGAAAATGAAAACGAATCAAATCAAAGGAATTCATATATCAGAATTCTAATGTATGTGAAGGAAAGAGATCATACATACATACATACATACATACATACATACATACCCATTTTCGGTTTTGTTATCAATAGGCAACCTGCTAAGCTTTGCTTTATTATCAGCTACATTAGATGAATGAACAGCTGATGCAAGACAGACAGCAACAAGGAAGCAACCGACACCGGGGAACAGGATCTCAGCTCTGTTTATCTTGTCATCTAAGAAGTAATTCATGGTTGTACCTGTAAGAACCGAAATGAATCAGACATGTTCAATTCTACACAGATTTAAAACCAAATCAAGTTCCTTTTCCAAATTCAATCTCAATATGTAACCTATAACCACAGTCATGCTCGACGAAATCACTTCTACAACCGATAAACCAACGAAAGCCCAAGCATATTGTGTGGAAAGATTTCCCAGGCTAAGAACCACTCCACCAGCCATGGCAAACAAAACAGATGGCCAATTGTCCTGCATCAAATTCCCATGACAATATCACACAATCAAATATTAGGATTCGAATACCGAGCTAGTGACAGAAAGGACTCACCTGAGACAGTTGAGTGAAGAAATTAGGCCGGTCGACCGTGCTGTCTCCAATCTGACCAAATGTTAAAGCTATGATAACAGCAGCCAACAGATTTGTGATTGTATAATCCAGGTAAGTATGCTGAGGGAGTCGGCCTCGCCTTTCGAGCAGAGTGATGATTGCAGGCCATGTACCCAAGAAGAAAAGAGCTACAAGCATACATACTATAGCTCCTCCTTTGCTCTCCACAACATACATGATGTGATGAAGAACTTCAAAGTTCAACCAGGAATCTCAGATATGGTCCTAAAATGGCTAAAACCATGAGAACCTGTAAGTTTTAAATGCTCAACATTCAACAACAGGATCTTTGACAAGATGAAGAAAACAAAAGGGTATCTTTTAGATCTTACCCAAAATCATGGATTTGCAGAAAAACGGTAAAATATTGCAAACGGTCACTCCAAAGTATGTATTTTTAACAGTAAATTAGCTTATCTGGTTGCAGTAGATTCATTTGACCGCTACCTGTTTTAGATATTTGTACGTTTCTTCTTTGGAGAAGTGGACTGAATAATATATATGGATAAGATCCGTTTAAAGTTGTACGTATATTTTGGATCGTTGGATAAGTGAAATGAACGACTGAGATTAAAAGTGGAAACGTAAAGATCATAACTTGAGAAAGAAAACGTGTAAAATTCAAAGTTTTATATTACGTAAGAATCGAAAACTTTAGATTCTAACACTAATCTGTAAATTAAGATTCTTTAAACCTTAAAATTAAGATACTCGTATAACTTTTTTCCTGCTTTGTTTCCATATACCTTGTTCCATTATACAGCTTGTAATGGAATCTGAATCAAATTAGTGTCTCCATACCAGATTTCCAGGTTGGTCATGTCTGGAATTTAATGTTTGATTCCTTAATAAAAACGTTTGTATTGGTAGAAACTTCAAAGTCAAACATAAACACGGAGACAGCTGGGTTTTTAATGGTGAAAGATACGACAATCAAAAGATCATAAAGTGTTTTTATTTATTTAAAAAATCACATGTCAAAGAAAATATATTTAGTTGATCGATTAAAATTAAATTTATTTTTTATACGCATCAGTAATATTTATTTTCTCTTTTAAAAATATATTTTCTTTAATTTTTTATATAATTTTTAGTAGGGTTGATTGTTTGATCGAGACGAATTAAAAAATCTTAAGTTATTTAAATTGACGCGTCATATTTTACGATTAAAACTTTATTTGAATTTTTTTATTCAAGTTGAGTTTAAAAAAATTGAGTGATGTCAAAATTTTGAGTTTTTATAAAAATTTAATTATAATTATTTTTTATGTTATAGTATGATTTGATTTTAATTTAAATGATTTTCTTTATCATATAAGATATGTATATATATATTATATTTTTTATGTGATAATATTTCTTCATACTTTTTATATATCAGAATATATATATTATAAAAAATTACAGAACTCGTCTTGAATTTTTTAAAAAATTTAATTATTAAAATTTGAGTTATTCGAATTTTTATTTTATAAATCAATTTAAAAAAAATAATTCGATTTGAGTTTATAAAATATTGAATTAAATAAAAATCAATCAATTATTTTACTTAAATCAAATCGAATTATTTAATTTCTCGTATCAAAACAAGTTTTTTTCGTCCCTATTTCTATTGATCGGATATAATTTTAATACAAATTTCATGAATAAATGCAAACATGTATATATTTTTAGTCTTAAAAGCTAGAATTGTGTTTCTGACGGATAACTGATTCTGTCGGTTGAATAGTGGTTTTGATTTGTAGTTTTCAAAGTCATGTTAGAATATCAAGTAAAACGAAGTATAAAATTAAAAAAAAAAAAAACATATATTCTCAAAATTGTACAAAATAATTATTTTAATTTGTAGAATAGTATAATTTTTAATATTTTATTTTAGATTTAAATAGTTTTTTTATGAATAATTTTTTTAAAAAAAAAATTAATAATAAAAAGCTGACTTAATAGAATAATACATCAGTAAAATAATTATTTTGTATTTTATATAATTTTATAAAAAAATTGACAAATGTAATATTATTAAGTACATATTTATCTATTTGATATTGTTATGTCAGTATGTACAATTGTATAAATTTATCCTATTATTTAAAGTTTAATTTGACTGATAATTTTTATTTATAAAAAAATTATTTTGACCCAAATTAAAATATTAAATATTAAATTACTCAAAAAAAATAAAAGATTAAGGTATTATGTTTTTTTATATGTCTAAAATCAAACAGGTGGAATAAAAAAGTTGTATTGAATGATTGTTGATATAATAAAGTGATTTAAAAATATATTTTAAATTATTTGATTTAAAATAAGAATGTTTGATATTATTGTTAAAATGTATTTTTAAATAAATAAAATATTTATTTTAAATATAAATAAATAATTTTAATTAAAAATATTTTTAAAAAAAAATAAATTTGAAATTTAAAAAAAATATTTTTTAAAACAAACTAAAAGTTACTTATTTTATATTAATTTTTTTTATTAATTTTAACTTTAAAAATACTTTTCTAAAATATTAAAGAACAAATCCCAAAAATAGAGTAGTGGTGGAAGGATGTTGGGGTCTAGCGATAGTATGTAGCGGAGGTTGGAGTCTTGCGGTAGAATGGCGGGGAAAAACAGCGGTAGAATTTAACATTATTCAATAAAGAATTATTAAAAAAATCTGAATTTATTAATGGAGTTTTTTTTGTTGGAGATTTTTAAAAAAAATATTAAATAATTTAAATAAATTTTAATAATATAGTAAATTATTGTTCAAATCAAAAAATCAGATTATTTTTAATCCGTCTTTAAACAATGTTTTAATAAAATAATAAACATTGTTTAAAGATTGAAAAATATAACCCGTCATCAAACAATACTTTTTAAAATTTGATTTATCATGAAAATAAACAATGTTCAAACAGTATTGAAATTAAAAAATATTTAAAGACGGGTTATTTTCACCGTTTTTAAATAATGTTTATTATTTTATTAGCATTGTTGAAGACAGGTTAAAAATAATCTGACTTCTGATTTGAACAGTAATTTATTATATTGTTAAAAATAATCTGAATAGTTCAATATTTTAAAAAAATTACCCTACAATATTATTGGAAAAACGTCATAGTTGGAGTAAGAGTGTAAATAAACTAAATTTAAATAAATAAGATTATATTTATATTTATTTATTTTTAAAGATGATCATTTAAGAATTTAAGTGTTTATTTATATATTTTTGGAGGTGTTCGTTTATTCATTTCTAAAGGCGTTATTTAAGTGTTTAAAAACAATAAATAAATTAATAATAAAAAATAAATAAAACAAAAATAACAAAATAAAATTTATATTTTAACATGAATTTATATAACATTTCAATAATAAAAAATAAGCATTTAGATACATATATTTTTATCGTAAACAATTTTATAATTATAGATTTTAAACTCTATAGACTCTAAAGTAAATCTTTATTTCTTTCATTCATTTCTTACTTGATATTAGGATTAGAAATGAATGGAAGGCAAAGTCGGGGGTTAAAACATAAATCATTAAAAATACGATACCAGCCGCCCAATTTCTCCAGATATTCAATCCAGTCCCAACTTTACCTTCCTTTTCATTCCAACCATCAACTTTACATTTCTTTCGTTTTTGTCCTAAGATAAAGGCAGAGCTGAGTTTACTTTAATAATAATATTATACATCATACTCAAAATTTTACATTATCTGGGGAAAAACTCTGATATATCTACAAGAAAATTGAAAGTATACAAAACTTAGAGGATCAAAACCGAAATTACCCCATATTTTCTTAGTGCAATCAGATTTCCACGGAGCAGCCTGACTGAACAAACCCAGCAAACTCATCAGCCACATTGATTTTCTCCAATTTACCGTTTTCCGCCATGTAAAACCCGTGAAGTCCGCCTTGATGCTCCGACCCGGTGACCAAGACCCGATCACCAAGCGTAATCCCCCGCGGTCCGACCCGAACGGAAGAGTCTAACTCCGCCCAGTTAATCAGTTTGCCGTCTTTTCCAATCCCGACGCTCGATCTCGGGCATTTACCCGGTTCCCAAACCCCTTCCGCCACCCTCCATTGACCCGACTTGAACCCGTAAACGTCGGCGCTCCCGTCGAACTGACCTTGACTCTCCGTACCGTACCCACTCACAACCCAGAACTCGTCTTCCCCGACCACCACGCCTTCACACTCGTCTCGCTCTTTACTCAACTCACCCAGCTGAGTCCACTCGTCGTTTCTCAAATCATAAACCCACGCCGTCTTCAACGCGTTCTTGTTCTCATCATGTCCACCCGCAACATAGACCCGACCCGAACACGCTCCGATCGCGAAAAACGACCTTTTCGCCGGCATATCCTTCCCTTGTCTCCATTTCTGATCCACGAAATCGTAGATAAAAACGTCACTAACCGGTTCGTAACTCACTGGGTTCCACCCGCCCATCACCACAAGCTTCCCCTCACAGCTTGCCGATTGACAAAACAAAGGCAACCCGTCCGGGTATTTGGGAACAGGAGGAAGTTTATACCAACACCGATTCACCGATTCAAACACGGCAACCCCATAACTCGGTGACTCACCCGGTTTTTTACGCCCATTCACGATTCCACCGCTCAAAGCTTGAATCAAACAAGCAACTTTCTGGGTGTACCCGAATCTTTTGCGATGATAATAAAACTCTTGGCTTTTGAACAAATCCCGCCACCGTCGACAGACTCGTGAGGCAACTCTGTGAGCTGTGTAAGGTAAGCAGGTTAAACATTCGAGACCGAGTTCATTGGGTAAACCCGGTACCAACTCAGTTGAAAAATCAAAACTTTGCATCTTTCTAGAAGGTTTGTTCTATCCCAAACTATCAAATCTTATTTATAACAGACGGTTGGATAACGGACAAACCCCAGATTAAAGCGGATAAGTATAAAGAGGGACTTCCACGTGGCGTTATTTTAGACGGTTGATTATTGCTTAGATCATATTCATCGTCCGATTCCGTTTTTGATTGATGTGATCGATGTAGTGGATAAATATCTCTCGTATGTGCTTACGTGTCTCTAAGTTTGTTCAAATCCAATTTGTACTTTTACATTATTTTTTCATATTATTTTTTAAAATATTATAAATTATCTCAGACTATGTCGTATGCTGTTTAAGTTTAAAATATTTTTTATTTCTTAAAATTCAAATTCAAATTTCTTTTTGAAGGATAAATTCAATTTTTCAAATTTCAAAGTTTAAAATATATTTATATGGGTTTTTTTAGTTCAAATATATTAAAAAATAATAATCGAGTAAAAAAAATAATTTAGAGTAAGTGAAATAATATTTAGAGAATGGAGAGAGACAATTGTCCCTACTCTTAAAGATTTTTTTATTTTTATTTTTGTTCTCTTATTTAATTTTTTAAAAAATTTGATTTATTTTTGAACTTGTCTATCATTTTTAAATATTTATGTTTTACCCTAACCTCAAATCTTAGTTCTGTCTCCGATGAAAAGGAGAAATTATATCATGGGTCAGTCCCAACACGTCATCCATGAGACCAACCAATAGAAACTGTCAACCTCATTATTTTTAAATTTTTCAAGTGAGATTTACTTGGGAAAAAATTATGACATGAAAAAATTGATGAAGTGAGCAGTTTTTATTAGTTGGTCCCATAGACAGGTGGTGAAACTGACCCATGATATAATTTTAGATGAAAATTGATTTTTTTTTTAATTTGACTTGATACGAAAAAATCAACTTAATTAGAATCACGATTCATCTTCTAAAAAATAACATATAAAAAAAAGAAAAGAATTAATTGATTTTTAATAGATAAGACTGCAAATAACGTGATGAGTTGAGTCCGTACAATATACTTTTTAAATTTAGGGTGCGTAAAACAATATTCAGTGAAAAGTGATTTCTTATTTGCCTTGATGTGAAAAACTCGACTTGATTTGAATCATAATTTCATAAATTTGGTTCGATTAAAATCTTAAATAAGGTTTTAGTTATAAAATAAGACTTAAATAATTCAAATTTTTTAATAATTAGTATATTGACTTTCAAGTTCAAGTCGAATATTTCAACTACCTGACATATGTATATCACATACGAAAACAAATATGAATATATATGATAAATGATTATACAAAGTTATATAAATTAGAAACATTTAGCACCATAATATTATAAATATTTACGGTTAAATTTAAATAAAAGCTCGAACAATTCAACTTAAATTTTATAAATTTAACTAAAAGTACAAGAATAATTTAAACTCTTATATTCGAAAAAGGTTTAAACTATAAAAAATATTTATTAAAAATTATAATTCCAGAAATAAATATCTATTTAGATAATTTTGTTTATATAAATAAACACATTATAAATAGAATCTTCTTAGACAAAATTATTAAATCACAATGTTAATTTTCTTAAAAGTTTTAACATTTTTCAACATAATATTTTCCACAAATATTGAATATTATATATATATATATATATTTGAAAACAACTTTAGAAAATTATAACCGACAGATTTAATATCCGTCGGGCCACGGAGGGAAATAATTTTTTTCTAGAATATCTACGGATAACAATTACATGCCCAATTGACAAATTGTTTCACTTAAAACATTTATACTACTTTGGATTTAATGTGGAAAATATACAAATTAAGAAAATGATGTGTTCAATAAATATGATATCCCATTTTTTAATTAATTTTTAATTTTTTAAGATTTTAATTTAATTAATTTAAATCGATGTGTATTTATATTAAATGATGAATAAATTATTTATTTAAATTTTTTTATATATATAAGATCTTCGATTTGACATCTACTTAAGTGATACTAAGATACTTATCATTTAAATTAACCCCGTATATGATATCAAGGACGGAGTCAAGATTTGGAATTGAGGCAAAATATAAATATTTGAAAGAAGGAGGTAAATTAAAAAAAAAAAAAAAGGTGGAGAGGGACAACTGTCCCTCTATATTCTTATGTAACTTCGTCACTGAATAAGACATTTTAAATCAAATTAAAAATCAACTAAACTCACGTCGATCTGAAAATAATTAATAAAATATTAAATATATCATATAAAATTCAAATACAATAATTATATTTAAGTATTATTTTTATTGAATACTTTGTAGATGTTTTATGAGTCATATTCATTCATGTATTCACAACCAATCAATCTTATAATGGATAAAAGTAGCACTAACTTTATATCTAAAATGTTGAGAATATTATTTATTTATTCAAATTTAATGGATATTTATTTTTTATCAGTTCCATAAATAATTAAGAACTATGCTACTTGCATCATTATTTTATGCTTATAATTTTATTTAAATTATTAATAAATTTGAATGAGATATTTATTATTTTACATCTGAATCAACAAATAATAATCATATATTCCAATAAGAAAAATTCTAATTTTATTAAAAAAATTGAATCCCACATACATATAAATGTCTCTAAATATATAAAAAATTATCTAAAATAAATCGGCTTATATCTAGCCCTTACCGATAATTAGCGAGTGGGATGGGACGTTAAATCTCTCAATCAGATATTTTTAAAGAGTTTTACTTGTATCTAACTCTTACCGATAACTAACTCTTGTCTCTATTCCCATTTGAGCTTCGATGATAAAGATTTTTCGTCCTCATCCATGCAGTGGTGGACCCACCCTAAATTTTTTTAAAGTTAACATATTTATCCTTGTTTTTTTTAAAATTTTTATGAATTAATTCTTAACTTTTTGTAATATTTAAGTTTTGTGTATACCCTAAGATTTTAATATTTTATATGTATCTATCATCAAATAAATTTTTAAATTCGTCACTGATTCCATGAGTAAATGTTTTAATTATTTTTTATTCATGTGTATTTTGAATATTCTCCTCCAATTTTCACCTTTAATATTAAATCATAAATCATAAAATTTAAACGTACGTGAATGCATAAAATATTTTCTATAATAATAATAATAATAATAAAATTAAACCCAAATTTTGCATTTATTTTCAGTCTGGTCCAATATTTATAGTATTTTTCTTTTCCTTTATGATCCCATGCTTTACTTTTTATGTATCCAAGTCAGCTTTTTCAATATATTTTGTATGATTCATATTTTTGGAAAGTGGATTGTAGCTAAAAAGTCAACAAGTGGTCCCAGAAAATTCCCACTTCCTTTGGGATGAAATGGGACCAATGTCCCCTCAGCTTATCAAGGGATAGATAGGAACAAAGAATGACCTTCTAGAAGCATTGATAATATATTTTTAAAAAATTATATTACTATCATAAATTATTTAAAATTAAAAATAGGCATAAGTCATATATCTAAGACAAAACATAAGGAACAAGTGCAAAATTATGTCTATTTTTGGTCATTAATTTAGAAATATATCCGAGGATAGACATATATAGAGTACAATAATACACCCTAAATTATGCTTACAAGTGAAGGTGGGCGATAGCGAGTCGAGGTTGAGCCAGGTCAGGCTCGGCTCGGCTCGAGGCTTGCCCAATTCGGTATTTTAAGTTCGAGCTCGGCTCGAAAATAATATTATTAGACTCAGTTCGGGTTCAAAGCTTGTCAGGCTTGGCTCGGTTTGGCTCGAATGGACAATTTTCTATATTATTTTGTTTTATTATTTATTTATTTGTAGTTTATTTTTATTTATTATTTTTAGTTTTGTAAATTTGTTATTTTGTTTTATTATTTATTTATTTGTAGTTTATTTTTATTTATTATTTTTAGTTTTGTAGATTTGTTTTAGTTGATAATATTTAATTTATTTTATTTTATTTATTTATAGTAGATTTACTCTTAATTATTTTATTATTTTTCTTTGCTAAACAAATTATTTTTAATGTATATATAATTATATACGTATGTTTATATATAATTATTTCGAGCCTGTTCACGAGCTTTTCGAGCTCGGCTCGTTTAGATCTCGAGCCGAACCCAAATTCGAGTTAAACTCACTCGAGTCGAGCTTTGACTGAGCCGAACCCAAATAGCTCACGAGCCGGACTGGCTCATTATCACCCTAGTGCCCAATACCATCAGTTTATCACCAACAATACACATGAACATTGATTTCGTGTTATGTTTTTTGTTTTTATGGTCTCAAAGATGGGACTTAAAGTACCTACACAGAATCTGCAGCCCCAAACCCTACTGCTTGGCCTCCCATGAACCGGAGATCGTTCCCGAACCCGGCTACAAAGGCTCAGCCTCTCCCATTGATCATTTGTTGTCAAGTTGAGAGCCGGTGAAAAGAGAAAAAAGCAAATTCCGGCAAAGAAAGTTATCGATAAACCGATTAATGTGCTCTTCCAAAACACCTGAAATGAGGTTCAAATCCATATCATAAAGGCATTGAATGAAGAAACTAGAACCTCGAAAGTCCGACCTTAATCACTCTCCGATTCTCGAGATCCACAAGGAATTCCGCGCTGCCGGCTTCTACCTTCTTCGTAGCACCATTGCCTTTCACCACAAGGAATCTCATATTAAGAAGTGAGCAGCAAGTAACAAGGTAGGATGTAATAGAGCTTTGTACCCTCATTTGTGGTTGCATCTTTTAATGTGGTGGCATGTCCTTCCCCGGTAGAAGGTAACGGTTGTCGAAATTCGAACTTATCAGAAGTAGGAAACCGAAACCAAATTGCAGAGGCAATACCCTTCAAGTGCTCTTTATATCTGCAGACAAACAGTGATCAAGAAGCAACCGATGCCCAGGAAAAGGGTTTGAGCTCGATTCTTCATGTCATTCAAGATGTAATTCACGGTCGAACATGTTTTAAGATCGAGTATCGTTAGCATACGATTCACGACTTGTGTGCGTACACGAATTCCCGAGGCAGAGAATCACCCTGCTGCCAACCGGAAACAAAGCGGAAGGCAAGTTATTCTGCATCAAACCACTAGAAATGACCCCCTCAGATGGTTTAGATATCAGAGATGCAATGCCCTTTATGGATATGGACATTACCCAAAACTAAGTAAACCCAAATAGAACTGTAATACCCGAAAATCTGTTTAGTCGGAATTCGATTTTTGATGATCGAAAATTTAATTTCCGATCGGTGAACAAATTGTTGAATGGAAGATTATAGATTTAAAATGAATAATCATTGGAATATTGGTAATATAGGACCAAATTGTAGAATTTGAAAATATGAGATTATTGGCTAAAATGTGCAAACAAGTGCCGGGATATAAAACTTGATTAAATACAAAGATGGGTAAACTTCAAGGGTGGTCACTTAATTATGAGTAGGGTTACATTTGGGTCACTTAATTATTGAAAGTTACAATTTGGTCACTTATTTATGGGTAAGGTTACATTTGGGTCACCCAATTATTAAATATTACATTTAGATCACTCAATTATAGGTAAGGTTACATTTGGGTCACTATTCATATTTGAAAAGAGTTTATCAATTCGTGTATTAGATTAATTAATGATTTCAAATGAAGTATTCTAACGTTAACAAGGTATACAAGTGATTTAGAAGAAAAAACGATCAAATTGATGTACTTTTCTAAATATGAAGAGTGACCCAAATGTAAATTTATTTATAATTAAATGACCCAAATGTAACATTTAATAATTGGGTGACTTAAATATAACCTTACCCATAAATGAGTGACCCAAATATAACTTTTAATAATTAAATGACCTAAATATGACTATACTCATAATTAAATGATCTTTGTTGCAGTTTACACTACAAAGATTAGGTAAGTAACTAGACTACCTAATGATTACTAAAAATATAATTAATGACTAAATTGAAAAAAATTAAAATTAAGGAAAATAACTAATAGGTAGTTCACAAGTCACAATCCAGAACTTGGTAGAAGTTTTCATTAATTATACTCGGGTCCTGTAATAAACATATAATTAATGCGTAATCTTATTGATAAAAGATGATATATTTTATTAAAATAAATCAAATTTAAATAATTTATATTCGAATAAAATTATTAAAAAATCTCATATTTATAATTTATTATTAAACAAATTTCCATTGAAGAAAAAATAAGTACTTTATCTGCTCTCTAGATGTACAAAAGAAGAAGAAAGTGAAGACAATGGTTAACATTCCACTCCCTCACCTATGTCAAAATCTCATTAAGACTCCCTTCCAATTTCAAATTTCCAATTTTAGTCCCCCATTTTTACTTGCTTCAAAACCAAGACAACAACAAAATCCAAAGGGATGTCATAACAACAAAAGTGAAGAACAAGGTGTTGTCAGTGAAGAGACTCATGGCACTGCTTGGATCATTGATGCCTGTAGTGGTCCCTGTCGGACCCAGAGTGGTACCTGAACCACCAAACACGGTGGTTGGAGTCCCTGTGGTTGAGCCAGTGGGGGTGGTTGTCCCGGTTGGTGTGGTGCCTGTGCTTGTCCCTATATTACTGCAAAGAAAAAAAAACATCAAACATGAGGGGAATCTGATCAAGAAAAAGGGTAGAATACATAAATGGTCACTAAACTATTCCAAAAAATACAAAATATTCACCAACATTTCAAAATTTATATAATGATCATTAATTTTAGTTTTTATTATAAAATAATCATTGAGTCGTTAACTATAGTTAACTAAATGCATGGACAGATCTAGGATCAAATATTAGGAGGAAAAAAAATTTATTAAGCCTGTAAATCTGAAATTTGGGAGGAACAAAATCCTTGTTTTATTATTATTTAAACTAACAAGGACCTTAAATGTAATTGTACCAAAAAATTTGTGAGGGGTTGTTGACTAAATGACATAACACTTACCAAAATTTGTATAATAACATATTTATCATTAATATTAACACATTTAATCAATTTAGACATCAATAATAAAAATTAAATTTAGATTAAATTGATTGAATATATAAATATAAAAGATTAAATATATTACTTTTTAAATTTTACTTAACAAAAACTAAGTGCTTAGTAATTAATCATTTTGTACTAAATATTAAAGTTTAATATTTATTATATAATTTTATTTTATATTTTAATAATTTAATAAATATTTATGTACTTTTTATAAGAATAAAAGAAGAATAACTTTTAAGAAATTTCCACATCATGGCCAGCTCATTTTCATGAACAAAGATGCTTCTTTTCCTAAAAGAAAACCTCAGAAAAGATTCAACCTATGAAACACATCAGAAATGAACTTCCATAAGCATACCTTGAAGGAAAGCTGCAAGTTGAAGCAACATCTGCAAATCAAACACACACAAAATGGTTAGGGAAAAAACCCGAAGTATTAAATTACGATCGCAACGTAACTTATATAACGATTTTAAAGGTCGATATAACACTATAAATCGTAACCGTAATTTAATACTATCTCCATGAATCTGAAGGTACTTGCTTTGAGGAGGATTGGAGCTGACAGTAGCAGTTCCTGCAAAATCACAGCTATCTTGAGCTTGCCCTTTCCTTTGGAAATAGCTATTGACGGCGTAGTTGCAGTGATCTTTGACGGTGTTTGGGTTGTAGCAACCACCTTTCTGGAGAATCGCAGTACAGTCAGCTCCAGCTCCACAAGCATAGTCTAGGGTCTTTTGAAGTTGCAGATCACCAACTCCATCTTTACATAAGCAATACGTTGCACCTACAGACACATGACAAGAAAAAAACCCAGGAAAAATGTCAACTTTCTGGGAAAATTTTGATCTTTTTGAAGCTACCTGTGTGTTTTTCCAGCAAAGAAGGAAAACCCATCTTGGAAATGTTTACATCTGACCTTAAAACTTGGGAAATAAGAGAAAAAGAGAGGGGGGATGTCAGAAAAATCTAAAGGACTTACTTGAATGTCCAGTCACGGCTAAGAACAGCAGTAGATAAATGAAAAGGGTCATGATTGATGCAAGATTTTGAGGAAATTAAAGAGAAGAACAAAGACAGGTGCAGGAAAGAAGAGAAGAGGGAGATTTGTAGACAAATGCTAAAGGAAGACTATGGGTATACAGGCCTCTTTCAGCTACACTAATAAGAAATTGTTTGAATTCGAGTATATATTAATGGTTCAAGTAGTTAGGATGTTCATTTTTAAATAATTATCTAATAATAATTCATCTGCTAATTACATGTAGGAAAAATGTGATGATTTATTTTAAAAAGTTTAAGATAAATAAAATCTGATTGGTTGAGACCATAGATAACATGATAAATATGATTCATCTAATAACTTTTTCGTTCAAAGATAATGTTTTTTTATCCAGACCATTTAAAAAGTTTGATGTATTTTTTTGTTATCTTAGTTTTTAAGATTTTATCTTGATTAATTTAAATCGAACTGTATAATACACCTGATTTCAATAAAAAAATTTCTAATATTTATATATATATATGACTTTAAACTCGAATCTTGTTTAAATAATATTAAAATGCTTTTGCATTGAAGCAACTCAATGACAATAAGTTTCATATTTTAAGTAGTATGGGAAAGTGGGAAACTGAGCAGTGTGTTAAAGAAAGTGTTTTTGACATGTATTTGACTGTTAAATATTCATGTTATTGAATTTGCATATGCTTTTCTATTTTATATATATTTCAAACGGTCATAAACTCAAGGGAGGGGTCTAATTTTTTTTATCATCGTTTTTGGAGAGATTATTTTGTGAATCATTTTTATTATATTATTTTTGGTTAATGTGAACAAGTTCGTTTATTTTTAAGTAATTGTCTGATAATTTATCTTAAAAAGATATAAGATTGATAAATCTGATTGGTTGAGATCCAAGATGACTTGATAGAAAAGGGTTCATGATATAATTTCTCTATTTTAGCACTAATTATCCATGTCATTAATCTAATTTTCAGAAAATATATATTTTAAATGATATGAAAAAAATGAGTGAAGATTCATTAGTTAAAAAATTGACTTGGAAGACGGTGATAAAATGGGTGATTATGATTGGATGAGACTATGACTGATGTGGTAAGCCAAACCCATGACATAATTTCTTGTTATTTTGGTTTTTAGGATTTTATTTTGAGTAATTAGAATCGATTTGAATCACATATCTAATTCTAATGAATAAAAATTTTCAGTATTTTTTTTATGTACATCACTTTAAACCGAGACTTAAATAAAATCAAGTTACTTATCACTTGGATCAACCTTATAGACTAACCATTTAACCCTTTCTCCGGATCCTTTTTATCAATATATTGTTAATAATATTATTTTTATATTTGTTTGATTTATATAAAAGGACACAAATAAAAAATATTTTTTTGGGTGAAGGCAATTAAATCCTTAAATATTTTCTAAATAGCCTCGTTTTACTAAATTAAAAAAGCATATTTTGATACATAAATACATGTAAGTTAAAATTTAAACAATATTTAATTTTATGATTTAAAGATTTACGGTATGGTTTAGGGTTTAAGTTATAAGATGTATAATATAAGGTTTATAGTTAAAATTTAGAGTTTAAGATTTAAGTGTTACGGTAGAGATTTAGATTTTAAATTTATAACTTAAATATAAAACGTTGTGTAAAATTTTTAACACGGTTATATATCAAAATATAATTTTTACAAAGTATTTTCCTGGATTAAGCTTATTCAGGTCTATTTTTTCGGATTTTAAATTTATTATTATAAAGAATCAATCGTTTATTTCTTAATAAAATTGAACAGCTAAAGCATGTTTCGATACGATTTCTAGCCGTTGTTTTTTTTTTTTTATAAAATCGTTGGGTTTTGTAAAGTCATTGAAGGTGTATCGAAACACCTAAAATAGGTTTTATCAAAACGTGTGTTTGTTGTATCAAAACCAAAATTCACAGTAACAAACTGTATCAAAATAGTCCTAGACCGTATCGAAACGTCTGTGTAATTTTTCCTTTGAAAAGCTTAGCGGTATCGAAACACTTAGGAGATGTATCAAAACGTCCGAGTTAAAAACTGTTCTTTGGCTTCTTTAAATTATTTTAAATAACTTGAAAATCTCTCAAAAACATCTTAAATATATTTTCAAGTTATTTGGACATAAGAATCATTTTTAAAATCTTTTCAATTTAGTCCAAAACTAATTTTCAATTATTATATCAAAACATTAGTTCTACATATTTATTCGTTAAAATAAATCTAATTATCAAATAATCTCTAGCTATTCGAATTACAATAACATCCAAGTTAATTACCCAATATAATTTAAGTAAAAATATAATAATAATTCTTTTATAAATGTTGGTTTTTATTCATCCAAAAAAACCACAAATAATACATCATAAAATACCTTTACTTACAAGAAAAAAATAAACCTTATAATTTATAACTCTCAATCCCAGCTATGAACAATCTAACAATCTCATTCTAACATCAACCTTAATATGTAAAACAATAATATTAATCTGTCAAGTAGAGCTATGTAGTCTTCGATTTCGTTCCTACCAAATATAGTAGGCATATCCACATAAAATAAGACGAACAATCATAGCTCTAAAAGATTTACCTTTCTTTATACACTGGATATAGTTTACCATATCAAACTATCATCAAATAATCATCTGATAACCACAAACCTGCATCACCCACAACAAAACTTATCTAGAAAACACACAATCAACAAAGATATGATCCTTTGTTTTCTCAACAACTCCATACAGCGCACATATATGATCAACCATAAAGTCTTAACGAATCATTCTGTCTTAAATTACTAACTAAACAACAAAAGATATACTCTCTCAAATAATTCTAGCCTGAAGTACCTTTACACTTTTAGTTTCTTTTTATACCTTTGCATAACACCAAAAATTCTAAACTCTTCGCATAACGTAACAATTTTTTTTCATACCCAACTATGTGCAACTTTGAATGAGGATTCTCAAATTATGACACCCTTTAACTGAGTCATCTTTGCATGGCCTGAATAAGTTGTAAACTCCCTGCAAAAGAAAAGAACTGAGAAGGTCAATTACGAATTCTTTGAATAATCTTTTCACTTAAACTGACACAGTTCGAAAAGGAAAAATTTCATACGAAATTAAGGATATTCTTAAATATTTTATAGGTAATCGTTCAAGTCAAAAATCAGATTGACTAAGTTGTTTATCTCATCAACAAATAGACCATTACAAAATAGTTCACTTTTTTATTTATTTATTTGGAGATCAGATATTATGTAAAACACTTTTATAACCCATGAACTATCCTTATCGACTCAATATTACTTTTTACAAACATAAGTAATTCATCCGTAAATCATAAATGGGTTAATCTTACTCTTTTACATTTCAGATAAAAATTAAGATGGGTAAATTATATAAATGGTCCCTTAATTATATCTCAATTATCTTTTATATCTCCTGATTATCAAATATTACAAATCGGTCAATTGACTAACTTTTTTGATACAAAGTGATCTTGTACCGTTAAAAATTTGACGGAAAACAGATATGGACGTTAACATACTGACTTGGATTATAGAGATTGGAGATGCCACATGGTTATCCAAGTCGGCATGTTAACGTCCACATCAATTTTTTGTCAATTTTTTTAACGGCACATGATCATTTTGTATCAAAAAAATTAGTCAATAGACCATTTATAATATTTGATAGTTAAAAGATATAAAAATAATTAAGGTATAACCAAATTAGTTTGGTAGAAGTATTTTTTTTTCTTCAAAAATTTAAATTTTTGTCTATTTTTTTTTTTATTATTTGATCGGTTTCTAAAGGTGTTGATTGGGGTATTGAAATTCCTTACACCTTTAAAAATAGAATAACTGGACCGACCACATTAATGTTACACAATTATTACAACTTTTTCATGATGTCTTCTTTGTCTCTCTATTCGTGGGAGTTTTTTTTATTTTTCTTTATACAAAAAGAGATTCGCCTTTTAAACTAATTAATTTATATTCGAGGTTTTTAATTATTTTTTTAATCAGTTTTATTTTATTATTTTAAAATTTATATTTGAGATTTTAAATTATTCTTTTTAAATTTTAACTTAAATTCTCTCCGTAAAAGAATCCTATATCTTATTATTTCATACTAATTTATTTATGCATTTCTTTTAGACTAAGTTTAAAACTCGAATTCATAATAATTTATATCATATAATTTAAATTTAATAATAGATTTTATTTCTGTATTATAAGTTATCCATTTAATTTGTATATTAATTTTAGTAGAGATTTTATTCTGTATATCCAATATTAAAGAAACCATCACCCCATGTGATGATATTCTTGTAAGTAATGAGTGTACATTATTACAAATTTTTCATGCCCAAAAAAAATTATAATGATAAAAGATATAGCTAGCAAAGTATAATATTTTAATATATATTTTTAAAAAATACCAACTTTTAGCGAACAAAGCCTTAAAATTTTTAAAAATAATTATAATATTTAATATTTTTTCCTACACTTAACGACTTTATTATTTTATTCTTTGTCTTCATTGTTTATCTTTTATTTTTGTTATATTTTTTAATAAACTAATAGTGATTATAGTAGTATCTGTTCTAGAATATAATCTCTACCACCAACCCGTGACCTTTAGGAACAATAATTGTTTATTTAACCATTTAAACTAGAGGGCTCATGCTTTTTATTATATATTTTTAAGTTATAAATTCTAGATATACTAGAAACACTTTTCTTTCTTTATTTAAAATCTCTCATTCTCTTTTTGTCCAGGACAGAGACGAGATTTAAGATTAAGAGGTAAAACATAAATATTTAAAAATTAAAAATAAATTTATAAATAAATAATTTTAAAAAAATTAATAAATAAGGGAGACAAAGGTAAAAACGAAGGTGAAACAATAAATTTCTTAAGTAAAGTTAAATATTAAATCAATTCGAAAGCTCTTGATACCTTCAAATCGGTTCCAAATTATATATTATCTTAAAATTCACATATAAAATTCAATGACATAAAATAATAAATCTTTTAAGTAAGGTTAAAGGTTCACAATTCTGATATTTTAAATAAAAAAAATTAAATTGGGATACTCGACCTCATATTGTACTTATGCAAAATTTTCTATATATACGCATGTGACAAATAATTTGATATTATTCGAATAGATTCGAGTTTAAAATTTTATTTATATATTAAAAATCACCGAAAGTTTTATCTACTAAAATTAAATGTAAAACACGAATTAGCCTAAATTAATCGAATATCAGCCCAAAGTGTTT
Organism: Abelmoschus esculentus; assembly: GCA_035048815.1. Classification (NCBI taxonomy): domain Eukaryota; kingdom Viridiplantae; phylum Streptophyta; class Magnoliopsida; order Malvales; family Malvaceae; genus Abelmoschus; species Abelmoschus esculentus. Next base: position 14,060,664 of record JAUCBN010000048.1, read on the forward strand.
TTCATCCACTAAATACTGGGCCATCAATAATTGAATTTGCAGTGGGACATGCATTTCAGATCCAATCCACCAATAAAATCAAACTGAAATTAAAAGTAAATTAACTGTTCAAATTTCAAGTTGAATTTGAAAAAAAAGTAGAAATCTTTTTCACTTTCCGGTGATTTTTTCACGGCAGCGAGTAATTAACGACGGAATGGATGGTGGTAGAGAAAAAGAAGAGGAACAAGATGGCGTTTCCGTACATTCACCTTGCAAAGCTCCGCCGTCCTCAGCCTCTTCTCTTCCCAAGGTATCCCTCTCAATCTTTTGCTTTCCTCGGCGATCGTCTTCTCTCCGTTTTGTACAATTACTTTACCCTTGTTTATACTGTTTCTGTTGATTTAATAGAAGCAGCAGGAGGTAGAATTGGAGCTGAGGCTATTGGAAGCGCTTGAAATTTATCCTCCCGTCAAATTACGAGGCATGTTTTTTTTAAACTGCTTTTAATGAGGAGAAATTCGTTTTATTTCAGTTTAGATATTGATTCTTAGGAATTAACTTGAAGCCAAAAAAAAAACAAGAATTGATTTTTTTCCTGGATTCTAATTCTAAAAGTAAGATATTATTGGAAATTTTGTATTTATAATTAAGGTTGTGTGTTTCTTTTAACATGGCGGCAGGATTTAAAAAAATGTTTTGTATTTATCGCGGTTACGGACATAATGGTTGTATTTTTGTTACATTGCGGTCGTTATCAACTATTATTAGTGTGATTTTGAATCACATCGTTATTTATGCTATTAATGGTTTCAGATGGCGACGTTACCGTTAAATAACAACTGTTATAGCGGTCACAGACTTTTTTTGAATCCTGCATGGTAGTGATAAGATCAATTCAAATGTTGACTCCTTTGATTTTGCTTGCTGCTGTGGTGAAAAATATTTTGAGCAAACCCTTTAGTAAATATGTTCTTGTGCTGGTTTTGGCAGTGAAATGTTACCTTTAAATTTTGTGTGCTTGTTTTGGTAGTTTTTTTATTTAACCATTAGTGATTATAGTAGTATTTATTTTAGAAGATAATATCAATCATTTGACATTGATCGCTCAATCATTTTACTGTAATTACTGGTGCTCGAATCCGTGACCTCTAGGAACAACAACCGTTCCGTTAACCACTTGTTCTAGAAGGCTCATGCAAAAGATCAATGGTGCTTGTCATGTTTGATGTTTATGGATCAATGTTAAGGCTCGGAGAATAATACACACTTAAGCATGCTTGAACCCACGTCCTCCTGCATGTTGCAATAGCAGCCATGCAAACCAACCTAAGGCTCGGTCGGCTATGGATCTATGCTAAGAGTTGAATCCCTAGAGTTAGTTCATTTGTTCAAATAACTTATACATGGTAAAGAAATCTGTGCTTCTAGCAGTTCATGCACATGTTTATGGTAAAACAATTAGGATTCGTTTGGTCTTTAAGTGTTTACATGAATGCATAATTTTGAATCAAATTTTCTTCTCCACAGGCGTGCTTTGCCACTTTGTACTCTATGGTTTAATGGAGTTCCTGCGGAAAAGGTTTGTTTTGCCTCCTGTTCTTTGTCCTCCTTATCGATCCCCTACTCTAATCTTAAGTTATGGCGGGTCGTTCACTTGTTCTTATTTTGCCGCAGCCTTGACCGGCATTTTTCTCCAGATGAGGTTTTGCAGTTGCTAGATCGTTTCTACAACTTGGAAGTGCTGGTAACTACTTGTTCGATAATTTATATTCATGTCTGTTAATTACTTTGATATTCCATTGAAAATGAGTTATTGAATTGATTACTGTCTAGGATGATGTTTCCACGCTTGTGGAAATTGACAAAATGGCTAGTTTCAATGCTTTGTTTTCACCCATTGTGGTTGGATACAGATAATTGCTAGGCTAGTCTGGCTCACATGGTGAATTGTTGCAATCTTTTTTGCATACTCTTACATGAACTAATCTTTAGTATCGATACTCTTCAAATTTTTTTGAGTACTCGTGTTTGACATCAATCGACATAAGATGATCGAAATATATAGACAACTTCGAAAAAATCGAGTACGCCTATGGTGAAGTGCTAGTTAATTCATTTTTAGCAGAAAAGACCGAAAACCGTAAACCCTAAATGTAGCTATTGCTTTTGGTCATCTTGAATGGTAGTGTTTAATGCTAAGCTAATTAGTTCTTTTGTGAGTTTCAGAAACCAGATGATGAAGAGATTGATATCCTAAATCATGAGGAAGATTTTTGCTTGCCACAAAGCTATTTTGTCAAGGAAGAACCCTAAATTAAATTTGGGGATTTGCAGTAAACTTGGTTTCTACTTGTCTGATGATTTCTAACTGTGATAATATCCTTGGCCATTGCTCAATATTATTGTAAAAATTAGGTAAAGGTTGAAATTTTGATGGAAAGTAAATTGTTTGGTTCTACCATCGTTTGAAGAAAAAATCCTTTAGACTTATACTGATATTAATTATATTTTATTGAAAACTTAATTTATAAATATAATGGCATTCAGATATGTTGGTTTTTCTTTCCCTTTTTTTGTGAAGATATAATTCAAACCATTTTAAATATATATATTTATTATCATATATTTTAATTTTATGTCTTATTTTTTTAATATTCTATTTAAAAAAATATTTGGTACAAAAAATATTTAGAGCTTAATTGATTTTTTTTTTAAAAAAAATAGAGATTTTTTGAACTCTTAAGCCTTATTTATTTTTTGTATTTTATACTTTTTATTTTATGATTTATTTTCAAAAAAGTATCATGCAAAGCATTGTTTGATAAAAACAAAGACCTCAAAAATCCATTAGAGAAAAAACAATTGATGGAGATATATTTTTTAATTGTCCCAGATCATGGCCATGGCACAGAAATAAAATAATAAATAAACTCAACATAAAAGACCAAGAAGGGGAAAATATGTGGATGAATGAATGGCTACAAATACCTGGACAAAGAAAACGAATCGCTGCGACTTTTGCAGCAAACCTCGTTTCGAAGCTAATCTACAATCCTCCACCCGTTTGTCAGTCGTTAATATCGAACCACTCGAAACACCAGAGCATAGCTCATGGTGTGATGACGATAGTTCACCCTCTCTGCCAACATGTAGCTATCAGTTCTATAACATAATACCTACGCATCGATGTCTAAGAATCCAGTTTGTGTATATGGAGGAAGCAGACGAACAAGTTTAGCATTTTATGTAGACTGTGCAAGCACGCATGTGTGACAAAAGGTGTTTTTGCGGATTAATTTGAGGATTACCAGATCAAAAAAGTTTACGATCCGCAGTGTTGAGACTCTTTGGAGCTAAATCGATCATTTCTTCAGAAAAGGTTTCTGACAAACGAGTAGGCGTTGATCACTACCATTCTGAAGGTCGATCACCCTTGCATCCCATCGTATTTGTGTAGCATGTGTGCGTGCCAACTCTATAACCCCTAATTTATCAGAGAGCACAACCCAGCCCTGCAAATGGACACAAGCTCAGATTACGAATATTGATAACTTCTAATATACTGTTGTGCAGGTAGGTAATAACTATCTCAGAAACAAGTACTTAATACAAGTAGTTCTAGGGCGCCTCAACAAATGGAAATGGATGACATTTATTAAAAACTCATTGCTTTTCAATGGGATTATTCGGGAGAATCAGGGTGTTGAATTTCAAGAACAAACTCTGAAAAAAATAATACCTCAGGACGAAGAATTCGATCCATCTCTATAAATAATTCCATCAAACCACAGCTTTCTGAAGTAAGATGTGAGAGGAGACCATCGGCATGAAGCATGTCATATGTCCGAGGATATGTTGGGAAGGGTTCACACCTTTACAACACAGATACATCAGAAATGAGCAAGCTTAAAAAGAAAAATTGAATGTTCAACTTGATATCAACGAGAGAACCGTACATACAGACATCGAATGTATATTTGATTAACAAATGACAATCTAATACAGTTAATAGTGTCCTTTTTTTCTTTGAGGGGAAATTAACCATGTCTTTACTTGCTACCTTGATTTGAGTAAATATACCAAATATAGTTCAACAACTCAAGGTTCAGTAGATATAGAAAAATTATAGGCAATAGTAATATTCAATTTTAAGAATGAATCTGAATTAAAGCAAAATATTTTAATTTTTAACAGAACCTTAATGAAAAAGTTAAATGTTATCTTAATATGGGAACACAAAAAAGAAAGATTACTTGTAAAAACTTGTGAAGATATTTATACCTAAACAAATACATTAAAACTCAAACGCCAAAGCAGGCGGATAGCTATCAACTTAAACATGCTGCTTTGATGAAGTTGTAAAAGAACTAACCAATCGTGCAAAACACCGATAAAACCCCGGTCAAGAATGAGAGGAAGCGTATTGCGTGCCCTAACAGGCACCACATTCATCACCCACACCATTTTCTTTTCCTCCAGAAATGCAGCATTCAAGCCACCATAATGAGCATTCATGTCCATCACATTGCGTACCATATTAAATGGAGGCAAAGGATCTTCATCTCCTGGCCTCTTGGGATGGTCGGAGAAAATTAATGGTGTAAGCAAAGACCAATAGTTTTTTAAAGCTAATTTCCAAACTTGCAAATCTTCAAAGAAATCCTCCGGACTGACTCCTGCAAACATTAAATTATATCAATATGTTAGCCAACTAAACCATCTACTGCATAAACTACAGATTGCATGTTGCAGCGGAATAGCAACATAAAAAAAGCATGTGCAGGAAGAAAAAATGAGATGGAACAATACTTTCCATGAACTGCGAGATCTGTTGAGCTCAAATCTGAGCTAGAGGACCTGTTCTGAATAGGAATCCAGCGATTGCTGGAAGTTCCAGTAATACACGTCACCAAGGCCCGATAATAGGGTGCATCATATCCTTCTTTGCAAAGGGGTACATCATTCTTCCTGCTATATTCAAGAAATAGAAGTTAGAAAAACAGCAGAGCAGGTCTGATAGTTACAAGTTAAACAAACCACCAAATACAACTAATTCAAAGTAAAAGGGTATAAGACAACCTAAAAAACATTTTAAGAAAGCCAGCTCCATTATGCAATTTAACTAAGATTTACCAACATAAGAGCAAAAATTATAAATGTCTACTCACTTAGAAGAATAGCAATGAGCATCTGCAGTTTTCTGCCAGATGAAAGTATCATCCTGCTGAGCAATAAGACTCCAGCAAATTTTCTCAGTAAATTGTTCCAGTGGTGTTAACGTGTTTCTTTTCTTTGTACTAATTGAACTTCCACGTGGCTTACTTGTTGGTGAGGTTAAAACAAAATAGCCTCCAGGCTTGAGTAATCGATCTATCTCTATAAGGAACATCCCGTCTGTTTTACCAAGTCATAGTTACTAGTTAGACAGCAAAGCATATTTAATTTTAGAATAGGGAAGCTACTTGAGGAAGAATTTTCAGTGCTCAAATACATTTCATTCCTAGCAGTGTGATTAAGCTTAACAGAAAACACTATTAATGATGCACTACACTTTCTGCATTGGCATAAACCATGCACTTTCAAACAAATTCTATAATGAAACATGACAAAGTGATTATCACTAAAAATTAGAAGGAAAAGAATTGTGGTATAGCTCATTTTCCCTAAAAAATCTGAAAGTAAAAGAGGGTATCAATAATTAACATAATCCTGCTAGAAAGTACCTTTCTTGTCCCAAACAATACCACATTGAGCACAATGAACCATGTCATATGATAATGAAGGGTATGGCAGTTGTCTTGATATGAAATTTCCAATCATTGCTTGAAGACCTCTCTCAAGAGCTAGTTGAACTTGACTTCCAGTTGCCTCATATGCGGCAATACAAAGAGTCATTAACTTTAGAGAAACTAAATGAGCTCCAAAACTTCCAAATCCACAACCAATATCAAGTACAGTGCGCACCTGTAATCAAAGTAAGAGATTAAATGTCATACAGTGCAGATAGTTTTACTTCCCTTTTGAAGACCATGTAATATTAGAAATCTTTTGTTACCAAAATATCATATTCCTAAAACTCAAGGTACCCCACAATGCCAAGTGTAGTAGAAAATTCCGATAAAGTGAAATAAAAGACATACACCGGCTTGAAAAAATTCGGAGTCACTTCCCAGTCCCAACATCTCTGCAATCTGGCGAGAATAATCTTTGACACCATCAAAGATTAAGCCATCCTCAGGGTGAAAAGCAATTTGATTCTCTTCTAACAACATGATTCTAGAAAATGTCAAAAAAATTAAGAAGGTAAATCAGAAAGCTGCTTTTGATCATATGAAGAACAATATAAGCAGCTAACAAAACCAGACACTAGCGAATTCTAAAATGTGAAGTTCGTAAACAAAGGACACACGCCTCATACTTTGCCACTTTAACAAAGCATCCAAATCCATTTAGTAAATACCTTTTTGTCATGCTTCCAGAAGAAAGGAACTGGTCTTTTGTTATCTTAACATTTCCACTCCATATCACATCCCTACCAGCAGGCCAACGGAGTGGGATCTTATAATCCTTTGGAGGGCGAACTAGACACCAGTTTCCTTGCCCAGATACTTCACAATGCCGATCAAACTCCTCTCCATCTTTAAACCCCAATATCGTATTTTCTGTCACATTGTAACAAGGTACACAATTTTCTCTTTCTTTGCTACAAAGGCCAAGCTCCCTTGTCTGACTAGCTCCTGATACGATAGTTCTCAACTCAAAATAATCAACTTCCGCTTGCTCCTTCAGCCTTCTATAGTTTGTATAGATCTCAGGTACCGGAGTAAAAGTTACGGAGTCAAAGGAATTAGAAGAAGAAGATCCAAAGACTGCAATCAGTGCAAGCACGCTGACAAAGCACAATAACAACCAACTGACAGGTGGTCTAGGACTAAAAATGACAGATAGTTTATTAAACCAGGGGCCTCTCATATCAAAAACTTTAAACGTTTAAAGATTGGAAAACCACTAAATAACCAACCCCATTAGCATAAATCTCCAAGAACAGTGAAGATCATACCCTATCAAGTATCATCACATACAAGCTTCTGTATATGTTACATTGAATCTGGATAAGCCGAACAAGCATTGAAACCACCTACTCTACAGTCTACACTTCTCCCAGCACCGATCTTTCCCCGATCATCACAACCAACCGAAGGGAAAATAGAACAAAATCCAAAATTCACCTTAGAAGTGAATTACGCAACTCCTGATTCCAACCAAAGGGAAATTCACCCCAGTAAATATATTACCAGAATCCAAACAGGGCCAACGGAAACTCAATTTTGAGCAATATCAATCCCTCGGTCTCCAGCAAGTAACGAAATCGCATCAAGCTGCAAATGATCCACTAAAATCAGAACTAAAAAATTTAGGAACTTATGATTCTTTAAAGGTGAATTCGGCAGATGAAATTATATCGAATCTAACAACAGTTTACCAGCATGAATCCTATTCTTAGAAAAACAAAATGCAGAACTTTCCTTTTTTAGAATCCGGGAAACGAACGTGAGATCTCAAAAAAGAAACAATAACAGATCGAGATTCTTACAAACCAAAACCATTAGGGTTTACGTGTGAGCTTACCGGTGCCGATTCAAAACCCGATGAGAATTGTTTTGTTTTAATAAAATAATCAGATCTGAAGGCAAAATGGACAAACAGAGAGCAGAAATGGCATGAAAATGATTTGTTTAATTTGGAGTTATGATGGTTGGCTGTTTGCCGAATAATTGCTAATTATTTTTTACAATTGGTCAAATTTTAGTTCTAGTCCCTTTACTATGCTCATATTCAAGATTTGGTTCCACTTTTTTAATTCGATATAATTAGGGACGTCGGAAGTTACTTTTGTAGGTTTTTGATGTTCGTATAGTGAGCCTTACGATGTTTATTTTTTATTTATGTTTGTTGGTAGTCACGTGTGATGACATAGGTTTGATCTATTTCGAGTTATTCATCAATCATCAATATCATTTATAGCGAATTGTTATTCTAAGAAATAAGATTGAAAAATGATTATTAATTTTGAGAATTTCATCTAATTTTTATTTTAATAAGTACTTAGGATCCCTTCTTATAATCAAACGTAGAGATTTTTTTGTGTAAAGGAGAAGTATCTGATGTGCGCTCAATTACGTTTAGGAAGAGTTATATTTGGATAACTCAATTGTTGAAAATTACATTTAGGTCACTCAATTACTGGTAAGATTATATTTATATCACCTAATTAATAAATATTGCATGTGGACCACTCAATTATTAAAAGTTATATTTAGATCACTCAATTACTGATAAGGCTATATTTGGGTCACCTAATTAATAAATGTTACATTTGGATCACTCAATTATAACAAATGTTACATTTGGATCACCCTTCATATTTTAAACAAAGTTTATCAATTCATGTATTAGATTAATTAATAATTTCAAATGAATTACTTTAATATTAGTAGGGTATACAAATGATTTAAAAGAAAGAATGATCAAATTGATATAACATTACCTATAATTGAGTAACCTAAAATATAACCTTTAATAATTGAGTGACCAAATATAACCTTACCTATAAATGAGTGACCCAAATATAATCTTACCTATAAATGAGTGACTCAAATATAAATTTTAATAATTGACTGACCCAAATTTAACCGTACATATAATTGGATGACCTCTGTTGCAATTTACCCAGAAAAAGCATAATGACAGGTGGTGGTGATGTTATTATTGATTGGGCGGCCATGATCTTTTATTCTGTGGGGATCAAGTGAAACCAACGATCCAGATTAATATATTCAGGTTTAGACACAAACCATTTAACTTAAATGGTTAAGGTAACCATTATTATTCTTAAAGATCACAGATTCGAACATTAATAATATAAATATAGATCAATTTAAACATGTCGTTTTATCTGTTTAATAATTTAATTAGGGAATTAATTTGTAATTTTGAGGGAATTTTGTTGGTTTTAGTCTAGTTTTTAGTTTGTTGGTTCCTTCTTTTGTAAGAAATAATTATGTTTGTTGAAAACATTGTTTAACTACTGTAATGAGATTTAACTTTCACGTTACTTGATAGAATAGGCCAAACAAATATAATTAATAATTAAATCCCAACATGTATGAGATCTATTAATTCATTTAGTGGTTATATATATTTATATTATTTTATTTTATATGAGTTAAAATTCTGATATTAAAATATAATACATTTTTAATTTAAAAAATATGAATCTATATAATTTAGGTCAAGCAATCACCTTTTAAAAAATATTGATTCAAAAATAGGTTTATTAAGTTTTAACGTAAATCTTTTACCCCCAATATACTTTTTAAGAGTAGAAATCCTTTACCTCTTTATTATGTTTCTTATTAAAATTTTTTAAAAAATTAAATTTTAAACTATAACCCTTATTTTTACATCATAAACTATAAACCTTATACCCTAAAAATAGTTCATACCCTAATTCCCTAAACCTTAACCACAACCCTAACCTTAAACCCTAGACCCATTAATTTAAAACGGAGGCACGAATAAAAGTACGATTAAGAGGCAAACGATTTGTAACCATTTCTATGCCCCATATTAAAAAGTACTTAAAAATTAAATTACGAACTTTAATCTTTATTTCTCAAGTTTTAAACCTTACGTCCCAAAAAATACACATCACCTCTAATTTCTTAAACCTTAACCATAATTCTTAATATTTGGCAAGAGCGTAATAGTCACATACATACTAGAAGGATTCAGCTTTCTAATATTGATATTTACTCACAAATCAAGTAAGATATTCAAGGATGGCTCGGAAGCATGTTCATATCTTCTGCTTTGATTAGCTTAATTTCTGAATAGAATCTGTAATGATCTATTTATTAGTTAACTTATTGTACAGTGTCGATGTAAATTTAAAGTTCTTGTATAATAAAAGTGTCACTTATTAAAAAAGAGTTAGGTATCAAAAGAGATACGATAAAAAATTATACGATTGGTATCCATCATGTCCATACTCCTATTATGTATAGAATACATACTTGTATTCTATACTCACATCCGAGTCCAAGATAGAATACAACGTTGTATATCAAGCAAGATAGAACATCCTATATGGTTCCTAATTCTCTGCTCAGATACTCTTCGAACATCCTTTTTGCACTGTCTGAATCAGAAGGCAGAGGTCGCCCGCTCAAACTTGTTTGCCCCGTTCACTTGATGAACGTACGTCGTCGTCTGCGTAGCTCAGGCAACCCAACGGGTCGGGAAAGATCGATACTCGGTAAACCATGGCTGATGGAGATACTAGCAACTGGTCCAACAAACACGAATTTAAATAGTTTTATTTATAAAATGTACGTACATTATCAAATAATTAAAATTATGTATAAAAATATATTACCTTATAATCATATTTAAATCATTAAAAAACTATAAATATTAATAAATATATATAAATGTAATTATATTACAGGCGGGACAAATATAATAAAAGTTTCTTATTAAAAATATAGGATAAAATACACAAATAATCCTTAAAGTATGTCAAAAATAATATTTTAAAATATATTAAAAAGAATATAAAATTTATCAAGCCATTATAAAATTATCCAAACTTGTTAGAAAATAATAATAACTCGTAATAAATTTCAGTATAATTCAAGTTCAAGGACTCCTAGTGTTAATACCCAAAAGTATATAAAAAAGGTTAAATATATTTTTTCTTAAAATTATATATATATTTTTTAATTTGCCCTTTAAATTATTTTTTATCTATTTTACCCCTTATATTTTACGTTGTTCTTAAATTACTATTAAATTATATCATTTTTTTAAAATTGCCTTTTAAATAAGAGTATTTTTTGTCCAATTTCGTAAAATTTAAAAGATATAATAGATCAAAAAAGTTAGGGGGTAAATTGGAAAAGCACGTATAGTTTAAGGACAAAAAGTGTAATAAACCTATAAAAAATAAAATGTAATATTATCCATGAAAAGGGCATGCAAATAACTTGAACGTAGGTTGAATTCAGTATATAAACAGTGGAGAGGTGTATAGATTTCCTCATTCTTCGCCTGAAGAACTTGTCCCGTTTCTATCCAAGCTTTTTATACTACCGTTTCTTCTTAATCTTATTTGGTTGATCGGATTGCTGAAACAACAGAAAGGTAATCCAATTTCCCAGTTCATTTCCGTTTTGATCGTCTGGGTTTTTGTTTAATTGCTGGATCAATCGTTGTTTTTACTGCAATTATAGTTTTTTGTTATTCGATTGCATTCTTTTAGCCTGTTATAGTACTTTAATGCGTTGTTTTTCAGTTTTGGAAACCCTAAATCCATCTATTGCTTTGAATCAAGCATTTTAGAAACCCAGTTTTGTGTTTGTATAATAAATCTTGAAGATTGTGAAATTTGAAGCTTTGTTTTGCTTAATTTTTAGATATTATTAGTTTTATCGAAATGATTTGAAAATTACTGAGCTGTTTCTGGTGATATAGCTAATGTGGCTGTTCAATCAATTACTTGTTTGAGGAGCAGTTTTTCTTAGCGAAAATGGTGAAGATCTGTTGCATTGGAGCTGGATATGTCGGCGGTCCGACGATGGCCGTCATTGCTCTGAAATGCCCTAACATTCATGTGGCTGTTGTGGATATTTCTGTAGCTAGAATCAATGCCTGGAACAGTGATACACTCCCCATTTACGAGCCAGGACTTGACGAGGTGGTGAAGAAATGCAGAGGCAAAAACCTTTCATTTAGTACCGATGTCGAGAAGCATGTTTCCGAGGCTGATATAGTGTTTGTTTCTGTCAATACGCCGACGAAAACACAGGGTCTCGGAGCGGGGAAAGCCGCTGATTTGACATACTGGGAGAGTGCTGCTCGAATGATCGCTGATGTAGCGAAATCCAACAAGATTGTGGTCGAGAAATCGACTGTCCCTGTTAAGACGGCTGAGGCGATTGAGAAGATTTTGACACATAATAGCAAAGGGATCAATTTTCAGATCCTTTCCAACCCTGAATTCCTTGCTGAAGGGACTGCGATTTCGGATTTATTCAATCCTGATCGTGTTCTTATCGGTGGCAGGGAGACCCCGGAAGGTAAAAAGGCCATTGAAACATTGAGGGACGTATATGCACAATGGGTCCCCTTGGATCGAATCATATGCACTAATCTCTGGTCTGCTGAACTTTCCAAGCTTGCTGCTAATGCCTTCTTAGCTCAAAGAATATCATCGGTTAATTCTATGTCGGCATTGTGCGAGGCAACCGGTGCCGATGTGAGCCAAGTGTCTCATGCTGTCGGGAAGGATACGAGAATCGGTCCCAAGTTCTTGAATGCTAGTGTTGGTTTTGGTGGATCTTGTTTCCAAAAGGACATTCTGAATTTGGTCTATATCTGTGAGTGCAATGGCCTCCCTGAGGTAGCCAATTACTGGAAACAAGTCATTAAGGTGAACGACTACCAGAAAACCCGATTCGTTAACCGGATTGTTTCCTCCATGTTCAACACGGTATCGGGGAAGAAGATTGCTGTTCTTGGATTCGCCTTCAAGAAGGACACCGGAGACACTAGGGAGACACCAGCCATTGATGTGTGCAAAGGCCTGATAGGGGACAAAGCTAAACTGAGCATATATGATCCTCAAGTTCACAAAGACCAGATTCAAAGGGACCTTTCAATGAATAAGTTCGACTGGGACCATCCAGTTCATCTTCAACCAATGAGCCCTACCCCGGTCACGGATGTTACTGTCGTTTCGGATGCATATACAGCAACAAAGGATGCTCATGGACTTTGCATTCTCACCGAGTGGGATGAGTTTACAAAGCTCGATTACCAAAAGATTTTTGATAACATGCAGAAGCCAGCATTCGTGTTCGATGGCCGGAATGTCGTCGATGTAGAGAAACTGAGGAAAATCGGGTTTATCGTCTACTCTATTGGTAAGCCATTGGATGAGTGGCTTAAGGACATGCCAGCAGTGGTATAGAACATTTCTTAAAGCAACTTGTTTGAGGTTGGGCTATAACTGATAAATTTTTAAAGACAAATAAACCAACATTATATATATTTCCAATTGCAATCTGTTTTCTTCTAGTTTTATGATTCTCTTATTTTCTATCCATTTTCAGACAGTTGTTGTCTCGGGACCTGTCTTTTTAGCCGGTAGAATCTCTGATTTGTATTGGCATTTTTAATGTAATAAAATTTTTACCAGTGAATTGTCTTTTTTTAGTTGACAATAAAATGAGTATAAAGATCTCTTAGGTCCTTAATTTCAAAATTTGACAAATTGGTCCCTTTCCAAAAAAGCAATTCACTCTTTCTCAATTTCAAAGGCGAGCATGTCAATTTCCACTATTACCCTAAAATCCTAATCATATTACCTTAAAAACATAACCTCAATCTTTAAACTCTGAACTATAACCTTAAACTCTAAAATATAATTATTATCCCTAAATTTTAAACTCTTACATCTAAACCCTTAAACCCTAAATTAATAACTTTTTTTATTTAGCTACAGCGATCACAATAGTATTTGTTCTAGAGTATATATTCTCAACCATTAGACATTGATCGCTCAATCACTGTACTGACAGTTCTGGTGCTCGAACTCGTGACCTCTAAGAACAACAACCGTTCCTTTAACCGATGAGGCTAGATGGTTCATGCCCTAAATTAATACCCTAAACCTTAAAATTAAGGTGTTTGTGGAAATTTTCGGTTTTCACCATCGATGTATAAGATATAAATCCATATATATGAGATAAGATGAAGTTATACAGTATAAAACTTTTTACACGTTTTTTGGATTATTGGATGACTGAAACGGATGACTTAGATTAACAGTTGGTTTGTTAATTTGAGTTATCTGTTTGAGTCATTCAATGATCTAAAAAAACGTGTAAAACATAAAGAGTTTTACAATAATTCATGATTATTGGATGAGTGAAATGGATGTACAAGATTAACATTAGGAAAAAATAAAAATTATCACTTAAAAAGTAAAAAAATAACCATTTAATATCACCATCCAATTATTTAAAATTAATATAAAGCTAAAAAAAGTTATACACCATAGAAGTTATCCTGATCCTAGGGACGAAACTAAGTGGGGGTGGAGTGGGACAATCGCCTCCATCTCCGAAGATTTTTTTTTTCACTTTTGTCTTCCTATTTAATTCTTTTTAATTTTTTATGAATTTACCCTCTTACTTTTAAACATTTATGTTTTGTCCTTCTTAACCCTAAATCTTAGTTCCGTCTCTGCCCGATCCTATATATATATATATAAATGAAAACTTTTTAAGAGTAGTGGTTTCTTTATGTTTACTAGTAAATGAATTACCTAATTTAGGTAACAATAAGTGACCGAATTAAATCAGTTGTAGCATAGTACAAGACAGTACTACTTATTTAAATGACTTTAGGCAACAAGGGGATGGGGGAGACAAAACAGCCTGAAAAAAAAATCGTCTTATTTTTTTTTTTATGTCTTCATTCGTGTCTTCGTTTTAAATTAGAGGGTTTAAGGTTTATGATTCAAGGTTAGGGGTTATAATTAGGGTTTAAAAAATTAGGAATAGGATGTATTTTTTAGGTTTAAGGTTAAGAGTATAAAAAATAAGAGTTAGAGTTTAAAATTTAAATTTTTAAAAATTTTCAATAAAATGTATGAAAATAGGCATAATAAAAAAACATAATATTTTTACCTGGAAAAAGGGCGGGGAAATGCTAGGTGAATTCAATAAAAAATCACAAATATAATACATTTGAAAAAAAATAAAAAATAAATTTATTAAAAAAATCATATAAAAAATAATGATGAGCGAACTAAATTATCATATAATTTATTTTATTATCTAGATCTAATTATATTGTAAAACAACTATTAAAAGAAATATAATTTATTAAAAAAATTATATTAAAAATATAGAGTGTGTAAAATTATAAAATTTTAAAAGATATAAAATTAAATTAAAATTAAAATATAAATAAAATATTTAAATTATATGACGATTTAAAATTTTAACGACTATCTAATCCATCTCTTGCAAACATGAACTATTAAATATTTTGTTAAAAATATTTTTATTTAAATTTAAATAAATCTAACGTGAACAATTAATTCATCATCATATATAAAATTTATTCATATTTAAAATATAAAAAGTATTTTAATATCAAATATACAATGAATAATTTTGGAAAAAAATTAGTATAATATAAAGAGTAAGTTTTCAAATATATAAAAGAATATATAAGATTATAGATTTACTTTTTAAAAAATAAAATTTAAATTTATAACACTAAAATTTTAAATTATAAAATCTAAAAATAAATTTAAATTAATTATTTAACCCTTAAAATAAAAAATAATTGTATGCATAAAATAAATATATATTAAAATTATAATGGATAAGGAGAGGTTTCATATTCAATTATGAAAATAATATCAAAAGTCAACACTATTTTTTATATTTTTAAAAACAGTTTTTCTTTTTAAATTCAAAATTTTAAAATAAACCCAAACCGGTTTCTAAGTTGAACCGCTTTTGTATAAAGAAAAACCCTCGAACCGTTCCTCCCTTCCTCCTTATCACCCGATTTGCCGCCTCTTTCTCGATCCCCAAATTATATCCGAAAATCGATCTCCGATTTTCTCCTAATTTCTTCCTCTAATCTATAAATCACGTAAATATCCTTTCATTTCTCGTTCTACCCTTTGGATTGATCTCTTTTTCTACCCCTGCTGTTGATTTTACGTGAAGCTAGGGTTAGGGTTCTTTAATCTCTTCGATCGTCCTTTTTTCCCTCGATTTCTCATGGGATTTTGTGTTTTTGTCTGATTTCTCACCTTGGGTTGGTCTAATTTTGTTCGATTTTTTGATTCGTTTTACTTTTAGGGTTTGTATTTGTTCCGTACGTTAGGGTTCGTTTTCATCTAAAATTCTTAGATGGTTTTGGTGTTTAAAGATGTGGCATGAATTTTTAGATAACTTCTCTGTCGTAATTTCGTTGTTTTCTTAGCGAAGGCTGAATTTAGGGTTAGGGTTTTCTTCTAAATTTGGGGATTCTCCAGTTAGTCAAATTAATTAAGGAAAACGCTTCTTTCAGCAGTAATATCAATTTTAGTCCGAAATTAAGCGCCGTTCTCATCTCAATTGAGGCTTCTGGGGTATTAATCTATTTCTAGCAGCCCAACGATTCTAATTTAAGACAATTTGGAGGTAATTAACTTGAATAATTTAAATTTATTCAATTTCCTGTGTTTAATATGCTAACACTTGCTTGCTTTCATGTCATTGCTTATTAACCTTTTTAGTTCACCAGAGTAAAAATTAGTTGTTCTTATATTAGTAGCATTGTGTTTCCAAGCTATGTTATGTCAAAATTGAGGGTGGATTTCGTAATTAATTGTGTGTACCACAGGTGTTCATGGGATTTAAGCGGCCTTTTGATGATGATGAGCTGCAGGAACTTTCTTTCAAGAATCCGAGACAGTTTGGCTATAACGACAAGCTGACTCAGTTTGCCGATGCTATTCGCCATAGTAATAGTCCTCAAAAGTCTCATATTTCAGGTAAAGGGTGACTGATATTCTTGTCTTATGTGAACAATTCATATTATGCACGCCATGGTTTTAATACCGATGTAATCTTTCTGTGTGATATAGTAGAAGTTGAGGGTGGATTTAGTAAACACCAATGGTATGAGGAATTTAAGACTGATTCTCTGGATGGTGTTAGTCATTTGGTTGAGGAGGATTCCGAGACTACTGCTCCCTTATCTTTGGTCACTAGCATTTCTAGCGAGGAAGACACAGGCACCGGTGTAGCATCTTTTTCACCTGTCTCATCTGAATATTTTAACTCTGGTTTCCCTCGAAGAACGTCTTCTCATGTTGAGAATGACTATTATTTACTCTTGGATCAATATCCTCGAAAACAAGTTCCGCTTGGGCCAAATCATGAAGCTAATGTTCCATCATGGGGTATGCATATAAAGAATAATAAGTTTGCTTGGGATGACGATGAAGATATTAAGATGGGAACATGCATCATTCCAATGCCTGACTCGGATTTGTCTGCTAACAGCAGCAGTTATGTTGGTGCTGGCAGAAGTAATTGTAGCTGCCTGGATAGGGGCTCTTCAAGATGTGTGCAACAGCATGTTATGGAAGCACGAAAACTATTACGAGAATCCCTTGGACATGAAAAATTTGTGAAACTGGGTTTTTACAACATGGGAGAGGATGTAGCATATAAATGGAGTGAAGAAGATGAAGAGATTTTTCGTGAGGTTGTGTACAATAATCCGGTATCATTGGGTAAGAACTTTTGGAAGCAGCTGCAATTGGTTTTCCCATCACGATCCAAGAGAGAGCTCGTCAGCTATTATTTCAATGTCTTTATCCTTCAAAGGCGAGCTATTCAGAACAGATCCAGTAGTCTGGACATTGACAGCGACGACGATGAGTTTTATGAAAATCAACAGTCTTACAAAATTCAAGCTATAGAGGAAGATGAAGATTCTGCTATTGAATCTCTTGCTGATCAGGAAGATCTGGCAAACCTTCAAGATGGCAATGATGCTGATGATGATACTGGCAATTCTGATGGTGACAATGACGCGGATGATGATAGCGGCAACTGTGAGGATAATGACTTAAACCTTTCATTAAAAGGTCAGGTTTTGAAGTCATTTGATGAGAGCATGTTCGATCCTTCTTTTCAACAAACGGACAAGGGTTTCAGAATAATGGAGGATATCAATGTACAGGATGACTCATGTATGTCTTTCGAGTTTCAGCCGAACATGGTCGACTCTCATAATCTGATTGACACAAAGGGAGACTTGCATGTTAGAGGAACGAAGACCGAGCTTAGCAAGTCTTTGCAGGGTAAACTAGACGAGTTCAGTGAGCTGGGAAGCAATGTGTATTTATTGGATACATGTGATGCCAAAATCTGGGACACTGGGTATCCTACGTCTTCAACAAAAGGGTTCGATCTCCAGCCGACATGCAACATAATCGAAGAGATTTTCGGACAAGACACTTGAGAAAAGAACAGATTGCTCTTGAAAATTCCAGAATCTCATTAGATAAGGCCATGATTTGGTTCTTCCAACAATTTTTTCCCTGTAAACTCATCTACCTAATCTATTTTGCTTCAGCATGTTATAAAAGTGCTGCTAATGGAATCTTTCTCTCCTTTGTATATGACATTGATCTTGTATGTAAAGTCTGGTGATAGCTAACATCAAATACCTTGCTCTTTGCTGCATATAATTGTGGTGGTGAAAACTTTATGGACTTAATTTTAAGGCATAGGGTTTAGGTATAGGAATTTATAGTTTAGGGACTAGGGTTAAGATTTGAAGTTTATAGATTAAATTTTTTATCGGTATCAAATATTTTTCAAGTATACTGGTATGACTATAAGATAGTATCTGTTTATTTTTTAGTTTTTTTTAATAAAGTATATATCGTACATATATAATGTTTGAACTCAGATCATTCGAATGATATATATATATATATATATTTATCATTGAAACCACTTTATAGATTCTAATGTATGAAATAATTATCTATATATAAAGGGTTGTCAAAATTATTAGTAGCAAACAAAGTTTGGCGGTTGCTATAGTCTTTTGATAATATTCTATCAGCACCCAGCTGGCTAATATATATATATATATATAGTCTTTCTTTTCAGCTGACTTCACTTTGTTGGCATCATCATCACTGGAATATCTTCTTTCTTATCTCCAAAGTCAAGCTTTCAAAGATGGAATTATCAATTTTGATATAGGAATTTAATTTAATTAATAAATGTATATCAGAAAAAAAACTCAATATTTATTTATTTTTCAACTATGCCCTTAGGCCTTAATGTTATCATGCTAGACTAAGAAAAATGTTGATTGCTTTTAACTATTAGTATCCAATAAAGATCTGTTAAGAGGACTATCTTCTAATTTAATTTTTTTTTCTTGAAAGACACCCCTCTTGGACCGTTTTGGTTGGCACCAAAGATAAGAGTAGTTTACTCCAAGGAATAAAACATCAAAGAATGCACATGCTTGTGTCATCTTGAATACAACCCCAAGTATTATCTAATGCCAATGAAATGACTATTCTCTTCTAAATAACATACATACATAATGAATATAAGTCATTAGTATTAGGGTTCAAGTTTGACCAATGATCTTATTTAGTAGTAATCTATAAATACCACTTTCAACCTAGGGTAAATAAGTTAACTTGAGTTTAAGCATCGTTAGGTTCGACCCAAACTCGAAATGTTTAAGGTTAAATTTTATTTGGTTTAAAGTTACAAGTTTAAAATTTTAAGTTTGAACTCGAGTTCGACTTGAAAGCTCATGAGTTTAAAATTATCAAGCTCGAATCAAACTCGAAAATAAAAATTAGAGCTTGAGCTTTAAAAACTCAAACTAAACCCTAATTTGCTAACTCTTTCCCATTATATTTTCAAGTAAATCATAAGCTTTTCAAGTCAGGCACTGGATAGTTTATCTTGGTACGTTAGTAACTCGAATCGAGTTTGAGTCCAATCAAATCAAATTTTGACCTAATTAAATTTAAAAAACTTATAATTCATGTCGTTTCATTTATGATCTTATTTCAACCTATTACTACCTCTATCCCATATATAATATCTCTTTTGTGTTTTAAAATTGTCTCACTTAAAATGTCTCATTGGAAAAATCAACAATTTTTAAAAGGTATATTTCCCTTTCTACCCTTTCTTTATTTTTCTAGCAAAACAAAATTTTCGTACCCCAAATCTTCCCCAATTTCTTAAAAACAAATCCCTAATTGAAAACCCTAGAAATTAGGGATTTTCAGTGTCAGTTTTGTAATTTTTGGAAATTTGGGGGTTTATTTGTTATGTTATAAAGACCCAGACCCTTGACTTGTAATTTTACCAAATTTTTAAATTTGGTAACTCCCCTCCCCGATTTTGTGTATCGGTTTCATTATGGGATTAATATCCTTGTAATTCTTCTTTTACGGACAACAATTCCAGTCTTAAATTTTGGTAAACCTTTCTTCCTCTCAACCTTGTATCGTCCAAGCTTCTTCCGCATCTGTTGTGGTCTTCCTTTTAGTGTTCTTTGGTAAGTTTGGGTTAGCAATCTTCTTTCTTGTTTCGTTCTTGTTTTAGATCTGATTCTTCGGCGTTATTTTGGTTTTTATGTTGTAGTTTGCTGAGTTTTTAAGTTGGTTCGGTTCGGTAGTTTTGTTGAGTTTTTTATGGTGTTTCCGATTAAGAAGTTGTGGGTGAGGATTCGTTTTTGCTCGAGTTTTGTATCGATTAGGAGAGTTTTGTTTCGGTTTCGGTTTGGGAAGGTTGTAAATCGAATTTGGTTTAATTTCAGAACGAAAAGAGGTTGATTCGAACCTAAAAAGGGGGTTTTAGTCTGGAAAACTCGTGTTTGGCACCTGGGAATTGCTGGAAATTTTCCAGATTTTCCCGGAAAATTCTAGAAACCGAACCGACCGGTCTGAACCGCCCGAGCCGCTCGGTCCAAACCCAAGCCAACCTTAACCGCCAGTCCAAACCCAAGCCCGACCCGAACCCGAACCGAACCAACCCATGACCCGACCCGGCTGACGTCACTGCTTTTATGTTCGAACCCGAAGTGTCGTTTTTAGGGCTTTTATGTTCGAATGCCTTATCTGGAAGTTACCTTTAGTGGTTTCTAAAATCGTTTCTGTTTGCTTCAGGTGACGTGGATTCCGACCCCGAGCACCTACCTCCTCCTCCTCCTGGACGACCTCCTGTTCATCAGTCTTCGGGACCCGCATGTGAGTTTCGTTTTATTTCTGTTACGGGTACTTATCTGTTAGTGGCATAGTAGTGTGTCTAACATTACGTTAATCGTAGGTTCTACACCCGCTCGTTCTAGTGGTAGAGCCGAATCTAGTAGACATCGTTCTAGGCGTTGACCTTCTGCTTCAGGTGTGTTCTCTACTGTAAATTTCGTTATTTTTGTGTATACAGTTTATGTCACATATATGTATGTACATGCATGATTATGTCATGTTCTGTTAATAAGTTACATTTATGATCCTGATAATTATGCATGCCTCCTGCTAGAATTTAAGGCTTGCATTCTGACTCTGTATTTGCATATGACATTACATATAGTTAAAATATTGTTCGGAGGAAGTTAGTGATTTATTCACTTCTGTTCAGTGGTTCTGTATAATACCACTTCTGTTCAGTGGCTCCACCTACGGGTCGAGTCCCACTTCTGTTGGTGTGATGGAGTTAGAGTGGTTCAGGGGGGGAACCTATTCTTCTGATGGTGTTCGGAGTTCAGGTGCATATCATGCATACTTCATAACATCTGCATACACTGTTCTATAATCCTGTTATCTATACACTAAAGACACACTAGGCTCCCTAGCTTACACCCTTTCAGTTTCTTGTTTCAGATCTCAGACCTAGTCCATGTATGGTACTTGGAGGATCCTGAGTCAATTTAATAATTTCGTATGTTTTACAGTTTTATTACCGGATTATAAACTTTTATTGGATAATATTTTTGTAATAAGGACTTGGGAATTTTTCTCGGATTTTCCTGAATTGTTATTAAATATTTGCTTTTGGACTATTTATTACTTATGGGTTGAAATTGATATTTTAATTGTTGAATTTTATTTTCAGTATTTTAAATTATTAATTATTTATTTAATAATTTATCTGAATATTATTATTTTATTTTTAAAACCCTAACTTGTGAATCAAGATTTAATAACGTAAACCCTAACTTGTAGTCTAAGAAATTAGGTTAATTTTAGGGGTTACAAAAATTTAACTTTTTAAGGATGAAATTATCCTTTTAATTATTTTATATCATATTTCTTACACAATTTTTTTTCTTAAAACTATGTGAAAAGTCAATAATAGACACTGAAAGTGGGACGGAGGGACTATAAAGTTTGTGACATACCTTGAGATACTATCCCTTCATATATATATATATATAATGATCAGAGTGCTTCTTCCTCAGACCAAAGTGCATGCTAAAAAACTCTAGTCAAAGTAAAAATTGCATTGTACCACAAACATGGTGAAGCATCACATTGACAGCATAAGAACAATACATAAAATGTCCCTTGACTGAGAAATTCCAGCCTGAATTTTTCTATTGGACCAATTTTTTTTCAGGGTTTGGTGAGATTTGGCAAAGATTTTGATCATCACAAATTTCCTTTTGCGTACATAACTTGGTTTATCATTTTGGTATCAAATTTTCCTTGTTCTAGAAAATATTTGTCTTATGGAAGAATTTCAGTTGTTGAAATTTAGCTGATAATGGAAACCAAACAGTAGTGGTAGCCATGATTTAGTGTCTAAGAGCTCCCTCCATTATAGAAAGACATACCCCCCAAAAAACATGGCAACCTTCTGCTGTTTGATTTATGTCAATGGCAGATTTTTTTTTTTTGAATAAAACGTGTAGTCTCAGTGAAAAAACGGATGATGTTCATCTTAAGAGATCGGAGTTCAATCATTTTATCAGTGAAGTATATACGTATTGTTAAAAAGTTATAAATATATATGAACCAGTACTACTTCTAAACATCAAAATCTCTTTCCACCTTGTCATAGTTGCAAGTCTCATCCAAACAATAACATGCTTACACACAATTTATTGACCTTTATGTAATGTTTTGGTTCGAATTTAATGAAGATTTACGTAATTTTATTCGACTCTGAATATAATGGAGACAAGCAATGGGGGCAAGTACAATGTGATATGTTGGCATGTTACATGAACTGATCTCTTTTAGTGGAGGCAAAGGGATGATGAAATTGGAGATTCTGCCCCCCCTCTTTTTCTTTCACTTGTGTGAGCTTTACAAGCAAGACAATTAACAAAGTTAAGGCATTGTTTGGATGTTGCAGCAGAAGAACTCCTCACTCGTCGGGGATCCTTAAAACAAATCTCGACCGTTCAATCCCCATCACCGGATGGTTCTCACTTGAATACACGTGCTGTCTATCTTTTCTTCCCTTTTAATCTCTTTATTTGCTTCCATGCATGGAATTCTCCTCCAACTACAATACAAAAAACATAGGATTTGATTTTTCTTCTTCTGTGATTTTCTTCTTATAAGCCTGTTCATCGCCATCATTAACGACCCATCATCTTTAAAAGTTTTGATTTTGTTCAAAAGGATTTTGGTTTCATTGGAAGGTGTTTGGGATGAGAGAAAATGGGATTTTAAAGATTGTATCTTTTCCTGTGGGTTGGATCTCTTTTGTTGTACTTAAAACAAAGAAATGTCACATCTCAGCTGCTGATTCTCCACTGAAACTAAAGCAAGCAACTTTGTGATCTGTTTTTCTCTTCTTTTTTCTCTGCTTCTTGATCTAGATTTTGATTCTTTGTTCTTCTTCCACAAGATCATTGAAAAATGCAGTCTTTTTGAAGATTTGATGTAAGAAATGTGTTACTCTTCCTGTTTAGATTTCTGGGTATTTTCAGTTTTCCTGTGATCATATTTAAATGGAACAAAATCAAGAGAAGAAGTTTGTTTGCAAGTATTGCAACAAAGGGTATCCTTGTGGTAAGTCTTTAGGGGGTCACATAAGAACTCACATGAATAATGAGAATTCTGGTGAAGCTGGTGGCCAATCTGCAACTTATGATCTGAGGGAAAACCCCAGGAAAAGCAAGAGGTTTTCTGAATCAGGCAATGGCTCTTTGCTCAAAGAGATGATGATGGTTTGTAAAGAATGTGGTAAGGGTTTCCATTCATTGAAAGCACTTTGTGGTCACATGGCTTGTCACTCTGAGAAAGAAAGGGTCTTTCAGAAATTTGAGGATCATGGGGATAATTATTCAGACACTGAAACATCAATTGCTCCAAGTAAAAGGAGGAGATCCAAGAGAATAAGGTACAAAAAAAGTGGGGTTCAGGTTCAGGTTCAAGTTCAGTCTACCATCTCAGCTTCTTTAGCAAATGGTTCATCATCTGTATCAGAGATTGAAGATCAGCAGGAACAGGAAGATGTTGCCATGTGTTTGATGATGCTTTCAAGGGATTCTTCTGTTTGCAAGAAAGGGCTGAACTCAGTTGCTGAATCTTCAGACAACAACTCTGTTGTTTTAGAGGCTAAATCATCTTCCATTAAGAAACAAAGGGAAACCAAGCTGAAATCTGCCGAGTCTAGTCCTTGTTCTCAGAATTCAGGTTCTGATTATTATAGAAATGGGGTTACCAATGATGTTAAATGTAAGAAACTTAAGGTGAAATCTAGATCTGGGTTACCAAACATGAGTAAATCCAAGTGTGTGAAAACTGAAGTAGGTGATAGCTTTGCAACTGGTTCATTTCAAGCTCAAATGGCTGATACCAAAGTGACCAAGTTCTCAAATGGCAATGCTGAGAAGAGATTGGTTTCAAAGAGAATCAAAGGACATCAATGCCCTTTCTGTTTCAGGGTTTTCAAGTCAGGCCAAGCTTTAGGAGGGCACAAAAGGTCACATTTTGTTGGAGGTTCAGAGGACACAACATTGGTCATCAAACAAGACACACCAGAGATGTCATTGCCAGCTCTAATTGACCTTAACCTTCCAGCTCCAGCTCCTGTTGAAGAAGATGCAATGGGGAATTCTGGGTTCATCCCATGGTAGAGATTTTTAAACTGTATAAATCAACAATTTTACTTCATTTTGGTGTTTCCCTTTGGTTTTCTGATTCAATATGGTCCTTCTGCTAAGGTAAATACCCCCAGGCCCCAACCACCCAATCTATGGTTCTTTGGCATTAAAAAAAGCTGTTCTCTTTCCTTTTTGCTTATTTTAGACATGTTCTTTGAATCACATCTACATTCTTACAGCTTTTCAATTCTTTGTCTATCTTTTTTGAAACATTATCAACTATGTCCACCCTTTTTCCAGTATTTTTCAGCTGTTAGTGTCGAATGCGAGTATGTATCCGATACGATATTGGTTAGATTTTCTAGTAGGAAGCAAAAACTCAGGCCAGTAGAGCTTCTGTTTTTCTGTTTAACTAGTACAATCACATGGGATTAGTAGACTACGATATTTTTTGACTAGTTTCGAAACTTGATTTGTAATAATATTTTAGATTACATGTTTTTTAATCTTAGACCTTAAACTCACCCGAACCGAATGTTATCAACATTCAACAATCTCATTGTTGAAGTGTTGTTTGAAATAAGACTCCAGGACCACTTGCTTTTGGGGTGAAATATTAAAGAAATTTTCATGTTGTGGAGTGGAAAATAAGTTTCCTCTAAAATTCACAGTCCCCAAGAAACTGATCACTCTTATTTACTTGCTGGTTTCTTCACATTTTTTATCTGTTTTAAGACGATCTCGTTATTAGGTTGAGTAAAACTTGATTCGATTCGATTTTCTTTTAATTTTGAGTTATTCGAATCGAATTGAATAATTCGAAAAATTTCGATTTTGAGTCGAATTTAAATTTTTAAAGTTCGAGTTACTCAAAAAATCGAATAACTCGAAAATTTTCAAGGTCTATTTACACATTTAGTCCCTATAATTTTATTTTCAGTTTTATTTCAATCGTATCTTCTCTTTTTTATTATTTTTACCTTTTAATTTTCATTTCTAATTTATTATTATTTTTATCTCGTTTTGGGTTTTTTTAGATAAAAAAAGATTTTAACGAGGTTTGTAATTTAATGAAATAACATATTCATACCTAAGGTATTTGATGATGATAATCATAATCATAATCATAATATTAATTCAAAATCTTATTTATACATGTAAAAAATAATATAAAAAATATGTATGTAGACATAATGAGAGAGTCATTTAAATTAGAATCAAAATGTATTATAATATTATAAATAATGCAATTAAAATTTATACATAAACTCAAAAAATTGAACCGACTCGAACTTGTTAAAACCGACTCGATTTTTTTTTTTAAAAAGATTCAAGTTGTAAAATATGTTGAATCAACTCGAATAACTCAAAATTTTTTGACTCAACTCGTCTCGCTCGAACGCTCACCCCTACCCGATAAATTGTATTTTAATCCTCTTTGCTCCCAGTTGAAACATATAATTATATACATATGTAGGTATGTATGTAAATGCCATAGGATCCATTTTAATGCTATCCTTTTGGCTATAAAAAATATAAGTTTATCTATTCATCTAGTTCGAGTGCGGAGAATTTCGATATATACATTTATTATTGTTTTTAAAAAATACTGTATAAAAGTATTTTTGAAAAATATTTTTAGTTTAAGATTTAAGTATTTGTGTTGTTGTTAAAAAATTAATTTAGCAAAATATAGTGATTTATTGTAATTTATCTAAAATTTTATAATAAATTTTGAATAATTTGAAAATACACTAAATTAACCGAAATAATTTTAATTTGGTTAAAAATTTTAATTAATTTAATTTAACTATCGATCAAATTAACTGAATGTATTCTCCTCTTAATGCTACCATTTAATTTATCATAGTTGTAAATTTCTTTTATTTTTATATTTATTCTATACTAATTATTGCAGCCCACCATGTCCCGTATGTTTATTGCAGCACTCAATAGAAGATCCTTTATTGCATCTACTTGAGAAACAAAGAAACTCACATTTATTTATACAATATCCAGCGTATAAAGATTTTTTTTGATAAATGAAAATTTTTATTTATCTAAAAAAATTTCTATAAACCTTTTTTTATAAAAATTCTCCTATACAAATTATATCCTTCTAACCTAAATTTCATATACAAGCTAATCTAGCATTCAATCTAAATTTTTTACAATACAATAAACATAAACAAACATCATTTTAAATAATTGCAAAGATAACGGTAACCTCTCGAGACTGTCTTTCATGGATTCTTTCATTTCTTTCCTATCATACGTAATAGTTTAATTCACCCTCTGAAAATAGTAGCGCAAGGTCTTTCCCTTACCTTCTTTTCTTATCCATGTAAACAAATCAGACTAAGAGCATCTTCTTAGCTAACATTCATAATCACGCAATATCATCTCTCATAAGAAGTCACATTCTCCAAACAAATGATCTCGGGTTTTCACATCAATCTTACAAAGGATACAATTTGAATCTATCTGACATCCCCACTTCATCATTCTTTCTTTAGTAGACAATCGATCCAATACAACTTGCCAAGTTATAAGTGAATGCCTGAGAATTGTTAGCTTGACCCATACTACACCATCCCGGGAAACTTTCTTCTTCTTATGCTTAATTTGTTTCCAGACCTTTCTAATTGTAAAATTTTCACACATTCCGTCTAAAATAGGTATCCAATCCCTCAGCTTCAATAATTATTTTCAAGCCCAACTATGATACCACTTAGCCTGGATAACTGAAACAAGATCCTTCTTCAACAGTTATTTTTGTACCCATGCTACCCAAAGAGAACCAAATTAAAATAATAGAAGCCATAAGTATCTAATTATATATGTGATTCCATGCAATCATATTCTATAGGGGTGTTTAAAAATATCCGATCCGGTCGATCCGATCCGATTATCCATTGATCCGATCCAAAAATATGGATATCCGATCCGATTTTTATTTTTGAATCGGATATCCGATCCGATTTTAAGTTTTCCGGATCGGATACGGATCACAATATTTCAAGTTTCGGATTATCCGAAAATCCAAAACTTTAAATTTTTATTAATATTAATCTTGTTATATTTAACAATTTAGTGTTTGTTATTTTTAAAAATTTTAAAAATTGAAACTTTTATAAATGTAATTCTTGTTGTATTTAGTAATTTATTATTTATTATATTTGAAATTCCAAAATTTTTAAAAATATAACCTTCAAACTAGAAAAATTAGTTTAATCAAATTATATTTTTGGATAATTGGATATCCGAATATCCGATCCGAGTATCCGATATCCGAATATGCGGATATCCACTTTTTTCCGAATCGGATACGGATCACTATATCATCGATCCGAAAACCCGAATATCCGAAAAAATCAGATCGGATTGGATCCGATATCCAACAATAAACACCCCTAAATACAATCCCCATTTACCCGGACGCCCTTAACATCAACTTCATTTCATTTTTAAAGAAATAAGTTATACGCCTGTAAAACCCTTTTTAAAACCTCAATAGACGACACAAACGTTCGACACTAATTAAAAAAACAAAAAGATAACATAAAATATTTTATTTATCAGAGATGACCATGATATTAATATTTTTACGTATAAAATTTATTATTTTATTTATAATCATTTGTTAAGTAAGCTTTTATAAAATACTTTTTATATAAAATATTTTCTTTCAGTCAATATTACTATAAATTTTTACCTGTGCTTCAATTTGTTTGGGTTTTCTTTTGGTTCATGACCAAAGCATAAATGAGTCCATTGCAACAGAATAAAAAATCAAAATTGGAATTAAAAAAAAAAGTTATTTTTTTCATAAAAACTTGCTTAAAATATTAAAAAGTTATTATTATCCGTTGTGATGTTATTATTTCAAATAAAATTAATAATTTAAATTCTGATATTAAATAATGAGCTATTGCTTTATAGTATTCTATTCGAATTATTGATTAATAAATTATATATCAATATTTATCTAAAAAAATTAAATATTAATAATTATATAAAAATACTAAAAATTTATAATTCATAATATAATAATTAAATACTTGGGATATAACTTTATTGAGAGTTGTTGAAATACAAAATAGAAAAAATCTCAAAATCGACGATAATTTTTTACGCCTATTCTCAAATTATAGGAAGGATTCATGAAGAGTAGTCAAAACACGAACTAATTTTTTTTTGAAAAATTAAGATTCTTTGTAGATTATATCGATAAATAACTCAAAAGGGATCAAACTTTTACGTGATCATTAACAAACACGAATTGTTGACAAAACGATATAAGGGTTACCGTAGAACACCAAAAACTTGTAAAAGTAACCATAAAAACATATCATAAGACAAATGTGTGTCATAAAAACAGAAAAAAACATATCATAAAAATACAATAAAAAATATATAAAAAACAAAATAATTAAATAAAATATAAATTATCAACGGTGGACAACTAATAACGATTTTTACCTAAAATTTTATCTAGCTTAACTACATACACTGTTAATATTTTTTTTAATATCATGGACGAGTGTTTACGACATTTGTACACGTCATTAAATTAAAAAAATGAAAACAAATATTAATTAACTTTTAAAATTTAAACACTACTGAAATAAATTGGTCTAAAAGAAAATAAATATTGTAATATGAATATCATAGTATCAGATTAGGCGGCTCGAGTATTTTTAGGGGTGTTTAACGAGTTGAGTAGTTTAAACTTGATTTGGTAAAATTCGATAAATATTTGATTCAATATTTTAATAAATTAAATCGAGTAAAGTCTAACTCGATTTGATAAGTTCGCGAGCAACTCGTTAATTTTTTAAAATATTTTTAGTAATTACTTTAAAATAATTTCATTCAAAAAAATAAATCTAAATAATAATTATTAATTTTTGAATTTTTATTTTAATTTTAATATATTAGTTTGGTGTATTTATAGATTATTACTTTCAAATTTAGACTTTAAAAGCATTTTATACACTATTTTGATATTTTTAGTTAAATTATGTTAATATTAAACCTCATATAGTATTATTAAATTTTACTTTTAGTTAAAAATAAGATAAATTTTTTAGTGAGCTTAACGAGCAACAAGTCGAACTTAACTAGCAACGAATTTGGTTGAGCAACAAAATATTTTAACGAGCACGGATCGAGCCCAATTTTAACGAGCATAAAAAGCAATGAATCGAATCGAATAACAAAAGTTTTTAACGAGCACGATTCGAGCAATGCGGTTTGACAAGCACCCCTAATCTATGCTAATAAAATCTAATGAAATCGGTTTAATAGGAAGATTAAACTGTTGATATTTATAATGTTTAAAGTTTAAATTTTAATTTAAAATTTATTTTTATTTATTTAATTTAATTATTATTCGAGATGTCTTGTTTATCAATTTATTATAATTTTAATGATTAGTTCTTGCGATGGTATTTTGAATAATATATTAATCATATTTGCAGTTGTAATTTTGATTACTTGTAGTTTATATAAAAAAATTGACAAATCTAAGTAATTATTGGTTTAAGGTTTGGTTTCGAACAACTTATATTATATCATAAAAGAACCGACAATCGAATTTTTTTAAATTTTATATTGTATAATTTGATCTTATAATTAATATAAATTATATAAAAATTTTAAATTTTAAGATATGGTTGGTCCGTGTACATTAATGATTCATAGTGTGATTTATTTTAAGATAATTACATGAATTATTTATGTAATTCATTTCTTAGTCTTTGTAACACTCGTATTATTTATATATTCTAAATATATAATGAAAAGACTGTAAGATGAATACTTGTATGGAAAATATTTAAATGGTTTATTTTTTTAATTTTTCAGTAGAAAAAATAAATAAATTAGGAGCAGCGTCAGACTCACATCAAGTGGGGAGAGACCAGAGAGGTCCAACTGCCTCGAATGACACAGAACAAACCCTACTCAACTGACCAACTGACGAGAGATTATATCATACGTCCGGTCTATCACGTCAGTCGTGATTCCTAACCAATAAAATCATCTATTTCGTTACTAATCAACCATGTAATTAATATAATTTTCAGAAATTATATTTTTAAAATGACATGTAAATTATGAGTAAAGATTCATTTGTTGAAAAAAATTGAGTTGACAATTAGTAGTGAAATAGGTGATTATTATTAGATGAAACCACGGCTGACGTGGTAGGCCGGACCTATGATATAATTTCTCCTGGCTAACACACGAGGAAAGGTGGGACATTTTTAGAATAAAATTTTATTGAGATTGAAAATATATTTTTATTATTTAATTTAAGTAAAATTGAATTTTTTATTAATTCAATAAAAATATATATTAAACATAAAAGTTTATTATTTTAAGTAAAAACTTGTATTATTATATAAATTTTTATCAATCAAATAATAATTTGAGTAAAAAGTGCTTCTTTTTAATTGTACAATGATCACCTCCCTGGTCTAATTTTTTTGAATAGAAGTCGTTAATTTTATTAAACGAGAAAATACTTAATATTAAAATAATGATTTATAATTATCATTGTAAACTAAGTACATAATTTAGACATTTTTTAAAACTAGTCATTTTAGATCATATAAGGACCATACATGAAAAAAGTTTAAAAAATTTATCCAAAGACTCGATCGAAAAAATAATCACGAATAAATCTGACTGCATCAGCAAACGAACCACAAAAGGAGATTAATCTATTGAAAGACCATTGAGAATCGCAAATCAGAACTGAGCATCATGATAAACTATCCACGAGCGCAAACTGCGTATCCAAATTCATTATGAGGGTGCAAAGCAAGGAAGATCACCATGATAACAAATAATCATCATCTTGATCAGTCATGGCGTCGTCAAATCCAACTTTAAAAAAAGAAAAGAAAAGAAAAAACATGCCAAACGACATGAAAAAAAACGTACTAAAAGATAGAGTAAATCATGTCACAAGAGCAGAATAATTTATTAAAAACTAACAAATAATATAAACGAAACGATAGAAAATACAAAAATATTATAAATGATATTAAGAAATGATACGCGATCAGAGATGGGTCCAAAATTTCATATAAAATATGTAAGTTATCAAAAAATTATATTAAAAATATATGATACAAAATTAAATTATCAATAAAAAATAATATATATATATTATTTTCCTTCATTTCATTCCTGTACGTGATATATTATTTTTTCTTTCTTCTCATATATATTTTCTTTCTCTATGCTCATTCCTCATCAAACTCTTTATTTTTTTTTATTTTCAAACTTTTATTTTTCCTATTTTATTTTTCTCCATCTCTTCATGTCCAACTGTTAAAGCACGTAGAATTACTTGTAATATATTTTATTTCTTTATAGAGATAAAGAAAATTTTAAAAAATAAAGTAGATAGGAGTGTCTTAAAAAAATTTAACGATAATTAATTTAAAAAATTAATCGTTAAATTATTAAACCTAAAATTAATTAATAATTAATTTGATTAACTAAAATTTTAAACATCCCTAATGAGAATTTTTTTAAAAGCAATGTCGGCCGACTGCCAAACTCTGAAGACATTAAAATCCACGCAACTGAGCCATTAAAAACAAGTGGCGCTCAATTTACGCAATTTTTTAGAATTGTTTCTGATTAAATTAAAATAATTCGTATTATATAGAATTTTGATGACCGGATCTTTAATAAAAAATTATATTTAAAAATTTTAAACTTAAAATATATTTAAATAATATTAAATTATTTATCATCTAAACCAAACTGTTAATTTTATTTATTATATGTTATTAGTCGTTTTCTGCATTTCATGGTCACGTAAGAACCCATGATAACATCCAAGTAAATACAGATTACAGCACAACAATAGATTCAACATATATACGTATCTATGTATACACATATACATAGATACGTACATTATACATGATTTTAATATTTCCCCATTAAGTATAAAATAAAGTATTATTAAACTTTATCTTTAAATTTTATTTAATAATGAGATGTCAACAATTACTTCACATCAATATATAAGATTAAAATCTATATACTCTTCGCTTATTGAATACAAAATAATATATGATTTATATTTATAACCTAACATAAATAGTTTACTACTTTAAAAGAATATACAAATAAATTCATATAACTTTTTTATTGATATGGTATCATATTTATTCAACAATATTGTATAAATTTATACATATTGCTATGAAAAAAAAATATGAAAAAGAAAGATTTTATAGGATACGTGAAATATATTTCTTTATTTATTTTTTTGAAAAGTAAGAATATAATTATATATATATATATATATTAAGTATAAGTATATTTTAGAGATTATATCCCATATCCTCATTTTTCATACGGGTGAACATATGAAAATTAAACACACGTTATAGAACTGAACAAAAATCCCCCATTATGTTTTATATTAAAAATTATTAAAAAAATTAAATCTTAAATCCTAACACTAATTTTTATATCTTAATCCCTAAACCCTATCCTCTACAAAAATACACAATACCCCTAATTTCATAAATCCTAATCACAATCTCTAACTTTAAACCCAAAACCCACTAATTTAAAGTGAGCACCAATGAAGGTATAATAAAGGGGCATACGATTTGCACCCCAGTCTATAGATAGAATGGGTGTAAATCATTAGCCTCTTTATTGTACCTCTATTGATGCCTTCATTTTAAAATAATAGATTTAGAGTTCAATATTAGAGGTTGTGGTTAAGGTTTAGGGAATTAGGAGTATGTATATTTTTTAGGGTATATGATTTAAGATATAAAAATTAAGGTTAAGGTTTAGAGTTTAATTTTTAAATATTTTTAGTGTGGGATATAGAAAGAGATATAATTAAGGGATAAAAGATTTTTGTTCGGATAGACTATACTTATCCAAGAGAGAGTAGGGCTAGTTTGAAACTAGTGGTTCTAAACTTTGGTAGGAGCTAAACAATACAATGAACTGCCGTACCTAATCTCAGCATTTAAACCTAATAATAAACTGGGATTTCAATATAGACCCACATGCATAAGCATCATATATATGTATGTATTAGATTCAAAGGGCTGAGGTTAGATAATTCTGTCCATTAAGAGAATGAACTCATCATCATGTGAGCAAAATACTATTTGTGAAAGTAAACATTAATGTATCATAAATAAGGAATTGTATTTTATGGTAAGGACTCACTTTTATCTTGAAAAAGAAGAAGAATTGCCTATTTGCCATGGCTCGGCACTTGGCAGGTTCTTCAGCTGATCCTTGGGGTAAGATCAGGGACAGTCAGTTCATCACCAAAACAAAGTATAGCCTGTATTTTAAAAAACACTAAGAAAAGGGTTACGGTTAAATAAACAAATTCTTATGGCATATATTACTATATAGATTAGGACTGGTGAAAAAATGTGAAAAGAGGGTTCTCAATGCTTCTGGGGTAACCACTAACTAGCCAAGTGGTCTAGTAGCTATATACTAGCTAAGAAGGCCTCGTGACCATGGGAAGCTGAATCTTATCAACAACTAAGCTGAAGCCCTAACTAGTAAAATGCTGGTTGATTAATCCATTCTTCACAGACAGATTTAATTAATGCCTAATGGTTCTTCCAAGGTCAAACCACAGAACATCAGACCAGTGTTAAGCCACCGTTCATCAAGTTATAATAACTTATCACAAAATACTACTTGCTACTTGTTTTTATATAAATTATAACCACCGGTATCTTATTAATCGATTAATTCGTATCGGATTTTGTAGAGATCCTTATTCATTACAGGACTAACCTCCCAACCCAGTTTTATCTCTTAATTTGTACCTCTTTGAGTTAAACCAAAATAAGTTTTTGATACCTGTGGTCTATATATAATCCTCTATCTCAACCTACTACAATCAATAGTCAACTTGCAAGGAGCAAACATGGAGAATTGAACAAACACACAAGAAATTCATGCAGATTAATGTAAACCTAGTTAAAGGAGGGTATGCATACCGTATATATTTTTTCTCATCCGTTACGCATTCCAGGAGGTACAATATCCCCAAGTAACCCTTCATCTTTGGGCAACTGTGAGGTTGGTTCTGGCAGCGAACGAGATTCTCTTGCTTCAATAGGTACTTGGTGTGACTGTGTTGTGCTTGGAGGAATTCCCTGTATCCCTTGCGGATGATAAAATTGAGAGATTGCTGGATTCAATTGACGGGCAAAGGCAACTTCATGGCCCATGAATCCACCTCGGAGGAAACCGACACTGTGATGACAATGTTGACCTTCATATGTTGTGATGACAATGGTGGGATCTTCACAGGATCGTTCTACTCTCTTCTTCACTGTACATTTGCCATTTGTGCAGTGATAGTAGCTCCTGTGAAATTAAATAAGTGGCTCAGGCTTTGCACAGAGATTCTGAAAAATTTACATTCAATATTAATGAATGATTTTAAGCTTGAAACCATCATTTCACCTATGGATGTAAATGAAGAGAGCATTCAACGAAATGCTCGTGACTAGTTTGTGTAATATTTGTTTATTAAGCTAAATAAAAGAATATGAATAAAATTTTTATGTTTATTTAATAAATGAACGAACACGAAAAAATATGTGTTCGATTCATTTATGTTCACGAACAAGCTATTTATAAAAAGAATATGAATAAAATTTTTATGTTCATTTAATAAATGAACGAACACGAAAAAATATGTGTTCAATTCATTTATGTTCACGAACAAACTATTTATAAGATGGTTTACCTGATTCTCCTTTTATTTTCTTTTTTTTATTACATTTTAAATATTGGTGAAGTTAGGGACTAAATTGAACATATGGTAAATTTTAAAGTTCAAACTATAAAGCCTAAGGAGTTTAGGATTAGTGACATGATTTCACCATTTTCTTCAACAAACATGTTCGTGAACGTTGATCGAACAAACCCAAACACCTCCAAAAATAATTAAATAAACATGAACACGATATTAAAAATTTAAACGAACACAAACTAAATATGAATACGCTAAAAAATAAATTAACGAACACAAACTAAATATGAATACGCCAAAAAATAAATTAACGAATACGAACACAACCTTATTCGTTTAAGCTCAATTTATTTACACTCCTTACTCCAAACATAGGGATCGAAATAGAAATACTCTACCCTTTTGGATGCCCCATGTATGTCTTCACTAAAAAATTAGGTTTAGTGTTAAGGTTAGAGTTTAAAGAATTATAGATATAATATATTTTTTAAGATTTAGTTATAACTTAAAATTTAAGTTTTTAGTGTTAAGTTATAAAAAGAAACACGAAGATTTTTGACAACATAAGGAGCCTACCAATGTTTTTTTGTACTCTGCATGTTCTTCGTAAATTTGAGCTCAGTTCAGAAAATGCATGCATATGGACACATGAAAGAACCAAAACCAGTTGATAATACGATAGAGAAATAGCCACATACCTAGGGAATGGACTATTTTTAACAGCTTTTTGTCCATATTTCCGCCATCTGTAGCCATCTTCAAGATGATCAACTTCACTCTTGGTCATGAAAGTAAAACGTGACTGACGAACTCGCTTATGCACTTTCTTCCTCACATTAATACTACAAAATTAGCAAAATGAAAGATTCTGATAAGAATGAAGGTCAATGCAGGCATGCTTGATCAGTTTTTAACAGATCATAAAAGGAAACTACAACATAACTGTCGATGTCCGATATAAGCAAATTGAAAGAGGTAGTATTAAATTACGGTCATAACGAAATGTAACATGCTTATTGTAACAGTTTCGGAGGTCGTCATAAATCGCAATCTCATTAAAAATTATAATCATGGATGAACCTAGAATTTCATAAAAAGGGTGTAACTATATTAAGAAGGTACATTAGAATTAGATTATTAATAGAAAATATATAAAATACGACTACGACTGCACTCCAACACTCCTAAAATATATAAAAAAACCACAACGGCCGTAACATCTATAATCTAATGTTGTAAACGCATCCACAACCGCAACCGCAACCGAAACTTCATAAAAGAATAATGGAAGATGGTCCTAAATGATTCTAATTTGCAGTACCTAAGATTATAGTTATGGAAATGGGACTATGGGATTTTCCCTGCTATATTCCAGTTCCTTGACTTCATAAAAAGAAATTCTGAAAGCAAAGCACGCCATTCCCGCCGCAATAACGGCGGTGCAAAAGGCCACTTCGTTAATGGCCGAAAAGTAACTTTTCACTTTGGCCCTCGATTTGCCTTTTCTGGACCTATTATTTCTCTAAATTTACGAAACTACCTCAACCCTTTCCTCCTCCAACTTGCATGGAACAACAAGGTTGTTATCTTCTTCTGACAGTTCCGGTATACGGACACCGAGAACTGTGCATTCTGCTGCCGGTTTTGCCCACCGGAATTGTACCTAATTAAAACTCATCCCAGCGAAATAATACACACAAATAATACTCACGGCATCTCAGGCGGTTTCACACCGGAGTCCGTTGATTTCTCCTGCGGATCCTCGCTGGAGCTCGAAGACAGCGACGGATTTGATGTCGGCACTTCAGCTGACCTGCCCGGATTTGATGCGGTTCCTGAACATGAACCAGCGCCAGCTGAACCACAGCTCTTCGATGAGCCGCTAAAATTTCCCGCCAAATCAGGCCTGGTGTCGGTCCGGTCTAGTTCACTAAACCTTTCGAACTCATCGGCGTGGTCTGGTTGTAGAATATTCCAACCAAACTCACTCAATATACAGTTTTCCCTATCGAAGAAGTAATTGACGTTACCCGAGACTGAGTCAGGTCCTGCAAGTGTCCAGCTCGAGCTCGAATCGGATTTAAACTCAGTCCCAGCCGGATCAATCCCCTCTTTACCTTCCATCCAAAGAAAAATAAATAACCCAAAGGATTCAAAGTTTCCAAATGAAATCTAAAAGAAACGTAGAGAAACCGTGAAATAAAGGAAAGGAAAGAGAGCTAGGGTTTGCTTGGCTATTTTCTTATTCTCGTCATCCAAACAGAAAAAGAAAAAAGAAAATGGGAAACTGAAAAGTACGCGCGAGTAAGAGAGATTGGGGGAGGAGTGGAGAAGAGATAAGTTTGAAAAATGGGCATCAACAGAAAATGGTTACGGGCGGTTGATATTGAAGCAAGGATGGAGGGAGCGAGTGGGCGAGGCGGGTGTGCGTGGGTCCCACGCGCATGAATGAAGAGAAAAATAGAAAAGAGTTACTTTCCGACATGAAGATGCACCATGTTTGATTTCCTCTCTCGTCAATTCATTCGTTAATAATCAGAGAAATTATATAAATAATTCTTCGATTATATTTTAATTCTTTTTTAATTTTTTAATTATACTAAATTATAAAATGATATTTTCGGTTTAAGTTAAGTCAAAATAAGTAGAATTTTGTCTATTTTTTTAATAATTGAATTAAATCGAATTATTTAATTTTTTCCAGTCAAATCGAATTTTGTCTACCATTATTTATAATCTCCCATAGTTTTTTTTCTTCATTTTTAGTCAGGTTATTTTTCTTTCGTATTTATTTTTATGGTTCAAATCTATTAATAGTTTGAATATTTGGTAAAAAAATAATTTATTTTAAATATATTAATAAAAATAACATCAACCAAATATTTTCAGCCTTAATTGTTAAATAGTATTAATTTGTCTACCTACTTAAGCTGTTCAATTTTTCATTTTTAATGAAATTTATTACAAATCAGTATATATTATAATCAATCGTTATACTAAGCGTTGAACTTTGTAAACCGATATTTTTATATTTTTCTTTTTAAATATTTTTTATATTTTTCTATTTAATTTTTACTTGAAAATTTTGATTATTCAGTAGTAAGTTGTCTTTGGTAACTGTTTCATTCTTGGTTTTGAGATTTTGGTTGTATTTGTTAAGACAATATCTGTTGTTGTTTTTCAAAATCCATTGATAGCACATACTCTTTCTCAATAAATTATTCGAATTTAAATCTTTTTTAAACGTAATAATATTTTTTCTATTACAATCACCCGAGAACACTAAATATGTATAATTATTAATTAATAATGTAATCGATCTGTATTACACATATGTATCCATGGATAATGAAGATGGAGACAAATTATAAAATTTTAAAATTAATTTATAGAAATTAAAAAATTAAAATAAAATATATAAAATTTAAAAACTTACGATGGGAACTGAATTAAAGATGAGTTTAGTATTGGTTTTGAAAAGTGTGGTGAAAAAATGTAGTGGAAAAATTCTTTTGAAATTTTTGGTTTGAGATATATGTTTTATTATTACTGTCAAGTGCTTTTGAAAAAATAAATAACTATTTTAGACATGAAGTTATAAGTTAAAAAATATATATTTAAATGATAATCAAATTCTTTCATATTATAATATTAACTTAAATTATAATAAAATATAAAAATATTAATAAATGAATACATAAATTATTTTTGGAAAAAGTGCTTTTCAAAAGTATTTTTTAAAAAATTTGACATGAATATATATAATTTTTAAACTAAAAAAATAATTTATGTTAAATATAATTATGTATTTATAAAAATTATAATAAACATAGTAAATGAAAGTTAAAATTATAATCTGACTCTTAAAAATACTTTTTCAACCGCAAAAACTAAAAATTTAACTTTTGCGTTTGGGTTGAAAAACATTTTCAAACGCAGTTTTTCTTCAAAAGTTAATTGTTTAACATTGTTTCTGTGTTCTAAATCAGCTTTTGATCCAAAAACTGGTTTAAAACGTAATACTAAACGCAACTTAAATATGATCCATAGTTATATAATATAATCCGATGATCAATGGACAAGAAAACTATATAATATTGATTATGAAATCTATGATGCTATATATATATATATATATATAGTAAAAGCTTGACAAAGAATTCTATGGTGTTGCCTCAAAGTAAATGAATCATTACATAACTCATGTTGTCTCCCCTTGACTTTACTCTTTGCATGCTTACATTTGTTGGAGATGGAATTTGACCTAATTAAAAAGAGAGAGAAAACCTATATTGTTCGGTTCGAACGATAAAAAATTCGATATTTTTTAAGAAAGATTTTGAGTTTAAATTTTATAAATAAAAATTAACGTTAAAATATTTAGTTTATTACTTATGAATTTGATTTGGTTCGACTTTAAATATAATTGATATTCATCTGATTATCGAATATAAAAAATATTATATTAAAAAGATTGGTTATTGATTGATTGAGAGGAAATATTTTTGGAATCTCTAACTACTCTCATTTAATGTAAATTATGTTTTAAGGTTTTACGGATTATGGTTTTAAGTTTTAGGGTTATATAATTTAGGGTTTTATGATTTGGGGTTTAAGGTTTATGATTTTGTAATATATTAAATGATAAGAGTTCCAAAACAACTTTTAAAAGGACCATGTCCATGCATAAAAAAAGTACAGGACATGCAGGAAACTGTGAAAGTAAAAACAGTACCATCCCTTTTGAAACTTCCATGTGGTTTTTTGCGGTTAGAATTGTTCGATGAAGCAAATCAAACATGCTTTATG
Source organism: Abelmoschus esculentus (assembly GCA_035048815.1). Classification (NCBI taxonomy): domain Eukaryota; kingdom Viridiplantae; phylum Streptophyta; class Magnoliopsida; order Malvales; family Malvaceae; genus Abelmoschus; species Abelmoschus esculentus. The sequence goes on from JAUCBN010000048.1 coordinate 14,100,940, forward strand.
TCTTGATCATTATGTCTTATAATTTAACAGTGGATTCTCTTGATGCATCATGTCTGGTCTCTGGTGTAAGAGAGATATCTAGTATATGATGAACAAAGCCTTAAAGAAAGAATTAGGGTTGTTGGTGGTGGTAGCGGCGGCGGTGGTAGTGGTGGATGAAGACTAAAGATATAGCTTAGTTGATGTCCCCGGAGATTCGAAATTCAGTCGACCGTGATATTAGGTCATTATTTAAAGGTTATTGTATTGATAAAAAAACTCAGTGTCTCAGGTTCTTAGCCCTAGCTCAGTATCTTATGTAGCTAACTAAACTCAACTTAAATTCTGGTTAATTCAAGTTTAGCTGCTAAATTAAGGTAATAGCAGGTTACTTCTTCATCTTTCTGGTAGAATAGAGCACGAAACCGGAACATCGAACTTAGCTCAGTTAATGAAGATATCATAACCCGACTGATCAGTAGGGTGCTTTTAACTTTCTTGTATCATGCCAGTGTTATGTTCATGCCTCATAGGTTGATGTTGTCCTGTTCGAATACCCTAGATAAAACGATATCGGCCCGAACATGTAGTTGGCATAAGAAAGTTGAGAGTACTTTACCGTTCGATCGGGTCGTGACAATCTTGTAATCACATTGTTTCTGATATCTAGGGCTCAACAAGGTAGATTTTTGAAGTATAATAACATATATGGTACCCTGTAGTTGTGCAAATGCATCACCACTTCAAAGCCATAGTTGCAAAATGTTGGCATTTATTGAACCTTAACAAGATTCTTGATCACTGTAATTCATATATTAACTGGGATAGAACTTGGAGCTTTCACCAATAATCATGGCAGCACAACAGGATCGATCCCCCATATGTCCCTGGCATATTCATGTATTGTACGGTCACTGCTGAACTTGTACGAGCCAGCCGTGTTCAATATCGACATTTTCGTCCATTTCTGTTATAAAAAATGAGTGAATAAATCATTGGTAGCATACATCTGTCCAACACTCAGACTCGAATCCGATTACTTGACAACATATGCAAGAGTTACCATATGATACTCACCTTTTGGTCTCTATATGCTTCATCAACCTTTTCTTGGCACTCGATGTAACCCGGAAAATCTTTTCCGACTAGGAAGTAATCAGCGCGACCGTAACCTTCATTTCCTTCCAATGATCCCATCAGTTCATCATAGTTGTAGGGACCGAAAATACCGGTTCTTACAAATGCCTTCACTTCCTCAAACCTTGGGTCTGGCACAAACTGTGAGAAGAGATCAAACAAAATGTATTAGGTTCTCTGTTATACCTCATTCTCACATTTGCAAAAGAGAAAATCAAAGGAAGGGAGATCACCTTTCCTTCGGCTCTTTCTTTCCGAAGACCGGCGATTTCGTGAGCCTCGGCACCGAAGAGGAAGAAGTTATCTTCTCCAACTTCTTGCCTTATTTCAACATTAGCTCCATCTAAGGTTCCAATTAGTAGGCAGCCATTCATTGCAAACTTCATGTTGCTGGTTCCACTAGCCTCCATTCCGGCCGTACTAAACGATTGAAACAATGTGTTAGCCAGAGAGAAATGTTAAACAACCTGCAGTGACTTATTATGCATTGATTGTAAGTTACTCATAGTCATCGAACGGATACAAAAACACGAACCCTTTTCCGATCAGCTTTCAAGCTCAATTGCTTGATGTTAGATTAAACACAACTACACAAAGGAAGAGAAAAGTAAGGAGATAAATGTACCTTATATGCTGAGACAACTCACTACCGGGAATAAGTATTTCGGCCACGCTTACATTGTAATCAGGAACAAACACAACCTGGCACAGACAAAGAACAAGACCATGGTGACAAACAAGGATCATTTCCAACATCAAGCAAGCATAAAAGCTTAATCTGTGAATAGGCATGAGCAATTAACTCGAATAGGAAAACAGAGTTCACCATATATATTACCTTTAGAAGGTCTCCTATTTCGGGATCATGGTTCACAGTATTCCCAACATCTGTGATGAACTTCACTATCCTTTTAGCCTGTACGTATGTAGCAAAAGCTTTTCCACCAAATATGCATACCCGGGGAACAAAGCTTTCTGTTCTTTCCTCATGGCTCATTTCTTTCATTTTCTTATAGCGGTAAACTATCCCCAAAATGTTCAATAGCTGTCGCTTGTATTCGTGGATGCGCTTTATCTGCAATTACGTCTATTAGGTGTACTGTTGATTTATAGCTTACGAAGATAAGCAGCTAATGGATATTGAGATATGTACATGCAAAAGAGTGCAGAAAAGAAATAGTATTAACTATGAAGAAACAACCTGCACATCAAACATTGAATCGGGATTGACGATGTAGCCGGTTTTTTCTCTGAGGAAAGATGCAACCTTGACCTTGTTTCTTCTTTTTGCTTCCCTCCATTCAGATTGAAGATCCTCATTATCAGCAAACTGTGGATAATTCTCATTAATCCTTATAACAGTATGCATAAAGCCAATATAATGAGCATGTAAGGACAAAATATACTACTCCAGATAATATATTCTTCCCTCAACTATATGAATAATTGAACTGAGAATGTAGCACTAGCAGGATCAAAATGCATGCCTTTTTCCTTTGTATCAGAAACTTTCGGGTAAAGAAACTAAATGAATTGGATGTTATAGACTATAGTAGATGAATTAAAACATTTGATCAAGTTTGAGTTTGGATATACAGACCTTACGAAGTTTCGCCAGATTCTCTGTATTTACAACCCAATCTTCTGATCCAGTCCACTTGGTTATAATTTTGCTGAAATCTGGATTGCAGAAGCGGATCCATCTTCTTGGTGTAACACCATTTGTTTTGTTCTGAAATTTCTCAGGCCACAACTGCCAAAAAGCAATATACATGTATATCAAAAGTACTAAATAAAACAAGTGATTCCGTATGTCAAAATACATTGAATGGGAGAGAACTTTGGATGGCAACCTGATAGAAATCATTGAACACTTCATTCTTCACTATTTCACTATGAATCTCTGCAACACCATTAACTGCATGGCCACCGGCAACGCATAGGTTAGCCATTCGGACCATCTTGGGAAGTTTTGGATTCGGCTCAATAATCGATGGCAGTGGCACCTCAATTTCCTCATCCACCTCCTCTTCTTCCTCAAGTTGGTCTTCTTCGGCAGTAACTTCTGTTTCTTCATCAGAAATATCATCCTCTTCAGTTGATTCCATGGTCTCAACTATCGGCTCAACTGAACTTTTTTCCGGTTTTACAAACAAGTCAACTACTGACTCAGGCAACTCAATGTTATCTAGAATTCTCATTTGTTTCAGTTTTTCTTGCAACAGATCCAGATCCTCCGTGCCATACTCGTCAATAATGGTTTGAATAAGCTTATACACAATTAAAAACATATGTTAGTTTGTGTGGAAAAGAGTATGTGATCTTACAGAGAAGGAGAATTTCACAAGATTGCCTATAAAGTTACCTCTTCATCGATCATTCGAATGATCTCAACATGTCTAGGAAGCAATTCCTGCATCAGCTCCAGACTCCATTTCTCCAATGCCTCAGGTAGAACTGTATGGTTTGTGTATGCTACAGTTCTGGTGGAAAAGGTCACCATTAACATAAATACAATCCACTACAACCAGAAAACAATTTAGTAGAGCTGTTCTTTCTAGATATTTTATTTGTTTGCAAGGATGTAAAAATTTATTATATTTATGCAAGTCCATGAGAATATGTACCTCTGTGTGATATTCCAGGCTTGTTCCCAGCTCAAACCCTTGATATCAATCAATATTCGAATCAACTCTGGAATGCAGAGTGTTGGGTGAGTATCATTCATCTGAACTGCAACCTTGTCGGGGAGATCTTCCCAATTTACAGACTCTCCTGATCTCCTTTCATAGCGTGCAATAATGTCTTGGAGAGAAGCTGAGCATAATGTATATTGCTGCTTCAGTCGAAGAGTCTTCCCCTCAAGTGACTCATCACCAGGGTATAATATGTAGCAAATCTGTGTCGGTCGAAGAAGTTAGAACTTAGAATTACTATTTGTAACGAAGACTAGATTGGTAGTCTAAAGATGTTTTCAAAAGCCAGATCAAATATGTGATACAAAGCACTCAAATACGACATGTATGTGTCCCCTTCATCAACGCACGTATTGGGGTTCGGTTGTCATCCTGCATATGCTTACATCAAAATTATTCCCCCTTTGAAACTTGCAGCCTGCAGGCCCTCAAAGCTTTTCCACTTGAATGTGAGCTTCCTTTGATTCAGATAAAGAACATCTAGTTAAGAGGCAGACGCACCTTTAGGTGACAAAACTTTTAAAGAGCCTGTTGGTGTCTAAAGAACACAATTCATTTAATGTAAGCATATAACAGTGTCACAACCAAATCTCGATACGTACAGTGATGCAAACCAGACTTCCGAGTGTTGGACATGACACGTTATTGTTGTCTTCTTCCACAACTACAAGAACTTCTTGGCTTTGAAGTGCATCAAAAGAATGCGCGAAAGAATTTAGACATTGTTCTGTAAGGTCTTTAAAAACTAATATGGAAAAATGGTGTGAATTAAACTTCAAAGGAGTGGGAATTCAAACCTTTTCAGCATTCTTCATTGCTGAATAAGCTTTGGCATGATCTCCGGCATTGAAAGCACTTAAATCAAACTTATCCGGTGAAAGTTTAGTAGACCATAGTCGGAGGTTAATTGTAGTTTTAGTTTTATACCCGGGAATCGGGACATCATAAGCAACGGCGGTTATATCTTCTCCCCCAACCCATTCCTTGACTCCTTCCGGGCTTGAAATGACTTCACCATAGAATTTTACAGGGTATGACACATCATTTCTCACAAGCTCCCATGGATTTCCCATCTGAAAAGAGAGTCAGGAAAGGATAATCTACATTCATTCAGCCTTGAATAATCACTATCTTATTACTAAGAAAACAAGAAAATGTCCTAATGTGACTCATTTGAGTATGCCAGTATCGAACACGCTCATGTAATAGATGATTAGGCTTGTAATGAAAAGATACCTCGAGCCAATTTTCAGCAACTTCCTCCTGACCATCTTTTGTAATAAGCTGCTTGAACAATCCATATTTGTACCTAAGTCCATATCCCCAAGCAGGGTAGTTTAATGTTGCTAGAGAGTCCAGAAAGCATGAAGCTAAACGTCCTAGTCCACCATTTCCAAGTGCAGCATCTGGTTCCTGGTCAGCAATAAATTGAAATTTTCAGCAACTTCAATAGCAAAAATATTCAAACCTTAATGAATTTGCTTGAAATGATCTAACCTCACTAGCTATATCTTCTAAGTTGTGCCCAAGTTTCTTCAAAGCTTCTGCATAAGCTCCTGTAAGCTCTAAATTACCAATGGCATTCAACAAAGCTCTACCCTGCATCAATTGTTGACTGAGAACATTCAACAAACATTTGGCAAAGTAAATTTGTTTCCAAAAAATCAAATCATTAGCATGAAAAAGTAGATAAATTTATCATCAAATTAACCTGCAGAAACTCCATAGAAAGATAATATGCTTGCTTTGCATTGATTTTCTCATAGTAATCATAAGTAGCATTCCAGTTTATAATAAGCGAATCGCGAACGCTTTCGGCCGTCGCATAGAACGCCTTGGGGAGCTTAAAATGGTCCGGAGAAAAAGATGGTGTAAACTCAGCATGGTATTTGATACTTGAAGCAATGGATGCAGAATCAGGAACAAAGGTATCTAAAGAAGCTGCAAATTCACACCAAACATGTCAACAAAGTTCAACAATTCATCATTTTCGACTTATAAATTAGAGAAACAACTCTGAAAAAGTAACCTCCTTCAGTGACTGGAGCTTCATCTTTGAGGTTCTGCTTCTGGTCACTGGCAACACTTTTGACATAGAATTTTCTCCTTGAAAAAGTAAAACTTGAGCCGTTTCTGGTGAAGAAAAAATCTGGGTTCCTAGCTTTATAGTTAAAACCAATGAAAGTTGACTGAAAACTGGTTGCAGAGAAAGGTAGAGACGCCATTGTTGATGGTTTCAATACCCTTCCCTTCAGTTGCACAAAGAGTGGCAGACTCTGTGTGTGTGATAACAATAATAAAAGAAAGAGAAACAAAATGAGTGGAAAGAGAGAGTGTTGCTTTTGTCGTCTTATCTTCAAATTTGCTGCTGCTTCATCTCATACTATACACGAGGGGAATTCGAAAGAAGGTAAGATATAACGAGGGGTTGATTCATGTAATAAGCAACTTCGATTAAGTAGATTTTGAGTTATAAGTTGTATATAAAAAATTTTCGTAGTTAGACCTAACCATCAAAGTTAAATACGTCATCGGACAAAACCCTGAAAATCAAAAGTACAATAAATAAGAATGTAAAATATCTACGATTTGTATGTTGTAATTACTGATCCGAATTTGATAGTATAAAGTAATAATTTTTCTAATTCAGTTGTTTCATTTACAACGTTATAATCTGAATCTCCGACTTTATTTGAGAAGTTTATGCTAAACCAATTGATTGTTAGTAATGAATTTGATGCAGTGATGATGATGATGATGAACAACTGAGGTCCATTAATGGAGGTTGTAAGATACTTTAAAACAAGATATTTCCGACAAAAAACTAAGTTTGGTGTTGGAGTTTAACTGTTAAGGATTAGATTAAGCAGTTAATATGGAGAAAACAGGGGAGTTTGGTCACATGGAGCAGTTGAAGGATGTTTTGTTGTTCAATGGGCATAGAGGGGACCATCTCAAGTGGAGGCTAGGCCTTGTCCTAATATAAGATATTTTGTAGGAAAGGGGGAATATGAAAGTGATGCTTCTAAAGAGAGATTTTCACACAATCTGTCACTCATTTGTGTTGGCAGAAAAAAAACTCTTTGATCCCTCTTTATTTTGAAATTAATCAAATTAGTCCATCTAAAAAGAGAATATATTTAGGGTCAGTTTAGTATTACTTTTGAAAAGTACGGTGAAAAAGTGTGGTAAAAAAGTATAGTAAAAATGTTTTTTTGGAATTTTTTTGTTTGAGATATATGTGTTTAGTATTGTTGTTAAAAAGTGCTTTTGAGAAAATAAATGACTACTCCCTTTATCCCATATATGGTGTCTAGTATTGACTTTTTAAAAGTCAAAATTTTAAAACTTTGACCATAGTCCATAGTTATTTTAAATATTTTTAATTTATTAAATTTTATAAAATATATATTTTTAAACTATTTGATTAAAGATTTTTAAAAAAATATTTTTTATATTGTTATCAATAATAGATTTAAAGTTATAATGAGTGAAAGTTAAAAAAGTTTAACTAAAAAAAGTCAATAATAGACAAAAAAACTGGGACATAGTGAGTATTTTAGACATGATGTTATAAGTTTATAAATATATATTTTTAATGATAATCAAATTCTTTCATATTATAATATTAACTTAAATTATGATAAAATATAAAAATATTAATAAATGAATACATAAATTATTTTTAAAAAGTGTTTTTCAGAAGTGATTTTGAGAAAATATATGATTTTTACATGAATATATATAATTTTTAAACTAAAAAAATAATTTATAATAAATATAATTATATATTTATAAAAATTAAATTATAATAAAACATAGTTAATAAAAGTTAAAATTGTAATCTGACTCTTAAAAGTATTTTTTCAACACAAAAGCTAAAATAGGTAGATGCAACAGAAATTCAAACTCCAAACGGTTTAAAGCAAAGAGATTTCCTACAGTTCTGGAGATTATTGCAAAGGGGGGGGGGGGGGGGAAGATTGTTCTGTTTTTCCGGGACGCATACCATCTGTTTGATCAAAGGCGTAGCAGAAAACAGATAAATGGTAATCCATGTTAACATAATGAAACTCTCATTTCCAAATAATTACTTGCACACAAACCCTTTTTTTGTTTGTTTTCTTTCTTGGGTTTGTGTGTATATTTGCTGTCATCTTCATTTGTTTGTTGAATTCCAGTTATTCTCAAGTACCCTTTTGTTTAATCTGCCTGCATTTGTTTTTGTTTTTGTTGTTGTTGAGATTGTGATGTGTTGTAGTTCATAGTTGAGTTCTGGGTTCTTCACTGTGTTCATGTTAATTGAATGTTACAAACAAAAAATTCCTTTTTCAGGTACCATTTGTTGAATAAATCAAAAGATTATATAGACCTCTAAACAGACAAATTCTACACTTGACAAGATGTTTGGGTTTATGAAATCTAAGCAAAAGCCAGCTGATGAGGAGGATAATCAGAACGAAATTACACATGATAGAAGGACTTCCTCTGATCCTGTGCTGTTAGCAGATTCCATGGAGGATGACAATGGTAAGGGAAGAAAAAAGCAAACTTCGGCATCCACTAGGGCATCACCGGCAAGGAATCGTGCTAAATACAAGGATGATTTCCGAGACTCTGGCGGGCTAGAAGCACAGACCATGGAAGACCTCGAAGGGTACGCTGTCTACAAGGCCGAGGAGACAACGAGCAGCGTTAATAACTGCTTGAGGATCGCCGAGAACATACGAGAAGATGCTTCGAAGACTCTCGATACTTTGCATCAGCAAGGCGAGCAAATCGAAAGGACCCACCAAATGGCTGTTGGCATAGATAAGGATTTGAGTAAGGTAAGACTCTCGATACTCCCTGTTGTTAGCTCCGTGCTTTCCTGATATAATCGCTCCGGTAGAGTATAGTATGTTTCTGGCATTACTATTGACAGAAGCTTTAATAATCAAAAACCAGTATCTACAATACTTGTGGCATTGTGGATCATATACTGTTATTTGGTTTCCTTGTACAAGAAGGCAACTTCTTTTTAGCTCTCAATCCCCAAATTAGAGTTCTTATTCATGTATCATAAATTCCTTTTTAACTGTTTTTTTTATAACTTTGCAAACATCAGGGTGAGAAGCTTCTGAATGATCTAGGGGGAATGTTTTCTATGCCCTGGAAAGCAAAGAAGACTCGAGATATTACCGGTCCTGTGATCACGGCAGGTTTAAATTCCCTACCTCTCTTCAATGCATCGATTTATTCAAACACTTTGCGTTCAATATCGAATTGTAGTATGATTGATTGTTCATTGCATTCCTTTGGTAGATGATAACAAGAAAGACAAACCCGGCTCGAAGGAGCAGAGAGAAAAGTTAGGTTTGGATCCTGCACCTAAGCCTAAGGGCAGAAGTAAGACTACTTCGGAACCGGAACCGACAGATGCCATGCAGAAAGTCGAGGTAAGTATCACAACATGCATACAAATTCTAATAAGACTCGACGATGGTGCTAAAGACTAACCGGTTTGTCTAACTCCAGCTCGAGAAGAGAAAGCAAGATGATGCACTTTCGGATTTAAGTGATATCTTGGGTGATCTAAAGGGCATGGCTGTTGACATGGGAACCGAACTCGATAGGTCTGTTAATCTTTGCTCTTATCACGTCGGCTTTACGATTTACTCGAAAACTATGCAGGTCTCATGTTATTATTACATGAAACTGGTGATTTTGCAGACAGAACAAAGCTCTTGATCATCTCAGTGATGATGTGGATGAACTGAATAACCGAGTGAAAGGTGCCAATACACGTGCAAAAAAATTGCTCAACTAAAAACACTTGCAAAGCTTACCAAATTTTACTTTCACTGTATTTAAAAAGTTTTTAACATTTTTTTTTCATTTCTCCCCTCCCATTCGAGGGTGAAGAATTTGTCTGTCCCTTTTCAATACATGAATCATTAAACAGTGATCAAACTTGTATTAAATAGTAATGGCTTCATCCCCATCTTCATATTGAATATAAAGATACAATATTTTCGGTGTATGACATTTATATTTTAGATATGCATGCATACACATTTTTAAGACAAAACTGATTGAACCTGAGTCATTAAGGATGAATATCATCCTATTTTCTACTCTAAAACTTGTATCCATTTTTTATGATATTATGCATGGATTGGATATATCATGACGAATTCTTCAGAAAAAATTATGTCTTCCACAATGAAATATGATTTCAAGTAAGTGTTTACATAATTTTCTTCTATCAGAAAAAATGATTCATCGAAATAATGAGTCACCATTAATATCGACACTTCTGAGATCCCCAAATGTTCAGGCAAAAAGACAAAGAAATAAATTTATTATTCCATTTCAATTGATTCAAGACCTAGAGAAAGAGAAAGAACTAATGTTGCAGTCACATTCAGGTATCTCGGTGGTATTTTTCGTAAAAAAACAAAATAAGTATTTTGGCTTTTTTTTTTATGATACTCGATACAGAAGAAAGGGTTCAAAATTACTAAATATGGTCGGAATCTACACATTAATTTTTTTCGCAATTTTTGTTGAACCGTATGCATCAAAAGGTTACGGCTACTAAGGGATACAATTTTATCCTAATCAACCGATAAAGTCGAGAAAGATTACTTTTTCCACCACTCGTTGGGTTCTTTAAGTTAGACCTCATTTTAAAATGTGCCATGGACTGCTCTAATTCACAGCTATGGAGAAGGGAGAGAAATGTATGTGTGACAATCAATATACACATTAAAATTTGTCCTTGGTTCGGTACAACATCAAAAATCATACATATTACAAGAGTGAAACATGCCATAGATCAATGCTCTAATTTGGAACCATGAGAGAGATTGTAAATTATAAAAGTTAAGAGATGTTTTAAGGCACCATACCCTTTAAACAGCATGGAAGCACCATAGTGTCACTGTAAACAGGTTTGAATATTTGGGACAAACACTGCATGTTTTAGCTCTTCATGTCTCCTGCATTTTCACCAAAGTCCAGCCCCTTCCTGGTGCAACTTGTCTACGAGCATGTGAAACAAAACCGAGAACATAGCCGATGAAACCCCCAAGCACCAAGAAACTACCACCCCAGACAAAATGTGAAAGCGAGTAATGCGTCACGACAACCTTATGGATTGTATCAACTTTACCATTTTCGTCATTACCGCCATTAAGAACTCGCCTGGATGCCAAAATCTCAACCGTATCATGCACCTCACCGTCATGGTTTCCTACAAATGAAAGTGTAAGTTTCTCTCTTGTAGCAACTAATCTTGTGTACCCAAACTCGCCTGTACGGTACAAAGACCTCTTGGGTTGGGGGAAGACCGGGTCGTCTGGATGGTCTGGTCTAGGTTCCCATTTTGGTTGCCAGTCTTGTCCTCCCATCCCAATCACAACGTGAACCGGCAATGCCTCCGAATCCTCCCCCTTCTTCCCCATGCTTCCACATGTGAAGTTCTTCATCGGACAAAACCTCTCGTATCGATGGACATGGCCCCATAATGCGAGGTTCACATTGTTTTTCACTAACAAAGGTTCCAAGTGCTCAATCATTCTCTCTCTCAACGGGGCATCTTTAATATCAATGCTTGTAGTGTACATTGGTCTATGCCCCTGAAATACAATGAAAGGGGTCTTTATCCGATCAACCGACTCTAGATCATGCTTCAGAAAGTTATATTGGTTGCTTCCCGGAAGGAAATTTGTTTCAGTTGACATGTACACAAAATGAACCGGCCCCATGTCAAATGAGTAGTAAAGGTTTCGAGTAGCTGGAGCACGGGTTCCAGTTGATTCTGAAGAGCTGCCGGGCATATTGAATCTAAGGCTGTAGGGAACACCACATTCACCACCCCCATCAGTTCCATAAACTGATTTGGCCCAATCAGGTTTCCAAGGCTGTGAAGGCCAATCATATTCATGATTTCCAATGCACACGTGATACGGCACCTTGGAGGCAACAGGTTCGATCAGGTTGAAAAATTCATCCCACAACCATGAGTAGCCTCTAGCATAGCTGATATCTCCGATATGGGAAACAAAAGTAGGCTTGTCTCCAAGAGCTTCGATGTCACGCAGGATCCACTTAACAGTCAATATGCTTTCATCTTGTGTACGACTAAAGGTTAAATACGGTGTAGGAGCCCCCATGTCTCCAAATAGGAAGGCTACCAATTCGTTCGAATTTCTATCCCGTGACACAAAGCTTCGTGTTGAGCTCCAACCTTTAGACTCACTTCCAACCTTTAGAATGAGCAAAGAAAAGCTAAATTAACTATTTGAAGTTGGAATGAGAGTCCATCATATCTTAAAGAGAAAAAAATGCTTTGGCACTTTTGCTAAGTCCTAACATGTAACAAGGACACAACATATATTTGAAATTAACACGATATAGAATATATGAATCACACATAACAGATACATACGAATTAACTTAAATTGGTAAATTTATTCAACTTTCATAAGAAATTAGAACAACCCACTTATAGACTAACCTACTCATAGCAAAGGATCAAAGCACTTGATATCAAGTCTTTTAGTTTATACGAGTTTCGGGTTCAATCTTCGAACAACCCTTGCTTGTTTCTGATATATATGGCTAATTATTTGATATACCGATATTGTAAAGTTTTTCTCACAAGCGAATTTTTAAAGTTGTCACATGTCCCTTTTAAGACCTAAACTTAACACATAAAATCTAATCTTAAACCTTAAAACCTAACAACAAACATCGTATCCTTAAACACTAACCTCTAAATTATAAAAATTTTGCTACTAGTGTTATCTTCTTTATATATTCGAATCAATTCAAGCTACTAAATGGAAAATAAATGAAAATCAAAGTTGGCAATGCAACAAAACAATGTAATTCAATCAACACAATTAACTCAACATACTATCACAACCATTTCAATCAAAATTATATTTAGCACTTGAAAATAAAGAACTTTCTTAAGTTAAAGTAAAAAACCTAGTTCTAGTTCCACATTTCCAGATTACCTGATAATAGTATTTCACCCCATCCTTTAAACCCGATACAACAGCGTCAAATATCCAACCGGGATCTCTCCAGCCGACGCTCTGATTCGCCGGCGCGTGACACATGTCTTCCCTCTCGTACCTTCCGGCACGTGCCACCGCCACGTCACTTCCCCATTCCCCTTTCTTCTCTCCGTACCTCACGTACCTCTCCTCCGGATCCTCCGCAACGAACATCACCCGCATCTCCCCATCCAGACCGGTCAACGACAAGTGGATCTGCTCGGGTCCATGACCCGATTCGAAACCGACGGCCTCGGATTCAGCCAACAAGTGTTTTGTACCCGGGAGGGGATTATGATCCTGGTCGTGGAATCCCGGGTCGACCTCTGATTCGGTCCAGCGGAAGATCCGAAACGTGTAGTTAGAGCGAAGGGAGGTGAGGGGAAGAGAAAAGGAGCCGGACCCAGATTCCCAAGTAGGGGAAGACGAAAGAAACTTGTAGCCGATGAAGTTGTCGTGGGCTGAATCGGTAGGTGAGTAGAGGCCGAGCCAATCGAGTTTCGATGGTGATTCGATACCAGACCATTGAATAAGTACCGAATCACCCGATTTAGACAGGTTTTTCGGGTTGACGGAGATTGTGGTTTTGGATTGGATTGTATAGATAATCGAAAGGAAGAATAAGGAGAAAACAAGGATCATATCCATGGCGGATAATGATCCTGGAAACAGGAAGGAAATATAATAACGTTCAAAAGTATGGGCGTTTGATTAGATTGTGAGGCACATTTCCCCAAGAATATTATAATTTTTACGTGGCGTGTTTTTCAATAATACAGCCTAAAATGGTAAAAGATAATTATTATTTTATAAAATAAAAGATAAATATTTATGTAAAAGTGAACGCCAAAATTTTATTTATATAAGCTTGGTTTTAAATATCGTTTAAGATTTAAATATAATAATTTTAAATTAAATATAACAATTTTTGTATACATAATGTTTAAAACTCGAGATCACTTAATTTTTGTGAGCGAGTCTTTATTTATGTGTTTTTCGGAAGATAATACAACTGAATTTCTTAGCGAAACTGACTAAAGATGTCTCGCTTAATAATCAATGGACTAAATTCATATAAATAAAAGTATGGAGACTAAACTATAACTTATGAAAAGTAAAAAGGCTTTGTAGAATGGTTTCCCTCAACCAATTAGAAAGGGTACATTGTCTGTAAGTTCAAATCCTGTCTGCCCCATTGATTGTTCAATGCTACTTGTTAGGTCTCGTCCCAATGACCTCAAAACCTTTGCCATTGTTTCCCACTTCTGTCTTGTCTTACAACAATTCATGACAATTTTGATTGACAAATTTATTTCGGATGAACATTCGATCGAATAAATCGAGTTTTATTTACCATTACCCCCACTCTATATAGCCTATAAAGAGAGTTTTTAAATCGCATAAAATCATTCTTACTAAAATAGTTTCATTATTGTTGCCGCTGAAAAAGTTTTGGCTGTAAGAACCGTTTATGGGATGAGTGTTGTTAGGGTGGTTTAGGAGTTTTGTTTTAGATTTATAATTTAATATATTAATAGGGTCTAATTTAAACGATTTTTAAAATCATTTGTAATATATCGAATAAATTTGAATAATTAGATTTGAACTTGAAAATTGATTTAATAATTATTAAAATAATTTAATTTTTTTAAAGTTTAGACGAGTTTTTTATATTGAATTAAATTAAATAATTTATTTTTTGAGTTAAATTTTATTCGATATAGTCCTAAATTAGCATATTTTAAAAAAATAATACCTAAAAAGTATTATTTCTCGGCATAACACCCTTACACTGAACTCACCACACGTCTGATCGGTCGGTTTTAATTTTTTATAATATTTTATTAAACTCGTCTAGCATATTTGACGAGTTAAAAAAATCAATATATATATATATATATATATTTGTTTAAATTTGTTTAATTAATTAACATATAATTAAATAAATCATAATTAAAACTCTCTAGATATGTACAACGAGCTCTACTTAATTAAAATTAATAATTTTTAATTAATTCAAATTAATGGCTTTGAAACCGTACATGTCTAGGGTAAAATAATTTTCGAGTTAGAGTATAGAGTTTAATTTTTTTAATATTAAAAGAATTATTCAATTAATAAAATCACATTAACCCTATTTTAAGTTTTTTTCTCTTACATTAAGCAAAATTATCCAAATTGTAAATATTTTTTTTTCAAGGTTTACAAAAACTTTAATACTTTATAAACAATTTTTAATTTTTTTATCTTTGAATAATATAAAATTTCTTAGCATATGATATTTAAATTTTATATTTTTAATATTTTTAATATTTTTATTTTTACAGTTATATGTTAATATAATATTTTTAAATATTTTATTAATATTTTTTTTGTTATTTTAATATATTAGTCTTTTATTAAATCTATATTTTCATTTAAAAATTTAATTTTATCTTTAAATTTAATCAAAAATTATTTTTATTCTTATTGTGTCACCTTCACACATAAACTGTCACATTAACATCACGTCAATATTGTAACGATCTACATTGATTTTTATTAGTTAATAAGATGAACAATGATTTAATTTAATTAGTTTATAACGTTTTATTCATCTTAATGATGATATTAACGGTCAAGGATGATATAATACATTAAATAGATTAAATTAATCTATTTAGGGTAGGTTTAAGGTATGACAAAGTACGATACGATTACGATATAATATTAATTAAAATATTATAAAATAAAATATATAATATTATTAATTAATTTAAATTATTATTAAAAATATGGATGGTTAAATATCAAAATTTAATTCTAAGTATCGATAATGATAATTTAATGGATACTATTCAAAATTTTATATTTATAATATTTTTGATCAGTATCGTAATATTATCGTACCACAACTTGATGTACATTAATGACTCTATACATCTCCTTAGGCATTGTTTGCAGTGGCGGATCAAAAAAACAAAGAATTGAGGACAGACGCATGAAATTTTAAAATTTTAGAATAAGTATAACTCAAAATATTTAAATATTTTAAGGATTAATTTATAAAATTTTAAAAAATTAAAGACAAATATATAAATTTTAAAAAAATTTAAGGTAAGTCTAGGCCCACCCGAGTCACTGATTGTTTGTGCACCACGTTTGATACTTCAGTATGTCGACATCCCTTTGACATGAATCATGAAGATGAGCACACCGTGTCACCATTCCAACACTTTCTCAAAACCCACCATCTTTGTATTAAAATGCAGAATGACTGAATCAAAGAGCCAAACCCATCTCTACTTCTTGGCAATGGCACAAGATGGTTTATCCCAGAGGGGTGCAACCTAAGAACACAGGGGATTTGGCCTTTGATAATGGGGGAAAAAAGAAGCCTAAATGATAATTCAGCAAAGAAAAACCTTGTGTTCTCAGGTCACCCCTTTGGGTTACATCTATCTTTGCAATGGAAGAGCGTAGCAGAAGCTCAGATGTTGTTGACGATGACCTAGGGAAAGCAGACCAAGTGTTTGATAGAATGGTTAGTCCACATTTCTTAGCTCCAAATTTTTACTGTTTTCTACAAGCATAATGAATTGTAGGCTTGGACTTGGCTGGCTTCCGCTTCTTCAACATTGTTTCCTATAATGGTGCGAGGTCGGGTTCAACCAGTGGATTCCGAAATATTTAAAAGAGTGAAGTATTTAAAATTTTAAGGTGAAAATAAGAAAGCTAAAAGAAATATTTTTTTAAATATTAATTCATAAAATTTTAAAAAATAAAATTAAATGTATAAATTTTAAAAATTTTAAAGTGGACGTAAGTTAAGTGTGTGGTTCGGTTTTGGTTTAATTCAATAAGCTATTTTAATAACTACTGATTTTTTGTTCGATTAAAATCGGTTTTTGGTTTTTTCATATTAACATTATTTTTTCTAAATGTATTTATCTTGACAAAATAACTTTATTTTATGATTTTTAAACATTAAAAGGTAAAAAATTTGAGATATTTTTCATAAATATTTATTAATAACTTATTTTTAAATAAAAAATAAAAATGCATCTATAGTATTTTAAGTATAAAATATATTTTTACCTTATAAAAATAATAAAAAATCAATTAAAAAATTAAATTCAGTTTAATTCGGTTAATCGCGATTAATCACGATTCGTAAATTGATAAACTATAATACCTTAATTCGGTTCGATTTTCGATTTTATGGTTAACCACACTCAACCTTAACACAAGTCCATCAAAATATTATATTATAAACTATTTTAATCACGTAGTTATAATCTTAACTAATAAAATATCAGCTTTATTAAATAACGTAATAAATGTACATCGGTCATTTTCCCGGTTTATTTCTTTTGAATATTTATTTCTCGTTGGTAAGTAGGAGAGATGGTCCTAGAAGGGCCAGTACTCCACCTACCATTCCTACAGTATACAAAAATACAAAGACAAGCGAGCGATGGCATAAGGAATTTAATGGCATTTAAATAAAATTTTGGATACATAAATATATTTTTTATTAAAAATAATAATTAATTCACTCGATTATAATTTTAGAAATAAATAAATTATATTTTTTAGAAAATAATAATTCAACCACCCAATTATAGATTTAGATACAAATAAATTATTCTATTAAATTTGGTGACAAACAATTTATTTTTTAGCATTTATTTTTTTTCAATCTTATTTTAGTTATTTCTTTAATTTAATAATATAAATTTTATTTTATTTTATTTTAATAACTTTATCGTTAAATTCTTAAAGACATTATGATTGTACATTTATCTTTTAAAAGTTATAAAATGATATCGATTTTTTTTATTTTTTTAAAAATTTTTATGGTTTCATCCATTTTTTCTAATTTCTCAAATGGATTGTATTCTTTTAAATCTTAATAGTGGGAACATGAAAAAAAAGAATAGTATATCTTGATTCTATAATGATCGAACGATAAATATCATAGATTGAAATAATTTTGGGTTATATATTTTAAGTTTTAGATTAAATTTTACGAATTTTGAATGATCTGAGAAAATAAAAATTGATATATTAGGAGACAATTTTCTTCACTTAAGGAAAGAAGATAAAATAAAAAAGAAAGTAATGCAAGTGCCATATGATTATCAAGATATTAAAAGGCGTAAACCGTTTGTCTCTAGTCGTGTTTTTATTAGTGTGTTTATTTTAAATTAATGAGTTTAGGGTTTAGAATTATGATTAGGGTATATGATATTTAGGGTATGATATATCTTTTAGGGTTTAAAATATAAAAAATTAAAAATTAAGGTTTAGAATTTAAATTTTTTTAAAATTTAACACGATACATTAAAAAGCAATCCACGTCATTTCATGTGATTGTTACATCACTTTTTTATTTATAATTTAATATCTGAGGAAACCTTAACCGCTTTCTTTCTCTTTCTAAAATTCTTTCATTCCTAATCGTTCTTCGCTTTAATCTATCCTTTTAATTAATGGTTAACAATTAATTTTAGTGTTGGTTGTCGACCACCAAATCTATGAATTTACTACTTTTCTTATTTTCAATTTTAATAAAAATTTCTACTTTTATAACACGTTTTTTTCTGTCATTGTGATACGTTTTTTTTCTGTCTTTGTGATATATTTTTGTTTTTGTTTTGTGATTATATTCATCTGTTTTTGTGGCATGTTTCAACATATTTAAGCTATCGATTGTTGTTCACACAAATATTCAATTGACGCTAGTTTTTGATTTATGTTTTTTTCGATGGTCACTTGAAAAGTTATATCCCCACTCGATTGATGGTTGTTTGTCGATGAAATCAGTCTTGGATAGCGATACTTTTTACATGACAGTTTGGATCGTCTACAACTCCTTCCTTCTTTATGTGCTCGTTTGGACAGAATAAGTAGATTTAAAAAGCTTCTGAATTTTATTGGTATGCTTTCTGAATTTTATTTTCTTTATTTTTTGGGTTGTAAAATTTAATTGGATTGTTTAATACAATTTTTTATTTCTTAAAGGCAATATAATTATAATTTTTTTTATAAATTTAATAAAAATTCAATAGCATTTGTCAAAAATAATAATTTAATATTTGAATTATCAAAATAAAAATAAATCAAAATTTTAATTATTAAATTATTTTTAATTTAAACGACTAAACACAAAAGAAAAAAAAATGAGCAAGAAAAAGACATTCTAATAAATCAAGCTAATTTAATTTAATTATAGGTAATGAAGTAATAAAACTGCACTAATCCTCACCCATTTTTCCAATGTGGGATTAGGTACAGTTTTCTTCCCCAACTACCAAACTCCATAGCATAAGAAACACAGACCCTCAACCATTTTCTCTGCTCATCTCGAGGCTTTCACCGATCAATGTCTAACTCCGATGCTATCTCCTCCCATGTTCATGTTGCTTTGCTCCCGAGCTCCGGCATGGGCCATCTGCTACCTTTTCTTCGACTCGCCGCCTCTCTTATCCGCCACCAATGTTCAGTCACTTTAATCACCAACCACCCCATTGTTTCTGCAGCCGAATCTCAGGTCATCTCCACTTTCCTCTCCGTTTTTCCTCAAGTAACCGAGAAGAAGTTCACACTCATACCTATTGATCCAACAACTGCAAATACCACCGACCCTTTTTTTCTCCAATGGGAAACCATTCGCCAATCTGCTCACTTGCTGTCCCCTATCATTTCTTCATCGTCTCCGCCGCTCTCGTTTATGGTCACCGATGTGACACTGTTGTCGTCTGTGATTTCAGTCACTGAAGACGTCTGTCTCCCTAATTACATCCTCTTCACTTCGTCTGCTCGGATGTTGTCCCTTTTCTCTCGTTTCCCTTCCATCCCTTCATCGATTCCGAAAGCGTCGCTCCCGCCGATGCTTTTGGACTTGAAGAGTTTCTTCAGAAAGAGTTTCTATGAAAACAGTAAAAACATTGAGCGTTTCAATGGTGTTTTGATCAATTCCTTTGAAGAACTCGAAAAAGAGTCACTAGAGATGGTTTTAAAGAAAGGGTTGCTGCCAGTTTTTCCTCTCGGGCCTTTTCTGCCATTAGAATTCGAGGGGGAATCTTCTTTTACGCCATTGGAGTGGCTAGAGAACCAAAGGGAAAGCTCTGTTTTTTATGTCAGTTTTGGGAGTAGGACAGTGATGTCGAAAGAGCAAATAAGGGAGCTTGGAAAAGGACTTGTTTTGAGTGGATACAAGTTCTTATGGGCGGTGAAGAGTAAAGTTGTCGACAAAGAAGAAACAGGAGACGATTTAGATGAGATTCTAGGACACCAAGTGACGAACAATGTCAAGAACAACAATGGGTTTGTGGTGAACCAATGGGTGAATCAATGGCGTATACTGAGTCACAAAGCGGTTGGTGGATTCATGAGTCATTGTGGATGGAACTCAGTGATGGAGTCAGCTTGGAATGGAGTCCCAGTCCTTGGATGGCCTCAACATGGTGACCAGATGATCAATGGGGAGGTGATAGAAGCAGCTGGGTGGGGGATTTGTATGAAGAGTTGGGGATGGGGATTGAATGATCATTTGGTGAAAGGAGAAGACATTGGGGACAAAATCAAGGAGCTGATGGAGAACAAGATGGTGAGAATAGAAGCTGCAAGAATCAGTGAAGCGGCCAAGAAAAGTTCAGAGGCTGGTGAGAGTGGTGAGAATATGATGAAGCTTTTCAGGAGCTTCAAGACAGAGCGATAAGTAAATCAGTGTCGTTTAAGTAGGTTTCGAAGAATTATATACGGAGACACTGTCTGTTCTAATTTTGCTTAATGTTAGAATGTTTTTCAAATTTCATTTCCATTGAACTGAATGTCTGTTCTGCAAATGTGGAAATTTCCAGGAACAAGCAAGAACTTCAAGACAAATTACTCATGGTAGTGTTGGTGAAAAAAGTCCCAATTTTTTTAATAAAATGAGAAAGTTTGAGTAATATAGACTTGGAGTTTGAATTGATAAACTAACAATATCACAGTAGTATCTGTTTTAGAATATAATCTTCATCATTTGAAATTGATCGCTCAATCACTCTACTGGTATCACTGGTGCTCAAACTCATGACCTCTAGAAACAACAACTATCCTTTAACCACTTAAACTAGAAAACTCGTGTTTTTATATAAATAATTAATTAAATCATTTTTTTCAAATCTGTAAATAAAATCAGTTGATCAAATCATCCATTACTATTAACTATCATTTGCTCCTCCAACACCCCTATTACTTTTATAAGCATCATTATCTAATTTATTAATTAACTAATTTACGTCAACTATGATAGAAATTTATTATAAATTATCCTCTCAATTTAAACCACTTGTTTCAATCATAACATTAATATTCAAACTTTTTATTTTATTTAAAATTATATAATCCTTCGTTTTATTAAATAATTTCAAAATTTTAAATATTAAATTGTTCATAATACAATATCTCATTCTAGTTTTTTTATTTTAATTTAAGAATTATTTTATTATATTTAGATGGGTTGGTTTTAATAGTAATCATGTTGATAAATTTTATCAAATTGCTCCTTATACCTCAACTTTTAAGGCCAAGTATGGCAAATACTAGAAATAAGAAACAAAAACCTAATTTAAAATTTTCTACCATTGCAAAAAATAAATAAAAGGCAAGGGACTTAAAAGGGAATATACTGAAATTAGAGGACCAGCTGCAACATAGGCAGTCAAAATTAACGAAAAGTTCTGTTTTTTCCCCACATTAATAAATAAATTCAAAGCCCTAATTTGAGTTGAAGATCAATTTTCTTTTCCCAGCTTCTTAAATTGAGGTACGTTCTTTTCTACGTATATTTCTTCAGAATTTTGAATTGGTGTAGTAATAGACTATTGTACGGGATTTTCTTAGTTTTCCGACGACGTTTTTTTAATCAAGCTTAATTTGGTAGGTGTTGCTTGTTTTTGCTTAAATTTATTTAAATTTCGGTATTAGGGATAGAATTTATTGCTTGTTCCTTTATTTTCATTGGAACCGATGATTGAGAATTTTTTTAATAGTAATTCTGATGATTGGTATATCTATAGGTTAAAAGGTGTTGAATTTGTTGATGATCTTTGATTTTGGTAAAAATAAATATATTATGCAATGTGATTCTGTGTGAATTGCGGTTTTTTATTTTCATTACATAATGCATTACTTCTTTTGGATAGTCTAAGTTTTGGTTCCTAAAGCTCTTTGGGTTCACTACTGTTAGGGACTCTGATTGGGAGCTGTTACAATGATTCAGCCTGTGGCTGCAGCCACAACCAGTGGGGAAGTCCCGGCTGACACTGGAGACTTTGTTGTGACATTGGATCAAGTCCCACGGTGGATTGATGCAGAGATTAGGTCTTCTTTGGAGTATGAGAATGAAGATCCTTCTTTTTTGAAATCTTTTTGCCCTGACCCTTTAGCCTCTCCTAAGGAGGCAGATGGAAGCAATGGGATAGTATCGAGGTTTCCGTTTGATCATGAAATAAACTCAAAGATATACTTGTGGAGGGGACTGCCGTGGAACCTTGAGGTTGATGCTGTTGTTAATTCTACAAATGAGGTAAACAGTAAGCTGTCCCTCCTTAAATTATGCTTGCAGATGCAGAATAATTTTGGGTATCACTTGAATTGTGCTATGCTTGCTTGGATATTAACAACCTTGTATTGATTGCTATAGAAGGACTGGATTGATAAACCAAATGATACATATGTACATGTATCAACTTTCTGAGGCTTGATTGCTTATTCGTACTTATACACAAAATTGACCTGCGTGCGCTTTACAACTTTATTCAAAATTTTAGAGTTGAACCAGCTGACTCTTTTTCATTCCATGCACCAACATGTTTAGTCCTATTAAAATAGGACCTGAGTTTTCTTCTTTGTATCTCTAACAATGTGATAAATGTTCTAAATATGGTTGTATTTTTTAGTGGGTAGGTTTGATCCTCAATGCTCTGATGTGAGGAACACATTTCATGTTTTGGTTCCATTAAGGACCAAAGCTCCTCATCCAAGAACATATCATAAGTTAAGGAAATCAATGTTCTGAATTGTTCTTCAAATTCTTGGTTGCAGAACCTGGATGAAGCACACAGTAGCCAAGGTTTGCATGCTGCAGCTGGGCCTGGTCTTGCAGAAGAATGCGCAACACTGGTATACTAAATATTATGCAGTAATAAATTATATGGAAACTGTTTCTATATGTGCATTTCATGATATGCCATATATTGATATCTCTGTTCTAAGCTTACTATAGTTAATGACAAATCTTTGTGATTCTAAAGCAAGTTGCTTTCAATAATGTAAACCTGAAGCAAGGACCTAATGTACCTTTTATGGACAGGGTGGATGCAGAACAGGGATGGCCAAGGTTACTCATGCATATGATCTTCCTGCTAGGTGTGTATTTCTGCATTCTTGCATAACTTGAGACTATTTAGATCTGATTATTTTACAAACGGTTTTATTGACACTTGCAGCTGCTGCATTTGCAATGAGGCTTTTCAAGAAACTAGTTTGATAATGCATTTTTGTTTATATTACAGAATATAACACTTACTCTATAATAATTCTTGTAACTGTTTTACATGCTCTTTCTTCATCATTTCATCAATTATTGTAGAAGGCCAAAACATATTATAGAAGATGCCTGCATTTTGTTTGATCATGCACTAGCCAGTTTTGTGATCATGCTGTATAAGCTGTGGTTCATGGTTCACATTTGAACATCAAAGCCCGAGTGCTAACTTGCTTGCTATATTTTCTTATTTTAGAATTTGATTCAGTTTGCACCCAAACTGTTACAGGTTAGGTTTAGTAATGAATTATTGTTTTAGACTGAAAACTGATGGTTTTATGTATCGTATTGTTAGGAGGGTTATCCATACAGTTGGTCCCAAGTATGCAGTAAAGTATCATACTGCTGCTGAGAATGCTCTGAGTCATTGCTATCGGTCTTGCCTTGAACTTCTTATTGAAAATGGTCTTCGGAGGTTGGTATATCACAGATGATATATTTCTTGATTTGTTCATCTTTTTGTTTTCTATTTGCAGGTAAGATATTTACTATTTTTTACGTGTCAATGCAGTATTGCTATGGGCTGCATATACACAGAAACTAAAAACTATCCTCGTGAACCAGCTGCACACGTAGCTATAAGTGAGAAAATGTCCTTAATGTCACAATTCTTTTGTCTGATTTTGTTGATTTTTCATGAACTTGTAACCTGGAATTTCAAAGTTTTTTTTTTTCATTACTTTTTTCCGATTTCATCTTTATGTCTGATATTCTTAGAGAAAGTGATGAATAAAATCTAAGGAATTCTTAAATGGTTTTCTTATCAAATGAAAGAGATAAGTAATATTAGATGTTACCAGGGATTTAAATCGCGATCGCGTTTTCGGTCGCGACGTTTTATATCGGTTGCAGACAATAACAAATGAATTGCGGTTATTGCGGACCGTTTTTTCCCACAATTACGTTTTCAGACAGTGACAAAACTTGAAATAACAGTCCAGATAACTATCACGGACCCAAATTTAAATCCCTGTATGTTATTTTTTTGAATATTTGAAATGGGTTGGTTCCAGTTGTGCATATAATTTTCCTAAGTTGACTCATTCAATGTGTTATAGGAAATACAATGTTTTGGTGCCATTTACTTTTGTATAACACTCATTCCTTTTAACTGACTTACATTTCATTCAAAATATTCACCCTAATGTATAATTTTGACAAGGATTGAAGCTATTTGGAAGGAAAAACAAAACATAGTTTGGGTTTGCATGCATGTCTTTCATATAACATGCTATTTAAACTGTTTTGAAGGTTGAATGTTTATGGGTTCAAACTTTTTCCTGTTCTTTAGGGACTGTTCGCCGATTGCTTGAAAAACAGAAAGATAAAATTACAGCTGTTGTTTTTTGTACTAGCACATCATCTGATACTGAGATCTATAAGAGGTATCATCCTATTATTGTTCATTTTTATTACCTTGCAGAGATGATTTGTTAGCTTGGATGCATTGTTATAGTTCCTTAAATGTCTTGAGGAATTTGATGATTGTTTCATTTTTAACTTATGCTTAAAAAATGTTATAGACCGAGGTATCTTCTCATTTGATTTTGTAAATTTTAGATTGCTTCCACTTTACTTTCCTCGAGATAAGCATGAGGAGGTGGTGGCCATATCTAAGCTTCCTGCTGATGTTGGGGATGAGAATGGTGAGACTGTCATTCATGAGCGTCAAATCAGAATAAAGTCATTGCCCCAAAAGACCATCCCAAAGCCTGCCCAAGCTTCAGCTGAACTCCCTGTTAGTGATGTAGGTTTGGTACAAAGGTCAGTTAATTCCTTTCAGTGTAAAAATCTTAACCTTTCCATACTTTTTATTATATCCTTCTTGGTCCTAGATTGATTGATAAAAAAGCATCATTATGGGCATATATTTGAATGTAGGTTTATCCATATTTCAACCTTGTGTACCTGTGGTTTAATATGCTCTTTCTCCTACATTTTAATGATTAATATCTTTAAGAAGTGTAACAAATCAACGCTTTGAATTCCTTCCAAGTAGTTTCTTGTGATATCAAGTTTAATTTATAACCAGAGTAGTTTGTATACAATATTTTTGGATTTTCCTTGTGCATATTTCGTGTTGTGGACGACAACTACTTGCAATCCTGATTGTTTTTTTTAAGAAATTTTAAATGTTTCTGTTTCTCACTTTGCCACTCACTGCCTGTTACTCATATCCATGCATTTGCATCAGCAACACTTCCACAAGCTACACACCTTATGAAATATGCTTTGCTTTGCCAGTCTTGTCTGGATTATGCATTTTCCTATCGTTTTATTTGATCTCTCTCTCTCTCTCTCTCTCTGTTTCTTCAAAAATACACACAAGCATGTTGAGGTATGAATACCCACACAATGCTATATGCGTTATTGAGGTAGGTTGGAAATCTGTTGGATGAAGTATGTACCTAATCACTCTCCCCTCTCTAGAAATGATGCAGTTCATCTTTTTTGTTGCCATAGGCAGATGCATGCACTTGTTACATGCTATAATAATACATGAGATTTTTTTCCATTCAAATTTATGGATTCCATAGGTTTTAAGGAATATATTACTAAAGCAAGAAGTAAATGTTGTTACTATTTTACTTATGTCTTGTTTCTAGATGATTAAGATTCATGGAAATGTAACCAACTATTGCTTCTCTAAGTTTCCCTGTATTTTTATGTCTTTCTCAATATTTTCTTTCAATTTCCTTGTTTCTTTTGATTATAATAATTGATCATGGTCTATTTCAATTTACTGTCATTAATTGTTTATGTTTCAGGAACTCAAGTTACTTGGATACATATTTGGATCCTGCTTTCATGTCCTTGATGAAAGATCCGGATCAGAGACGCCAAGAACAATGGGAAAAAACTGCTCAAGCCCGAAGTGGTTGGAGTTTTGGTAAGATGCTTGGTTTTGGTGACCTCGGTGGGCCTCCATTATCTGCTGCTGAAGAATATTCACTTCACTCCAGATACCTTGCTAAGGCAAATTCTCTTAATCTTTCTGAAATTGCAGAGATGAAAATTCTGTAAGTTTATCATGCGGATCTCCTCTCAGTTTTCCCATCTTGAATTAGCATTCCTTGTTACTGTAATTCATTATTTTTTGGAATAGGTTAAAGTTAAACTATCCAATTGAATAATTGGTTTTCTTCAAAATCAGCTGAAGTCTTCAGACATTTTACTCTCCCTGCTTTTTCTTGATGTCCCATTTTTATTTGTCGGCTTTTACTCTTTGTGAACCACATGAATTTCACTCATGTTTAGATTGATCATGATCCGAATATAATGATTGGTTAGTTTATTTGTTTGATCCCAGTTATCGTGGAGGAGTGGACAGTGAAGGTCACCCTGTTATGGTTGTTGTTGGAGCTCATTTTCTTCTGCGGTGTCTTGAGCTTGAACGTTTCATTCACTATGTTGTTAAGGTATTAAGCTCCCAAGTAGATTTTGGTTGGATATTCGAAATTCCTAGACTTAGTCTCATTTAAACAGCTTGATTTTGGAAAATGGTTTTTTTGGATGTGGACCTTCAACTGCATACTATTATTGTCATTTATACTGGTTTTGAGCAAAAAATATTTTTGATTATTGATTTCAGGAATTTGAACCCTTGATACAGAAGCCTTATACTATCGTATACTTTCATTCTGCAGCATCTTTACAATTGTAAGTATTGGATGATTATGAGAAATTTAGCTTATTTGATGCACTGCAAAGATACTACAAGGGGTTAAGATTTAATGTATTCCGTTAAATATTCGAGTTCTTTCAGCAAAAACTTTTTGACCCTTTCCTGATAACAATATTTCCAACTGTATGTTTTCTGTCTCTCCTCTCCCTCTCTGGAATCACCAGCCAACCTGATTTAGGATGGATGAGAAGATTACAACAAATTCTTGGTCAGAAGCACCAACGAAACCTGCATGTATGTAGCACTTACTATTCCATCTATTTGTAATATTCGTACTCCGACATAGTTTTTTTACCCTCTTGCATGTTTTGTATAAGGCAATATACGTTCTCCATCCTACCTTGCACTTGAAGGCTACAATTTTCGCTCTGCAACTGTTGGTGGACAAAGTGGTAAGTAAGTCTTTAGTTATTTCTGATTGAAGACCGATTTACTCGTTTGACGAATCCTACTGTAATTCTGGGAATTTATCTACAGGTGTGGAAGAAAGTGGTATATGCCAATAAGCTTCTGCAGCTATTCAGATACGTTCCTCGAGAGCAATTGACCATCCCCGACTTCGTGTTCCAGTTGAGTGTTCTAGTTTTATCATTTTAGCATTTAAAACTAAACATGCCATCATTTGCAATCCAATCGAATAATTCAACACTCTGCACAATTCAGCTGAGTTCTATCGTAACAATCGTTTCCAACGATAGGAACAGTCATTATTATTGACATGAATATTGCAGGCACGATTTAGAAGTGAACGGGGGAAAGGGTCTTATCGTAGACCCCCGGACGAAATATGTATATCATCGACCATAGACGCATGAAATACACAGTTTACGACATCCGGTAATTCTTGGTTCGATTTGTCTTAGGCAGATACTGGGTTGATTGATTGTGTTTTGGTGATTGTTTATCCTGTAGCAATAGGTATGTTCTTAATTTATTAAGCAATGATTTGGTTGTTAATTTGTTTTATATGATAAGGAAAGTGGTTTCTTTCTTTCTTGTATCCTCTTAAACATGTTAATAATATTTCAGTGTGATCTGAGTTTCTATTTTAACTGTGATGTTGACTCTTGTAAACATGTATCAAAGTAAGATTAGGACGAGTAAAGTTCGATTCGAAAAAAAATAATATTTTTGACCCTTTTTGATGCAAATTTTTTTTGACACGAAGCGTAATTTATAAACTCAAGTAAAAACATTCAAAATAAAGTTTGTAAAAACATTCAAAATAAAGTTTATGTTATGAAATGAGACTTCTAATAATTCATAAAATAGTAATTAATGTATCAGATTTTAAGTTTAACTTATGTCTTTTTAACTTTATTTAATGTCTATATTACATATGAAAAAAATATGAATATATATGGTTATAAAAAAACTTAAATTAGAACCAACTAGTAATATAATATTTTAAATATTTATAATTAAATTTTTAAAAAAAATTGTACAATTTGACTCAAATATGAATTGTCAATTTGTTTTTAAATAAAATTTGAATTATAAAATATGAATTATTAATTTATTTTTTTATTCGAATCGGTAAATTATTCACTCATAGAAAAAACGATAATGAGTTAGATATATATAATTTTTAAAATTTAAATTTTATAATTATTTTTGGTACTTATATTTATATCTCAACACTAAAATAATAATAATAAATTAACCTTAAATTTTAAACCCTAATAACTTAAAGTTAGGTAATCTAATTTTTTTTAACGCGGATACATGAATAGCACCAATGCACTATCTGCTTACCAGAAGCCAGTCTGCAACACCCATTTCCTTTTGATTTACTGAGTCACTTAATTATTAAAAGTTATATTTAAGATATTTATTTATAGATAATATTATATTTGAATCACTTAATTATTAAATATTATATTTGAACTACTTAATTACAGATAAGTTTATAATTAGATCACCCTTCGTATTTAAAAAATATCAATTTGGTCGTTTTTTCTTCCGAATTACTTGTATACCCTCGTTACCATTAGACTACTTCATTTAAAATCATTAATTAATCTAATACACGAATTGATAAACTTTTTAAAATATGAAAGGCGACCCAAACAATGACAGATTCAGAATGATTTTTGAGAGTGGACACAAGTTAAAATATTTTTATGGTGGAAACAAGTTATAAAAATCTCAAAATTTCAAGGTGAACACAAATTATAAAATTTAAGGTCTAATTTATAAAAATTATAAAAATTAAAACCAAATGTATGAACTTTAAAAGTTCAAGGTGGACACGGGCTCATACAATCATGTATGTGGCTCCGCTACTGTACCCTATAATCGTACCTATAATTAAATGATCCAAACATAACTTTTAATAATTGAATGACCCAAATATAGTCTTACATATAATTAAATAACTTCCTTTGTAATTTACCCTTATTTTATATTTCTAAAAAGAACACACTCATAATTGAATGAGTGTATGTCATGTCTTAATTAATCTTGTTTGATTATTTCTAATTTAAACCCAACAAACACTTTATTTAAGCAACGGGTAGGTAACTCAGTCCAAAACACCATTGGCTTATTTAAGATTCCCTAATCCCCAAGCATTAACTACATTCTAAAGGCATGTAAGCTACACCACTTCTGCACCAAAACCAAACCCTCCACAAGCACTGACACCAACATATTCAGAGACAGTTTCCTTCACCAGACAGAGATATATTTGGTTCAAGACTCTTCCGTATTCGAGTCGAATAGAATCCGGTCTTAATTCGAGTATACTTCACGGCGATGAAGAAGATCAATGGGAGCTCAAAGGCAGCCATTGCGACGTTGCTTTTCTGCTTGCTGTTGTTGTGGTTTCATACGATGAGTCTGAGCATGTCGTCCATCTCGAGGATTAACAACATAATTGCTGCAACGTCGTCGTCATGGTCGTCCTCAACGTATAGGTTCAACAAGAATCAAGGTAAACACTATTCTCCGTTATATAAAATCTTCGAGTTAGGATTAAATATCACGAGGATTAAATTGTTAAAATTTAAGGATTAAGAGCATAGATGGACCCGATGGATGTCGGTGGAGACGGTTGCACTCCTGAAAATTTTAACTTTCTTATAGTTTATGTATTTTCTTTTTATTTTCTATCGACCATCTAATTTCGTACCCCTTAAAATTTTATAATTTCCAACTCTAACTCAGAGACGGAGCCAAGATTTGGGGTTTAGAGGAAAAAACATAAATATTTGAAAGTGGAAGATAAATTCAAAAATAAATTAAATTTTTAAAAATTTAATAAGATAAAATTGAAGAAAAAAAAATCTTTGGGGTTTGGGTGATTGCCCCTACCCACCTTATATACTTTCGTCTCTGCCTAACCTACTAATATAATTCACTAGCAGTTCATATTTCTGATATAAAATCTTGAGTTTGTCCCTAATTAGGATCCCATTAAATATTTAACCGTGAAATTTAAGGGAGATAAAATATAATTCGACTATTATTTATGATCTAAAATGTCATTAGACCAAAAAAGTTTAACCCATATTCTACTCACTATTTAGCTTTGCCAACTCGAAAAAAGTTTAAATTTCATTCGATTATTCTCAAATTAAATTCGAGTAGCCCAACCAAATTAAATTTAGATAGTTCATACTTTTTATTTATAAATATATTAATATTTTATTACTACATTGCTCAAATGAGTTGAAATTTAAACCAACATTGTTAATACTAATATTCGATTGAGTCGAATCAATTTTAAAAATTTTGAGCATTCAAGTCGTGACGACTAGATTAACCTTCGTGCGTTGCTAGCTATTTCGGTTGGAGAGTTCATTTCAAATTCCACCAACCCTTTGACCTCATCACATCTTTGCATTGGTTTGTTGGTATGCATAATTAGTTGGTTAAATTATTATTATCATTTTTATTATTATTATTATTATTATTATTATTATTATTATTATTATTTTGACCTATCAGAGAATATTGTTGTTACATATTAATTTTGGTATCTTTATTATATTTATTTTAATATTATATTTGATTTAACTCAAAATATCAAAAATAAAAAATATAGGTAGTTGTCAAGTACTTGTCTAAGAATATGTCACGTTACTAATAAATAATACTAATAGCCATTAAATTTGTATTTATCGTTATTTTATTACATACAACTTTTTTCATTTTTTTTAATTTTAACAGAAACACGTGTTGGGATTACAACTGTGACAAGTCAGCAGAATCTCCAACCTCTTCCACGTGTCGAGGACCCATTGACTAGCCTAATCAGTTGCAACCGTTCTTATATTCGCTATGATCTCTGCACAATCAACGGCTCCGCTGTCTTGGACCCCGCATCCTCAACATTCTTTACGGTGGACCCAAGTAGTACCGTCCACGTGGAGAAAATCAAGCCGTACCCGAGAAAATACGAGGATTACATCATGGGCCAAATCAAAGAACTTACTATAGTCTCAGGCCCATCAAGCCCAAAATGCATGATACGACACGAAGCTCCGGCTATTGTATTCAGTGCGGGAGGGTACACTGGAAACTTGTTTCATGCCGTCAATGATGGATTCATCCCCCTCTTCATCACCATTAATTCCATCTACCCTGATCGTGATTTCATCATCGTGGTTTCCGAGTACCATGATTGGTGGTACAGTAAGTATGCAGAATTACTCAAGGTTCTTAGCAAACACCCGATTATTTCCCTCGAAAAGGATAACGCCACTCATTGCTTTCCTTCAGCCACTCTAGGCCTTATAACACATGGTTTTATGACCATAGCCAAAACATTAATCCCAACGTCAAAAACACTATTGCATTTCCGGGATCTCCTAGAAAAAGCATATAGCCAAAACCCTATACCCTCTCCTCCTATCGTATCAAAACCCGAGAGTCGTCCTCGTCTTATCTTAACATGTCGTGGTAACGATGTGTCATCGCGAAGGATACTGAATCAAGACAAAGTGATTCGGTTAATGAAAGAAGTAGGGTTTGACGTCATTGTATTCGAACCGAACCGTTACACGTCTCTTGACAAGGCATATGCATTACTGAATTCGAGTCACGTGATGGTTGGAGTGCATGGCGCGGCGCTCACACATGCATTGTTTCTTCGGCCAGGGTCGGTGTTCATGCAAGTGGTGCCGATCGGAACTGAATGGGCGGCAGATGCGTTTTACGCGAGAATAGCTAAGGGGATAAATTTGAAATACCTAGAGTATAAAATTAAGATTGAAGAGAGTAGTTTGATTGAAAAATATGGGAAAGATCATGAATTATTGAAGGATCCTTCAGGACTTCAGAAGAAAGGATGGCCAACAGAGATTATGGACATTTACTTGAAGCAACAGAATGTGAAACTTGATTTGGTAAGGTTTAGAATAAGCTTAGAAAGGGCTTATTTGATGGCAAAGAAGTTTATGCACAAGGAAAGATAGTTTTTTTTAGTTCTACAATTTTTTAATTATCAAAACAATAATTTCTGAAACATCCTTTGTACTTATATGCAAAGTTTGTATTTTGATATCAATTTAAGCGTTGTAATTTTCATCTTTTTCGATTTACATGTATAGTCCTACTAAGTACATTTTTACCTACGAAGATTATGTTACATTTTTTATTGCTTATACGTACTTTTCCTTATTTATATGTCAATTTTTATTATTAATTTAAAATTTTATAAAAAAATTATATATATAAATTTTATTATCGACAATCTTAAGAGTTGTCAATAAGAACTTTAAACTCTAGAGTCGCAACAGGTTCATATCTTGTATACAAGATCAAATCAAGTTTAGTAGCTGATCTATACGACGATTGGATCGCATCCGTAACGAAGGTAATTCAAGTTGAATACTTATTAAGCATCATCATCTTATGATGCTACATTCATCTTCTAATCCTAACATCATCATCTTATGATGCTAGAGCTTACTTATTAAGCATCTCACTCATAGAAAAGGATTAAAATTTGAAAACTTTGACTATCTTCTACCAATCACATTGTCACCTTTGCTCCTCTTCCTGTCCAATTTTAGAAATTTTTGGCTGCAGAGAAAGTGACTGAAGTAGTAACATTGAAGACTTTATGTCCCTTTAAAATAAATTCATTTAAAAATGGCATAATTTTTATAAAATAACATAAAAAAGTTCAAATAGAGGCAAATTTATGGATATATACACGTAAAAAATATTTTTATTGAGATACCCAAAAATTATTTAGTAAAATACTTTTTTTATCTATATAAGATAGGGTGAAATCGTCTATCTTTTTTCCACGCCTCTGTTTTAAATTAGAGTGTTTGGGTTTTAAGGTTCAAGGTTAGGTTAAGGGTTATGGTTAGGGTTTAAAAAATTAAGAGTATGATGCATTTTTTAAGGTGTAGGGCATAGGATTTAAGATATAGAAAATAAGAGTTGTAGTTTAAAATTCAATTTTTTAAAAATTATTTTTTCGACGTGAAACGTGGTAAAGAAACAAAGGATTTTTGCTCTATATAAGATAAAGTTGTGTCACGTTGGTCATGCTTTACTTAGGCGCAAATGACATCACACGACTTTCGTCCTATATAATTAAATTATTTAAATTTTTAAAAACTCAAAAGTTTTTAATTTCTCTATAAATTCTTAAATTAATATTTAACCTTACAAAATCAATGAATGAACCATAACTGTTACTTAAAAAATAGCCTCACACCGTAAAATCAGAAGTTTTAAAAAATAAGATTTAGGATTTGGTTATAAATGGTAAAGGATTAACACCTTCACACCGTCCAAAAATTGATACTTTATTTAATTACCGTTTTAAAAATATTAGATTTTTCGGACTAAAATATATCAAATTAAAGTTTAATCAAATGTGCACATTTATTTTAAAACACTTAAACCCGAAGATAAACGTCTGAACTATCACCACACGTAATACATAGATTATATAATTAATACACACCTAACAATATATCACATATAGGCACACATATATATTTTGTGACACACGTAAATAACTTAGACCTACGTATTAAGAATACACATGCTTTGCCATCGTATGAGAATTTATTTAGGACACATACACGATCGGAGTCGGGTGGGGACCGATAATCCTCATTAGTCCCATCTTCTAATGGAGCTTAAGCCTTGAGCAAATATGTATCGATATTTTGGGTCAATGCGACCATGCTCGCCGCATACTCGACCGGATCGGGGATGTCCTCGTGTCGTTTCTCGAATTCCATTGTCCATTTCACCAAGCTTCCCTCCCTGGTTGGCGTGATGTTAAGGATGTTCCTCCAGCTACCATAATAATGCAAGAGATCACCCTCCACCAATTTGAACACCAGTCTCTTATTCTCTTCGTCAACCTCCTCGAATATCTCTTTAACCATATGAGACTTACCTACAAGACAACCTCGTACGGTACACCATGAGCTTGAATTATTCAGACAAGATATAGTTGTGTATGGATAGATGTAGATGGCATTTACCTTCGGAAACATAAGACCAGAGTCTAACAGCGCCGACCGAATTCCAATCACCTTGGACAAGCTTTACATAGGCTATTAATCCATTCGACATCTTCGGTAGAAATTGAGCTTTGGTGCGGAAGGCATCGTAAAACTTATCGGCCGATGACTTGATCGGTACTTGGCAATCCATGGACCTAATTTGAGGCATAGTTTCACTTGGTCGGCTAGGTAGGAAACCAAAGTACAATAACTAAGAGGGTTTGGAGAGCAAGTGAGATTAGCCAAGCGCCTTATATAGAGGGATGATGGAAACCCTTCGGACACTTAAATTATGAAATAGATAAAAACTGGTGAATGGTGGTTGCCGATGGAGGTAGGCCTAGCTAGGGGTGATAATGAGCCCGACCGATTCGCGAGTTATTCGGGTTTAGTTCGATCAAAGCTCGACTCAAGTTAATTCGACTAGGGTTCGGATTCGACTCGAGACTTTAACTAGCCGAGTCTAGCTTACCCAAGCTCGGCTCGAAATAATTATATTATATATATGCTACGTATATACTAAAAGTAATCTATTTAACAAAAGAAAAGCAATAAAAAAAATCCACTAAAAATAAATTAACAAATAAATTGTGCACTTTTTTCCTCATGATATTGAATTTTATTTCGATGTTGATTATAAAAAAGGTTTTTAACGAGGTTCTATCTTTTATAGAAAAAATATAACAAAATTGTTTATTTTGAGTCGAGCTGAACTGATCCTAATAATATTATTTTAGAGCCGAGTTCGAGCATGAAATTTCGAGCTCGTCGAACCTCGAGCCGCAGCCGAGCCTAAACACTATTTCCGAGTCGAACTTGGCTAGACTCGGGCCAGATTTGATTGAGTTGAATCGATTTTAAAAAACTTAAGCATTCAAGTCGTGACGGCTAGATTAACCTTCGTGCGTTGTTCCCCCAACCGCACAAGATTCCATACCCTTTGACCTCATCACATCTTTGAATTGCAGTAATATAGGATTGGTTGTTGGTATGCATAATTAGTTGGTGCAATTTAAATTATTATTATTATTATTATTATTATTATTATTATTATTATTTTGACCTACCAGAGAATATTATTGTTACAAATTAATTTTGGTATTTTATTAGGGGTAAATCGTATGTCCTTTTATTATATCTTTATTGATATTTTTATTTTAAATTAATGAATTTAGGGTTTAAGATTAAAAGTTGTGGTTACCGTTTAAGGATTAAGGGTACTGCGTATTTTTAAAATATAGGATTTAAGGTTTAAGATATAAAAATTAGGGTTAAAATTTAATTTTTAAAAGAAATTTAGTGAAAATATAAAAAATAACATAAGACAAAAGATTTTTACTAATCTATTATATTAATTTTGATATTATATTCGATTTGACCTAAAATATCAAAAATAAGAATTATAGGTAGTTGTCAAGTGCTTGTCTAAGAATATGTCAAGTTAGTACGTTACTAATAAATAATACTAATAGCCATTAAAAATTTTATTTTATCGTTATTTTATTATATATAGCTTTTTTCATTTTTTTAATTTCAACAGAAACACGTGTTGAGATTACAACTGTGACAAGTCAGAAGAATCTCCAACTTCTTCCACGTGTTAAAAACCCATTGACTAGCCTAATCAGTAGCAACCGTTCTTATATTCGCTATGATCTATGCACAATCAACGGCTCCGCTGTCTTAGACCCCGCATCCTCAACATTCTTTACGGTGGACCCAAGTAGTACCGTCCACGTGGAGAAAATCAAGCCGTACCTAAGAAAATACGAGGATTACATCATGAGACAAATCAAAAAGCTTACTATAGTCTCGGGCCCATCAAACCCAAAATGCATGATACGACACGAAGCTCCGGCTATTGTATTCAGTGCGGGAGGGTACACTGGAAACTTGTTTCATGCCGTCAATGTTGGATTCATCCCCCTCTTCATCACCATTAATTTCATCTACCCTGATCGTGATTTCATCATTGTAGTTTCCGAGTACCATGATTGGTGGTATAGTAAGTATGCAGAATTACTCAAGGTTCTTAGCAAACACCCGATGATTTCCCTTCAAAAGGATAACGCCACTCACTATTTTCCTTCAGCCACTCTAAGTCTCAAAACACACGGTTTTATGACCATAGCCAATACCCCAAGTACATTTTCCATGTATAGTCCTATTAAGTACATTTTCCTCTATGGAGATTATGTTATTTTTTATTGATTATATATATATTTTTATTATTTTTTAACTTCCTGGTTGTTTGGTCCGAATTAATTAAAATAAATCTTATAAATGTCCTTACACGTTTACCAAATTCATTACCCAAGCCCAATGGCCCAACAACCTAGAATTTTCAGTTAACCGAACCCTAAACACCAACGATCATCCATCACCATTGTTCTTGATCAACGGCCAAGATTAAGCATGACAGCAAGCAAGACGATTCGGTCGAACTTCAACTGCTGCGCCTGCCACCACCAGGCAACAGCACCTTCAATAGCCACAATGACACATTGGTCTTCTCATCCGTGCAACACACCCTTCGGTCGCAACGCTCGTACGTACCCATGCAATTAATAATTTAATTAGCAAACACCCCCTCCCAACCCCCAACTCCTTGATATAGTGGACTGGAAACAAAGACACTGTTAAGGAAAAGGTCCGAAAAGAACACGACAGAACAGAAAAGGATACGCATCCGCAAGGTGGTTTATAAGCACCTGCTTCAGTTCTACTCTTTAATACACGACAGACACTGTTAAGCACCATCTTTTATATTTAATACATGCTTTGTAGTATTATATTACTAATATTTGATATCTATTTTTATTTATGTTATGTTAATTTATATTATCACTTTAATTCGTAATGAGATATAATCTGTATTATTCATAATTTTTTTAATTAAACTAATTAATTAACGATTATTGATTTTTAAAAGTTAAAATTAGTTCTTTCAAATGACAAAAAATATAATCTCTACGCAGGTCATTCGATGAATTCTATATAAGAGAGGAGTTCATATATTTACAATGCTGCTACAACATTGTAATAACTCATTTTCATCTAAGTTATCCAAATCTAAACCCTAAATTAACCCTAAACTATTAAAACCTTAAATCTAAAAAATAAATTAACCTTAAACTTCATGAACCATAAATTCTTAACCCTACCAAAGTTGTCACTCACTCATTCCCCTAAACCATTATCAGCGAATAATAGAGTCGAACCATACCGAATTTGCTCCATGGAATGATGTATTTTATCCTTCTTATTTTTTGTCATTAAACGATATCATTTTCGATCTAAAAATGACACAACCAAAACGATAAT
Organism: Abelmoschus esculentus; assembly: GCA_035048815.1. NCBI lineage: Eukaryota > Viridiplantae > Streptophyta > Magnoliopsida > Malvales > Malvaceae > Abelmoschus > Abelmoschus esculentus. Next base: position 14,138,874 of record JAUCBN010000048.1, read on the forward strand.
CTTTTATTGTGATATTCACATTATCATTCGTTGTTTTTGTTTATGTTTTAACAGTAGTGTGATATGAATGGATTAAAATTAAATTTTAATAATAAATTTAAATTAGTTGAAAGTTTGATGATAAAAACGAGTTAAAAACCATAATTAACGAGTTGAAAACTATAGTTCGATAATACTTAACATAATTTATTTAAATTTTAATATCGGTTCATAGAAAAAGGAAATAAAAAAGAGTTCATAAAAGAAAGGGACCATCATATACTCATAGATATGTTGGTTCCTAGAAAAAGAGAAGAAAGGGACAGCCTTCGCCCGTCGCCCGTCGTCATGAACCATATTGAGTCTTCAACCATGCAATTAATAATTTAATTTGCAAACACCCCCAACTCCATGATATAGTGGACTGGAAACAAAGACAATGTTAAGGAAAATGTCCGAAAAGAACACGACAGAAAGAAAAGGATACGCATCCGCAAGGTGGTTTATAAGCACCTGCTTCAGTTCTACTCTTTCACACAAATTGAAACAACACACTGCACACAGACATGGATTTGAGATTCTGTGTTCCTCCTGTGTTGAATATGATCTTGTTTATGTTATCCACACCCAACTTCCAACCAAATTCAGCAGTCTTTGGTCGGAATTTTTCATTGTTGCAGCTGCTTTTTCTTCTTCTTGCATCATTGTTTCTTCTTCTTTTCCTCTTCGTCTCCGTCGACCTCCCTTTGACTCTACATTTTGATCGCATCCGACATCATCCAGGGAACTTCTCCATTGCCGTAACCATGTCGCTAGGAGCCTCCCTCTTTCTCCTTCCTTGGCTTTTCTGGCCGTTCTTTCTCTTCGTCCTTGTCTCGTATCCATTCCATGGTCTCTTTCTTCATCTATTTAATCACCTTGTCGGATGGTTTAATGGTTTTCTTCCTTTACTTTCATCTTATTCCATTACCATTATCCCCGATGAAGACAGTTGGAGCTCACGGCCTCTAGACGACGTTGAACTCGGCATCTCCGGAAACGGAGAGAGTTCGAGCTCAGGGGCGTCCTCTTCTAGTCGACACTGAAATTGGACATAGATAAGAACATGAAGCAGTCGTAGCAACTTAGGTTGTCTGAATTAAAGACTGAAAATTACAAAGAAATAAGCTTAGAATTTATATAATTCAAAGCATAGAAGAATTGTGAGGGATAAATAGTGTCTGTAAAGCAAAGTTATAAGTAGCGTTGATTTCATGTTTCATAATTTTGCGTTAAAATGGAAAAAGGAAAAGAAAATAGATTTTTTTTCTGAAAATGGGTAAACTACTTTTTGGTCACTTAACTTTACTTATGTTTCTGTTTTGGTCATTCAAATTTAAATAACATCAATTTCATCAATAAACTTTCATATTCTAGTCGTGTTGATCACTTCAAAACGCTCCGTTTTGAGAATTTATATTTCTAAAGTTTCCTTGAATTTTAATATTCTTCTTCCCAGGGTCGCTGGTTCGATTAATTGAATTTTTATTAATTGATTTTTTATATTAACAGTTAATTGAATTAAATTTTTTATCAAATCAAAAAAATTTAATTAATTCGTTTAACTGTTATTTTAAAATTTTTGGATAAATAACAAAAATATCATTAAACTATATTAAAAATATCATTTTATCCATTGAACTTTTAAAAACGATAAAACAACTATTAAACTTATCAAATTATTATAAAATACCGTTGATTCCTTGTACGTTATAAATTATTGATAAATATTAAAAAATTTAATAATTATTTTTGAATAATTTAATAAATTTAATGATCATTTTATATTAATTTTATAAAGTTTAATGACAAAAAATACATATATAAAATATATAATATATAAAAATTTTAGTTAATTAATCAATTTCTAACCAATAACTGAAGCTTAAAAAACATCATTAAGGGTTAACCGATCAAACTTAAAATTAAGTGTGTAAACCATTATCTGTTTGCTCAATAAACTGTTGTAATTCAGTTCCAGTTTGTGTCTAAATCATCATCTGCCATGTTTCATCCATAGATACACATGCATTCAGACATACATATGCAAGGAAACTAAGATATAAACATGCAGACAGCATCAACTTCGGTCCAACAAAGGTCGATTACCAGTTCGGTCTAAAAACTCGTTGAATATTTCAAAAAAAATACGGTACTTCGAATCAGTAATCAGTCATAAGATGTGTTCCAATACCTTGTCAACTTCTATATGATCGGAAAATCTACCTTGAGAACCGGATAACCGTCCCGAGCCACTCATCCGGTATGTTATGTCTCAGTTCTCCCTTCAATGCTTTCAGTGAGTGGCTTGTGGCGGCCTGAAAAGTTTGGAATTACATGGAGGCCAAGGAAACGATGAAGCCTATGGTTTAAAGAGGGAAAAAGCATAGTGCTAGTTACCTTCACTATATAAACGTCAATCCCGAGCTTTGCGATCAGTGCAGCTTCCGATATTTTGGTCACCATTCCGCCGGTTGTATCGTGAGCTGCTACGGTTATTTCAACTGTTCGACAAATCAATATTTTCAGACCGGTGAATGGTGTTGATCGATAAAAGTTAGCTTAACAAGAAAACGTCAAATGTACCTTGCTTGTTCATGCTTTGCGGAGTCGGTTTCACAACAGACCACTTCCCGTCTTCATCCACGGCTGATATAAACACGAATAATGCCGTAAATATCGAGATTTATGCAAGGGTCGGATTTGCAGTTAATAGCAAGTGCCTCACCTATTTCTCTCAAGAGAACTGCATTTGGATCCGACGGTGGCCGGTCATATACACCCGAAACATCAGTCTTTTATCTCTTATTAATCGGAAAACAAGCACGGAACAATGTTCAGACATCCATCATGCATTGTTGATAAACTGAATTTAAAGGATACAAGAAAGACAACATATTCTGGTCTCAGGTGTTCTGCAAGATGACGGATGATAACATCTCCGCTCAAAATGGTACATCCCTGATTAAACAAGTTTATTACAGGTTGAATACGAGAAATTGAGAATCAACATAACTCTAATTTGTATATGCTTTGAGACATCTTACAAGACGATCATCAAGTACCGCATCTCCATGTAAAACCTATAAAAGCATGTAATAAAATGACATGATTATTAACAATTCATAGGAAACTCTACCAAGGACATAATCCGACAGATGCTGCTGAGTCAAACTTACAGGGATAAAACCTGAGTCAATTGCTTTGGCTACTCCCGACAAATCAGCAGAAGCTACCTGAAGAAACATGCATTAAAAAGCTTATAGAAACATAAAAGGAACAGAAAGTCGGCTTCAGAATTGATATTGGTCTATAGTCTAACTCTAACAAGATGGTTCTAACATTTCTTTCCGAGGTTGACCATCCACATGAATATGGAGACATTCCAATAGAAGGTATACCCTCTGCAAGAAAAGCACAAAACTGTTTACCGACATATTACTCGTGTTGAGAAACAGATGCATATGTAATATTAACTAGATCAATACCTCTAGCTAGTGCTCGGACAATTTCGAGATTAAGGGTCGTAACCTGGAAAAGAACCATTACCGAAGAACAATCATCGGACGATGACAATAGATCAGAACAGGTGTTACTTATGAACTAAGTGAAGCTTCAATCGTAGTTGCATAGTATTCTCCTTAAATTTAAGGATTAACTCAGAAATAAGTGTCTAAATTAAACATTTTTTCTAAAATAGGTGTCTAATATTTTTTGGCTCAAATAAGTGTCTAAACTTTATATTTTTTCTGAAATAGGTACCTAATGTTTTTTTTTTGGCTGAAATAGGTGTCTAAAGTTTCATTCCGTTAGTGTTTTACGGTAACACCGTTAAAAAAATTGTTTAACTTATAAATAGGTTCCCAAACTATACATTTTTCTGAGATAAGTGCCTAATGTTTTTTTTACCGAAATAAATGCCCAAACTATATAATTTTTTCATGAATAAGATACATTAGATTATTAAAAAATTTATTAGTTTTAATATTAATGTGAAGTTACGACTTTTAATTTTTTAAGGTTAGTATGAAAAATAAAATCTTTTAAGATAAAATAAAGTTCACATCAAACCATTTTAGACATCGAACAAAATAATATATGATAAAGATTTAAAATATAACATGAATTCAAAATTTTATACAATATTAAAAACATTTTGATATACAAATTTATTTAATTTAAATTCTTTTAAATTTTTCGAGATCTAAGTTAAATAAAATATATATATAACTCGTGTATTAAAATAAATTAATAACGTATAAAAGTTAGGTGTATTAAATAAAATATGTTTTTAATAATGTTATCTTAAAACACTAACGAAATAAAAACATTAGGTACTTATTTCAACCAAAAAAATATTAGACACATATTTCAAAAAATATATATAGTTGAGGTCATTGGTGGGTAATACCGGGTACCCGACCAATTTATATAGAATTTGTCCCAGTCCCGATAACCACCGATTCCTGAAAATTGGAACCAGATTCGGTCCCAGTCCCAACGGTTCCTAAATTTTAAGAACTGGTCCCATTACCGGTAAGAACCAGTTTCAATACCGGGTACCCGGTCAATTAGTTTATTCTTAAACAAAAATTGAGTAATTGAAGAAAAAATTCAACCACCAATAATAATATTAAAATAATAAAATTAAAACATTATAGGCTTGAAAATTAAAGTTTTAAAAATAATCATACTCATAATATTCATACATAAAGAGAAAGTTTGATAAGAAAAATAAACAAAAAAAATCAATATTGGATATTTGATATTGGTCCCGGTTCTATTGGGTATTCATCGGGTCCAAAAAATCAAGATTCAATCTCGGTCCCGATTATGACCGGGACCTAAATTTTAGATCCAATCCCGATTACACAGGAACCAATACCAGATAAAAATCTATCGGGTGTTACCAAATCTAGAACCGGGAACGGATAATCGGGTTTTTTACCCACCCCTAGTTGAGGTACTTATTTTAGCCGAAAAAACATTAAGACACATATTTCAAAAAAATTGTATAATTTATGTACTTATTTCTGAGTTAAACCTAAATTTAATGCTAAAATGGCTGTATCTTACTGAAATTCGAGTTGCAATGAAACCGGCCTTGACCAGAGGTTGATTCAATCCTCCTTTATGAACCCCAGATTTGCTAGCCTGAAAATGCCCAAATGAACCTACAAATCATAGTAAATCCGCTAATTCTATTTCCAGATCATTTGAAATCAAATCCAAATAAGAAACCCAGAAAATTAAAACCTAATCAAAGCTCACCGGCGCCGTGAACGACAACAAATCTGCTGAAATCGACGGTGAACTGAGTCTGATCGTCGAAATCAGCTAAAGTAGAAGAAATATCCGAAACCCCATCTCTTTTACTCCAATCCATCCCGATTACTTTGTTTGAACAAGAACCCAGATTCATTGCTTGCCTTAACTGGGATGAAACTGTTTCCAGATTCTCTTCGTTGATCTTCTCTAGCTCGTTTTTACAAGTAATTGCTGCTCCTCCTGTTTCAACAGAAAGAAAATAAAATCCTTTTAAAGTTCGAAACTTTGAGAAAATATGACAGAGAGAGAGACCGAGTTTGACGATGCATCGAATCGTTTGATTAAGTTTGGTTTCTTCCATCGTCGAGTTTCTGGGAGTTCGAACTCTGAGTTCTTACGCTCGTGTTCTGTCGGAATCTACAACTCGAGAGTTGAAAGACGGCCAAGATGTAAACTTTGATCGGCAACCAAACAACGAGTCATATCAAACAAGATGTAAACTTTAAACATTTTTAAATTATTTTTATTAATTTTAAAAATTAATATCAAATTTATCTTAATTTTCCTATATTATAATCCAAGGTTCTCACGTGATATTAAAATAACATAAAAAATATGAGTAAAGATTTATTAAAAAAAATAAATTAAAAATTAGTGGTGAAGTAAATGATTTTTATTAGAGGAGACCATGGTTGACGTGATGAACCGGGCTCATAATATAATTTCTCTCCGTCGAGAGAATTAAAAAAACTCATTCATTAAAAAATTTATAGTTTAGAATTTAATGTTTAAGTTTTATGATATTAAAAATTAATATTTATATTTTATAAATTAAAAAAATTTATATATTAAATAATTATATAAAATTTTTAAAAATTTATATATCAAAATACAATTCTTTATTTATTACATAAATAAATTAATGGCAATCTGACAAAGAACTAAATATTGTTCCATATTAATGCCACAAAAAGCTATTCATACAACAAGCGTGTATTAATGTCATATGGTCTATGCTCACAACTTAACTGTGTTTTATATTTATTTATATCATTAATGTTATTGATTATTCCATCACAAAAAATTTAGGGAATTTATATGGATATTAATGATAGAAAAAAAATCTTAAAATATTGATAATGAAAAATTATTTTTTAAAATATTGAAGATTGAACAGTGGATTAAAGACGGGTTTAAGAGATGCCGACTTTGAACATTAAAAAGCTTGAAGACCGTTTAAGAGATGTCGATTTTGAACAGTAAAAAGCTTGAAAACAGGTTCAAAAGATGTCGACTTTGGCATCTTCACGTAATCTTCAAGTTTTTTACTGTTCAAAATTGGAGGGTAATGAATTCGACTTTCAATCAATTGTTCAATCTTTTAATATTTTAAGAAATAATTTTTTATTATCATTATTTTGAAAATTCTTTTTTACCATCCTTAATATCCATATAATTTTTTTAAAAAAAATTAAAGAATTATCATTTAAAACCCATCATTGGAGTAATAATAAGAATTAAGTAACGAGGTTTAGATTGTATAAATACTTTATCAATGGAAATAATGTTTTTATTATAACATTAGAAAATTTTAAGTTTTTATATGCATGTCGTATAAAAATACACAAATCATATATATTTATTTTTTAAAAAATAAAATCTATATATGTAATTATACACTCTAAATTGTAATTTTTAAATAGTTTAAAGATGATTATAAGATAATATATATTCATAAACATTTTAAATTATTTAATAATATATATACATCTTGTAAACAAAACAAATTGAATCTGTATTTTTTAAAATGAATATTATTTATTTTTACTAAAACACTTGTCGAATTGTCCTGAATTTCAGCTCTTATAAATTAAATACATAAATCTTCGATGTAAAACTCTAAAATAAAAAAATATTTAAAAACTACATATTATGTGTATATATTATATGTATTAAAGTTTTAATTTTTAAATATTATATATACATGTGAACGTGATAAACCTTCCTCCCCATCTAAAAGTAGTATAAACCCAATCTAATCGGTTAAGATCATAAATAACATATAAAAAAAATCATAATATAATTTCTCGATACATTTTTTTATAAAATATTTATAGTTTTTTCTTACAAAATAGATTTAACACTTAAATAAATGTTTAAATCATATTTTAAGGTATAATAAATGTTTCTTTTATTTTATAAAATACGAATTCACGATATATATTTTTTATTTTTTTAAACTAAGATAAGAAAATTAAAAAAATAATTAATATACAATCTTTAATTTCTCTACAAGAAACCCAAACTTGAATTCTAAATCCCTAAATTTATTCATTCTCACCATTGATTTAATCATAATCGGTCATCTTATTTTTATTGGATCCCAACTATTGAAAATTTATTATCTCATCGTTTAACGAATGAGTTGTCAATTATACGATCAATAAAAATCCAATAATAAAGAAAAAATATATTGATTGGGTTCTAATTGATAATTAGAAGATAAAGAATGATGACGGTGAGGTACCCAACACTTTGACGGTAAATAATAAACCATCGACATATAAAGAATATCAGATGATAAAAGAGATATAATTTAGGTTTTGACAGAAATAAATTAAAACTTTAAAAAATTTTAAAGAAATTCAAAAAAAATAAAATATAAAAATACATACCACGTGTTATATTTTGATATATTACTTGAATCATTTATATTAATCGACTGAATTATAAATTTCATCATTTAAATATTTGTGTTTAGATCAATTATCATATTTATCGTTGAGGGTTTCTAATCACTTACTTTAAAAGTTGTTGGCTCGTTTTTTGATCTTATGAACTTAATATTACCAAACTTTGACATAATTTAATGATAATAATAATATCTATCAATAGGAGTTGATCCAAGTAGTAAGCAACTTAATTCTGTTTAAGTAAGCCTTAGATCCGAGACATGTGTATACAAAAAATCCTTACCGAGAGACTCATCCACCAAAATTAGGTGTGCGACCTGTATCGATCCGGATTAGTGAGGCCAAGACCTTAAAAATCGGAGGAGCAATAAAAAATTAATAACCATAAGATCTTGATTTTTTTTTTTAGTTTGATCCCTACTCGATTATATTTAATAAGTTTTTATATTTCTAAATTTAAATAATTATTTTTATAAAAATTAAATTATTATTTAAACCAAATTTTAGAGGAATAACGGGGTTATAGTCTCATCAAAATATTAAAAGTTAGAAGAAAAGTTTATGGTAAAATTGCCTTTTTACCCCGATTTCTTTTAATTTAGTATCGTACTGTCCACTGATTTTATTTTTAAAATAATCTTTTAATAAATAACGGCGAGTTTCATCATTGATGATATATTTGCAAATCTATATTAATCGACTGAATTATAAATTTTATCATTTAAATATTTATGTTTAGATCAATTATCATATTTATCGTTGAGGGTTTCTAATCACTTACTTTAAAAGTTGTTGGCTTGTTTTTTGATCTTATGAACTTAATATTAACAAACTTTGACATAATTCGTTTTTTGATCTTTTAATAAATAACGGTGAGTTTCATAATTGATAATATATTTGCAAATCTATATAATATACAATTGTAATATATTAGATACGTATAGTAGTATTTTTTTAATGAGATATATAATGTTTTAAATATAATTTTATCATGATAAAATATATTTGATACGAATACATAAATCTAAAAAAATGAAATTATGATAGGAGTGATGTGCAAAAGTTTGGAATCTCCCCCTTTTTTCCAATTCAATCATTGGACAACAAAAAATAAGAAAAGTGAAGGGTAAAAGTTGGAAGAACATGATAAGATAAATAATTATGTTTTGGTATGAAAATAATAAAATAAAATTAATTATGCATACTTTTAAGACCAGAATGATAATTATGTATGATTTAAGGGTCAAATACAAAATTCTGGTAAAATATTTTAGGAATACTAAAAAAGAGAAAGGAATCTTTTAAGACAAAGGTTGGTGAAGGCAATAACGAAAGATGAAACCAAGCAACTGTCTGTTGCAGCCAATGGGCTTGACTGTGACACATTAAAACGTAGTTAAAGAAAAATAAAAAGAGAGAGAGAGTAAAAATGGTGTCTTGAAGGTTAAAAAATCCAGTCTTTTATCATGTCGTTATTACATTACATACCACAGTTGTGAGGTTTGAGAGTTGAGACAGATCTTATGGCCAAGCAAAGAGCTTTACAAGAGAAACCAAGAAAATACCCAAAACCCAGACTTGTTTAGCCCCACCTTGTGTTTTTTGCTGTCTTTTCTCTTTCATTGCATGAGAGGCAGGGCTATGATTGAGTGAACCAGACAAAGGTTTCCTTACCTGCCCCTAAACCTATCCTCTTCAGCTTCCTTGTTCTTTTTTCCTTTTTACACTTTCCAAATTTTTATTTTTTTTATTAGACCCGTGAAAGTTTAAAAATTAAAAAGAAAGGGAATGCTGGTTTTGTTTGATTGGGGTGGTCTAGTGAAATGAGTGATCTTTATTTTCCCCGGAAAATGAGGGAAAGTGTGAGAAATTAACAGAAACCCAGCAGATTTTGACTTTCACTCTTGTTTCATTTTCTAGAGCTGTAACATTTTGAAGAGGAAATGAGGAAGCATGGATGGGAGCTTCCTTATCATCCACTCCAGGTGTTTGTTTTTTTGTCTCTTTGTTGTTTCTAATTCTAATTTCTGGGTATTTGGCAAAGTTTTCATCTTTTTTCTTTATCTTTGTAAAGGTGGTGGCTGTTGCTGTGTTCTTGGCACTTGGATTTGCTTTCTATGTGTTCTTTGCTCCATTTGTTGGGAAGGAGATATTTCAATACATTGTGATGGGAATCTATACTCCTCTTGTAAGCCATTTCAAGATTTTCCTTTCATTTATTATTACTGTAGCTGAGATCTGTGTTTTCTTTGTCTGCTGGTCTCTGATTCATGTTTTTTCACTCCAAAATGGTTGAACTATGAGCTGCTAAAACTGTTGTCACAGAAACCACAGAGATCTGAAACTTTAAGACCTTTTGTATCATAATTTACATGAAGAATTTTCCGGTAAGGGTGATAAAGTTAGGGTTATTGTGACTGAAGTTATCCGCATACCGGAATCTGGGTCTATGTTAGTCAAAGAGTGTGTTTTATGTTGTGTAATAGCATATAGCCTAATCGAGTCTAGCTCCGGAGAATTCAGAGATGTAAATCAGATGGTTTGAAGCATGTTAGACTTTTCTTTTGAACTCTAATGATATGTTGTTCAAAGTATGTATTGGCGCTTTAGATGATTGCAAATGATAAGTCAGACTCGAATCATCGGCTTTAAGATCAGCACTTTTTAGTTTAAAACTAATGTATGTTTTGAAATGCATGGAGGTCGTGAAATGTGCTAACGATTTTCGGTGATAAGAGTGCGTGGTTTAGTCATTTCTCTAGTCTTGTCTACAACTCACACCTAATCCTATATAATTCAACGAAAGTGTTCATGGTTGAGTCGTTTCCTGAGTCTTATCTACGAGTCAATATAATTATGATACAGTCTTGTATTCCAAGTATGCAATGTTGAGTCATTTCCCGAGTCGTGTCGACAAGTAATAAGTTATGGCACTATAATGCTGTTTGTAATAGCAAGATGATACTTTATCACCTTGGAACTGTAGTGACTATTTTTTCTCCTTTTAGATTATCTGTTGCTTTGGCCTATATACTTGGTGTGCGGCAGCTGATCCTGCAGATCCCGGAGTTTTCAAGTCGAAAAAGTATCTCAAAATTCCTGAAAACGGAAAGTGTTCCGGCCTGAACGTTTCTAAATTAGGTGGGGATTCAACTATGTCATTGCATGATGATACCACTACTTCAGTTGGAGGAAAAACTCAGGAAAAGGATGCAGCAGCTATGAATGAAACCTTGAAAGACACACATGTTGAAATCGAGAGAAACAATGCTTCGTCGAAGCAATCATCCCGTTTCCTGTGGATTTTCTTTCCTTGTGCTTTTATCTGCAAATGTTGTAGCTCGGACGAAGAATCTTCTGAACATCAAACAAGCGAGGATGGGATGTTCTATTGCAGTTTGTGTGAAGTCGAGGTAAAGAAGCATTTGACATCTTTTAAATTCTATCATTTCCTTTTTTTCTCCTTTATTGGATGAATAATTGCATTGCTTTAGTTTGTGTTTATTAAGTTCATTATTCTTGGCAGGTTTTCAAATATAGCAAGCACTGCAGAGTCTGTGACAAATGTGTCGACCGTTTCGATCATCATTGCAGGGTACTGCAGGATCTTCATTTTTCGGATACTTTTTCCACTTCTCAATAATTCTGCTAATGCTTCTTTTTGTTCACCTTTGTTTTTTAGTGGCTCAACAATTGCATCGGCCAAAGGAACTACCGACAATTTTTCACTCTCATGGCTTCTGCTCTTCTATTGGTAAGCTCATGTTCATCTTCACCATTTGTATAGAAGCTCGAATTCATGAATAGTACATATGCCATGTGACATCATGAGTAATCCCTCAGTTGCCAGAAATGAAAAAAACGGGAGTAAGCCTTTTATTTTCTAGCCATTTTCATTTTAACTGAATATTGACAGGTATATAAATGATTTGTCCACCTTGGACTTGAGATTGCAGCTTATTCTACAATGGTCAACCGGAATCCTTGTACTTGTATGCTGTTTCATCGATCGGAAGCAGTTTTCTGCGGATATATCAACAAAGTTAGGAAGCAGTTTCTCTTTGGTTCCATTTGTTATCGTGGTTGTAAGTGTTGTGTCAATGTTCTGCATTACCGATTCGCAAACAAATCTATAACGACTAGCATCTTTCGATTCAAAACATTAAGCTAAGCAGTGCAATTTCTTACTTTTACAGGCGTTGTGCACCGTTTTGGCTATGGTAGCTACGTTACCTATTGCACAGCTCTTCTTCTTTCACATTCTACTCGTGAAAAAGGTAAGCCTTTCAACTTTTCCCTCCATAATATGTGAAGGCTGTTTCAATTTCAATACTCTATTTTCTTCGTAAAATCGGATCCTAATGACTATAAAGTTAATTAGCTAATTCGATGATTCTTGAATGTGTTTCAGGGAATCAGCACATACGATTATATCATAGCTTTACGAGAGCAGGAGCAAGAACAACAAGGTGTTGCTGGTCACCAGAGTCCGCAAATGTCCCCGGCTAGCTCACTTACTGGATTAAGCAGTGCTAGTTCCTTTTCTACTTTTCATAGGGGTGCATGGTGTACACCTCCACGGCTTTTCCTTGAAGATCAGGTGATTTTAACAAACCGTTCCTTGTCAAGTATTACTACGGATATCAAAATTTATATCATATAAAATAGTCTACGTTTAGCTAAATCATCGAATCTGAGAGCTGTTTGTATATTTGGTGCTAGTTTGACGTTGTTCCTCCCGATACTGGATCCGTGAGTTCATATGGGAAAAAAATGGTAGGGGAGGAACCTACTAAGAAGAAGAATCCTGGAGCGGACCGAGCAGTTAAGATCAGTCCATGGACATTGGCACGGTTAAATGCAGAAGATGTTTCGAAAGCCGCGGCTGAAGCAAGGAAAAAGTCCAAAATCCTTCAGCCTGTTGTGAGACGCGGACCTCCTTTGGGGCTAGAAGTTGAAAGTAGCTTTGGAAGCAGTGGCCGACAAGTGTTCTCAAGAGTTGATAGCAGAAGGCGAGCATCTAAGCGGGTGCGTCTCCCAGCTGACCTACCCATGGAGTCCTTAACGAGCATTTCCTCTAAAGCTGCCGTCAAAGGTTTCAATGACACATCTAGTAGTCTGGCTCCTCTTCAACTGGAAGCACGAAGCGCTTTCCAAACCAGCCGATCGATGTCAAGCTATCCTGGGAACGTAGCCTCTTCTCCCGAGAGCAGTCTAGACTCGCCAGATATTCATCCATTTCGGGTCTCCTCATCAGGAGCTGAAGAATCAAGACGGCTTACAGGTTTACCTGCTGTCAATATGGCTGCTCCTAAGGGATTTCCTTTGTCAAGGTCTACTAGTGATGGGTATGAAGCATCTGGCGGGGAAGATAGTGACCGCGTCCCTTCGAGAATTATACAGAGATCAGCAAACTGGAGCAACGTTCTTTTCGATCCCGAACAGGACGAGAATGCTGTTAAACTAAAAGCACCATCATCCAGCCATGCTACTAGTATTAGAATTCTGTGACCAATTATGGTCGATGAAGTCGGTTGATTTCGGTAACAAAAGTTCATTCTTTGATTTATGGGTCTAAGAATTCCAACTTCTAGAGTGATGAATCCCCATTTAGAGGCAAGACTAGCCACCGACATATCGGAGAATCAATCGTTCGTTACTGGATTATGGGGTGATGAGAGGGAAGAAGAAAAAGGTTTTCGATATGTACTTGCTGTAATACTCCATTGTACTTGACTATTGAACACCTCTAAGCTTCTGGTAAGAAAAATGTGCAAATGTTTCACTGTGCTCAAAAAAAGCATACCCTTTTACTACAAATCTGAAGCATTTGTTTTACAGACAGTTCACACAACATTCTTACAGAACAGTAAACAAAACATCAACAACAGAACATAAACGATGCTCAAGAATCTCCATTTTTTCATAAAACTTAACAACACGAGCAACTTTCTCATCATCAAAAGGCAAGCTTGTATACTCCCCTGCAAATTCTCCAGCAAGCTTAGCATGTGGAGCCTTGGCATATATATAGAAAACTGTATTCGCAGCCAAATGATAAAGCAACAGCATCGTGTAGAAGGTGGCAGTGCCGACAATATATAAAACAAAGTCCCAACGTTTCCATTCATCGCCAGCTGAATCCATCGTAATTGATTGCATGATCGAACTGAAGAATCCGAAAAACAGTAAAATCTTAACAGCAACCCCTTTGATTCCTTTAACTAAAATTCGACTTCGTTCTAAAGGTTCAGCTCCCCAGCATGATTCAACCACGACAATAACATAAGCAAAGATCCAATCCACTTGTAAGTAAAGTGAAATAAACGTGAGAATGATCAGATAAGCAAGACAAAGGAGACTGAAGAAAGATGAAGAGTGGTTAACTTGGAAGCCTAAACTTTGGGTTGCTTTGAGTAGAGCATAAAAGATTAAACCAAGAATTAGACTGATCCCGGAAACTATAAAGGATTGTACAAAGGAAGTTGAGATGAGAGGGAAGAAGGAAGCTGAAGCTGCTTTAATGGCGGGTTTAAGCTTGACGGGTTGACCATAAAAGCCGTTGAAAACGCTGTGAGTGATGGAACCGACGGCGAAGTTAGAGAAGACTGAGACGATGAGAGTGCAAAGGAGTATGAAGATGAATGGTTTGATCGGGAAGAAGAGATTGGATTCAATGGTGGAATAGAAGTGTTTACATATAAAAGGGTATATGGATAAGAAGAAAGATGAGGGGAGGAGGAAGAGGACTGAGAGAGCTTGGAAGTGCCAGGTGTGGGCTCTGAGTATGCGTTTGGATTCGGATAAGATGGTTCTGAAGCCAATATTTGACGGCGAAGGTGGTGGCGATGCCATGGCGGAAGAAGGAGGAGATGATTGTGGTAGAACAAATGGAATGCTTATGTGTTTATACTGCGTTTCCATGGAAGAATTGTATGTTAGAACAGTCAGACTCCATGGATTCTAGGGATGTAAAAACAGTTACTCGGACGGGTTTCATGTCGAGTAATGTCAGGTCGAGTAAAATCGGATACATGTCATTTCAGGTTGATTTGATGTTTTGATTCGATTCGGGTCGGGTACGAGTCTATTTCAGGTCGGTTCTATTTTAGGTTGGGTCCATTTCAGGTCAGGTCCGTTTCAGGTCGGATCCATTTCAGGTCGGGTTCAAACAGTTCGGGTCCAAATCGGACAATTGACAGTTTTATTTCAGGTCGGGTAGATTTCAGGTTGGGTCCATTTCAGTTCGGTTACATTTCAGGTCGGGTTCATTTCAGGTCGGGTTCATTTCAAGTCAGTTTTGTTTCAGGTCGAATTAATTTTGATTTTATATTCATAATAATTTAAAATATTAATTTTAATTTTGTATAAATACGTAAAAAAACGAATAAATATTAAACTATAAAGTGAAAGATTAAATTTTGAAATTTTAAAAAATCAACGTTAACTTGTAAGGACTCAATTATAAAAATTAAAAATTAAAAATTAAAAATATTAAAATAAATTAGAAAAATCAGTAATAATCAATTCAAATAAATTAACTTATAAGTTATAAGGACAAAATTATAAAAATTATAGATTTATAATAATTAAAAGTATTAAAAATCTAACTTTAATACATTATAAAATAATTATATTATAGTTTAATATATTTAAAAAAAAGACAATATATAGAACTTATACTATAAATGAAATAATAGTTATATAAAATTAATACTATATAAGAAATTTATACTATACGTAGAAAATATACTATATATAAGTAATAATATAAATAAAATAATACTATTTTTGAAAATAGAATAATATTATATATGGATTAATAATATATAGATAAAATAATACTATTTTTGGAAGTAAAATAATACTAGAATACAAAATAATACTATTTATGACATAATACCATTTATGGAATAATACTATTTTTGCAGATGGAATAATATCATAAATGAATTAATACTATATATAAAAAATAAAATTATAATATATATTAAAATATGATATACATAACACTATAGTCTATATATAATACATTAATAATTTAATAACTAATATAAGTATATATAATATATATTGATAATTAGATGTCTAATAATAATATATGTATAATGTATGTATAATATATTTATATTGTATACAATTATTAACTATACATAGTATATTAATATATTAATATTATATATATATATCAATATATCATATATATGTATGTTAATATTATATGTTTATGTATATATAATAATTAATAATGTATTATATATATTATATACTATGTATATATAACATATGTATATGTATAATTGTATATAGTAATTAGTATATAGTACATGTATATATATATATCATATATGTATGTTATATCAATATGTAATTATGTATCATGTATGCTATAATCTATATGTATATGTATTATATATATATGTATGTTATATGTATATGTATTATACATAATACATATACACATTACATATATCATATATGTATATTAATTTTTAATGTATATATATATGTAATGTGTATTATATATATAATATAATATAATATAATATATATATTATATATAATATATATATAAATACGTATATGTTATATAACATATTAATTATTATACATATTTAATATAGTATACATATTTAATATGTATATATATCATATATAAATATTATATATTATAAATATTATATTAATATTATATAAATACTATATTATATAATATATTAATATACATATATATATATAATAATATAATATAATATATACATACTAATATATTATATAATATATAAATACTATATTATATATACGTACTATAAAATATATAAATACTATATAATATATACATACTATATAATATATATAATAACAAAAATCTATTTTTTTCGCCAATTTTGATTCCTTAAAATCAAAAAAGTTTCCCTTAAATTTAGATTTTATTTCCCACACATGGCCAAAATAAAAATTTCCCTTCCCCTTGAAATCAAAAATTTGCCTCTCCTCATCCAAGAAATTTACTTTAAATTTTTAATTTTAGATTTACTTTAAAAGTCAAATCAAGTACTATTTTTTTTTGATTTGGAGTACTTAATAAAAATATATGTATATTTATTATGTATATATTATATATATATTAATATATGTATATAATATAATTTAATATATATATATATACTTATATATATATTATATTTTATGTATTAATGTATTATATATTAATAATATACTTTAATATATATATATATTATATACTTAAATGTAT
The DNA here is from genome assembly GCA_035048815.1 of Abelmoschus esculentus. Lineage (NCBI taxonomy): Eukaryota > Viridiplantae > Streptophyta > Magnoliopsida > Malvales > Malvaceae > Abelmoschus > Abelmoschus esculentus. The sequence continues at coordinate 14,156,109 of JAUCBN010000048.1, forward strand.
ACTGATATATGTATTTAATTTGTTTATGAGTTAATGTATGTATTTAATTTAAAATTATAATTTTTAATGAAATATTATTTTAAAATTATAATTAAAATTAAATATATTAAAACTAAATAAATTAATAAATAAATTAATTTAATTAAATATTTAATATTAAATTTAAATATTAATCTCTAAATTAATTATTATGTCTAATTTTATATTTTAAGACTAATTATATTTATCAATATTTTAAATTCATCAAATTATAGATATACTTAATTATATGTCACGTAAATATTAAGTCTTGTTAATATTAGTTCAGGTCAATAACAGGTCGGGTTCAAAACAAGTTGGGTCATTTATCAGGTCGGGTTCAAAACAGGTCAGGTAAAATCAGGTCTCGGGTCGATTCAGTCAGGTAATATCGATTATCTGCCAGGTCAGACTCGGGTTCGGGTTTATTTCAGTTGGATGTAGGTCGGGTTTTGAGTCCATAGTAACAGGTTGAAATCGGGTTCGAGTCATTCTCGATCGGATACAGTTCGGGTTCGATTACTATAGTAACAGATCCAACTCGGGTTCGGGTCAATAACAGTCGGATACAGATCGGGTTTGGGTCATTACATCCCCGAGTCAAACTAAGTTCTGACTCGAACAAGTTTCAGTTTTACCTTCCTAATGGATTCGACCAAGGAGAAAAGTCATGATACGCCATGACTGGTCCACGTACCAATATTTATTTAATACTGATGTATGCATCTTTACATATTTTTAGTTGGAGATTAAAATAATACCAAAATACTCTTTAGTTCTAACGAGTCAAGTCGAATAAAAAATTTGAGTTATTCGAGTTAAGCCATTATATTTTATAATTTGTTTTTTAAAAAAATTGAGTCGAATCAATTTTAACGAATTCGAATTGAGTGCAAGTCGATTCTATATTTTAAATTTATATATAAATTTTAATTGTACTATTTATAATATTGTAGTATAGTTTATTTACGATTTAAACGATTTTTTAGATATATATTTCTTCATATTATTTTTTACATATATAAATATGATTTTAAATTATTATTATTATTATTATTATTATTATTATTAAATACTTTAAGTATGATTATATCACGTTAAAATCTCTTTCTTACTTAAATAAGATCGAGATTAGACAAAAATAATAATAAATTAAATAAAAAATTAAAAAAAATTATAAATAATTAGCATAAATTAAATAACATAAAGGTAAAAAAAAAACTAAAAGCTAAAACTATAAATTAGAGGTTAAATATACAATTAACCACTAAAATTATTAAAAATATTAAACTAGTTGAATTATTTAATTTTTATTTTATAATTTAAATTTTATTTAAAAAATCGATTTAAATTTATAAAATTTCCAATAAAATTAAAATAAATTAATTTTTTTAATCTTCGAATAAAAAATTCAACTTTTTTAAATTAAGTTTTTTTCACCCTATCCTATATATTATTTTGTTTTAAATTATATATCGTCGTAGTTTGCCAAAATATAGCGACCGACAGTTTATGTACCCTACAAGATAAGTCAGTCGTGTTCTCGTCCTCGTCCACAACATCATCTTCTCCGACGACTCTTTCCATCAACATTTCATCACTTTCTTACAAATCACAAACATTTTTCTTCTACATTTCTTCACACATAAACAGCAACAACAGATTTCAAGATACAGAAAATAAAACCAGAAATCAAAAAACAAAACAGAAATGAAACTGGAAAAATCTCAATCAAGAACTTCCCCACCATCAAAACTCCTCAAATCTACACCCTCTCCACCAAGCTCTCCATGTTCAGCCTTGGAATACATGTAGAAAACAGTGTTTGCAGACAGATTAAAAAACATAAACAGCATGTAGTTGACAGAAGTTGGAAGGGCGATAATCCGGACAAGAGATTTCCAGTTGTCCCATTTTTCACCTGCTGAATCAACCGATCTTAGCATTGAACTCCAGGTTCCGATCCAACAGAAGATGCTCAAAACCAGTACGATCTTCAAAGCAACCCCTTTCATTCCTTTAACCAGAATCTGGCTTCGTTTCAAAGGTTCAAACCCCCAGCTTGATTCGACCACGCCGATAACATAAGCAAATATCCAGTTCACTTGTAAGTAAACAAAAATAGAGATGAAAATGGTTATATAAACCAGGCAAAGGAAAATGGAATAAGGGGAAGAGTTATGGACTTGGAAGCCTAGCAGTTGAGGTGTTTTGAATAATGAAAAAAGGAGTAACCCTAGAATGAAACCGATCCCGGAGATGATAAGCTGGGTTACGAGCCATGTTGAGAGGAGAGGGAAGAAGGATCTGAAAGCTGCCTTGATAGAGGATGAAAGCTTGACGGGTAGACTGTGGAAGCCGTGGAAAACGCTGTATGTGATGGAACCGACGGCGAAGAGAGAGAGTATGGAGATGGCGAGGGTGTAGAGGAGGTTGGGGGTGAGGGTTTTAATGCGGAAGATTTGAAAGTAGAGTAAGGTTAAAAAGATGGGGGAGAGGAAGAGGTAGATGAGATGATGGAAGTGGCGGGTGTCGTTGCCGAATATGCGGTTGCATTCGGATCGGATGGCCCATATGTCGATGTTTGACGGCGGAGGTGTTGCCATGGCGGAAGGAGGAGGAGATGACTGATTCTGGCAGACTGAACTGAGCTGATTGGTCCTAATAATGAATGGGTTTGGAGAGAACTCGGATTGGTTTAACTTTGGCGGGTCTAGGGAGTCGCAGACAGGACTATAGGATAGAAGAAATTATATCTCTCAGTCATTTATGAGATCAATTACTAAAAATTATTTATCTTATCTTATTATTTTTTTATCATATTTTTTTTAAGTGAATCTTCACTTATATTCATTGTTATTTTATTTTAAAAATAATTTTTAAGTGAACATTCACTTGACAAAAAATATGACATGAAAAAATTGATGAAGTGAGAGATTTTTAGTAATTGGTCTCATGGCCATGTAGTAGGACTGACACATGATATAATTTCTCGTAAGATAAAATGGGACATCTAAGTAGTTGTCGGAAAAATTTAAAGTTGGATTTAGGGTCTATTTTACGAAATTATTAAAAAAAAATAGGTTGATTGGTTGAAAAAATAATAAATTTTATAATCATATTTAAAATTAAATTTGATAAGAAAATGGAGTAAAACAGTATAAAGTTGAACAATTTAATAATTTTTTTATTATTCAACGGTTAAAAAAGTAATTTTTAAAATTACATCGAACACAGCTTTAAGGTTATTTTTTCTCCAAATTAACTTCTTAAATCTCACTTAATATTTTTAAAATTTTAATTTTATTTAAAAAATCTTTAAAAATTTTAAAATATCTAAAAAAATTATAAAGTTTATAAAAAATATTTTTAAAATATAAATATAACTTAATAAAAAATAATTACAATATATCATGTAATAATAATATTAAAAAAATAAAAATTTAATAATAAATGATGATAACAAAATAAATAATTAAAATTTTTAATTCAAAGATTTAATTAAATATAAAAAATAAAAAAATAATTATTTTTAAATTTAAATACTTCTTACACCTTAAGACTTTTTTTAATTTTTTTATCCCCCCCCCCCCCAATCCCAACCATTGGCAGTCACTTGCCAAAGAAAAGAAAGGCCCAGTTCCAATCTTTTACAGTCTAACGAACGGCGCCGCCATGGCATTGCACCTCAAAAAATGGCAGCTAGAAAGCTTTAAAATCCAAATCCATACGTTCTATAACCTTCCAACACTCGAGAATTTCCCTCCAATCCCACCATCTTCTTGCTTTTCACGTTGGGTCCCTCATTCGAGTATTTTCACTGTGTTTTCCCCGCCACTCCTCAGGATTACAAAGGTTGGTCCAGCTCTTCCATATCTGATTTACGCTTTGTTTTTTATACAATTCCCAATGTTTATTTAGCTGCTGAAATCGATATCTTTTCTGGGTTTTTAATATAAATGGAAACTGGTAGCGTACGAATGAGATCAGATCATATAGAGAAAGAAGAATTTTTTGAGTTAAAATCATCCCATAATATTAGTGATGGTACCCACCAATTCCATTCGATGAATGCATTAGAGATATTAAGAGAAACTGTTCGGATTTTACGGTATAATTTGCCCGGTTTTATCATCATTGCAGCTTTCTTAATTTGTTAGTTGATCAATCCATCCTGAAGTGAGTAACTGTTAAGCTTTTGTTAGTTGCCAAAACATGTGGACTCCCATTGAGGCCTTTTATCAAACAGTCGGCTGTTTCCTCGGCAATGTGCTTCCCTTTGTTTATTACATTGTCTTTGTTAGTGAAGGCTGCGGTGGTTTATTGTGTAGACTGTACTTATTTGAGGAAATTGGCCGATGCTTCGAAGTTCTTTGTGATAATTCTAAAGTTCTGGAGGCGACTCGTTTTCACATGTGTGGATGTGTATGGTTATTGTTGCTTGTGTGACTACTTTCTTTGTTTTCGTTGCTGCGGCATGTAGTTTACTTTCTATTCTTGGCTTCACACCTGATTTAATCGTGTATGTGATGGTACTGATGGGGTAGTGTTTTCGGTTGTTTTTGCATATGCAATTGTTGTCTGCAATATCGGAATTGTAATCTGTGTGTTGGAGGAAGTTTCGGGACCACAGGCAATGCTTCAGGCTGGTGTTCCAATCAAAGGGCAGACTCAAGTTGGTCTTTTGATATTTCTTGGATCTACAATTGGTTTAGCATTTGTGGAAGGGTTGTTTGAACATAGGTTAAAGACATTGAGTTATGGAGATGGGTCTTCTAGGATCTGGGAGGGGCTTCTGTTGGTGATAATGTATTCGTTCATGATGCTTGTCGATTCCATGATGAGTATGGTTTTCTACTTCAGTTGCAAATCTCACACTATGGAAAGCTCGGATGGCGAATGTCAATCAATGTGGGAAACACTATACCACATACACTGCATTGTCTGGTGTTCAACGATCGGGTAATATTTATCGAGTTCCTAACAAGAATGCGGCACATACTCGGATTACCGACGAAGAGTATTTTGTTGTTGTTTCATTAAAACTCCAGCAAGAAGGGTTTTGCAGCTCATGATATGATAAATATGATCTTCCAACTCTTCCGAACACATACAAGGTGCAGGTGCATAAAATTTCCTGTGACCTAGGAGCCATGGACCTTCTTCATGTAAGATAGATTTTCTTTATTTAAATGGTTGCATATCAAGTTTTGGACCTTCTTCATGTTCCTCTTTCTGTCCTTGTTCTTGCTTTTATGTTCTTTTAAATGCTTAATAAATGGTGGGGAAAAAACAGAGCTTGGATTATTGATTGACTAGAAGGTTTGTGAGCAATGCAAACACATTCTACAGGTTTGTGAAGGGCTTGGAGAGTGGATTCAGACCCTGAACGAGCCTGTATGCTGAAAATGAAGATGTTATGGGTTTATTGTCCCATATCAAGGAAGCATAAAGTTGGGCAACTCAACTACCACAATATGAGCCACAGGTTAGTAATTAGAGTATGTTTCCCAATATGGACTTACATTTGTGATAGTTGAACAATTTAAAATGAAGATGATATGGGTTTATTGGCTTATAGCCAAGAAATCATGTCACATTATTCGATGAATTAATGGTAAAAAATTGGTCCCCTAACTGAAAATGCACATTTTGGAAAACCAGTGTAGAAACAACCAAATTGTAGTAGGCATTAAAACTATTGAAAATGCAAAGTACAAAGACTTTTATATATATTGGGAGAAGACATTAGATTCTATGAAAAAAAAGATTATAAGTCTAAATCCTGACGTTATAAATGATTATGGAGCAAATTAAGTTGGTAGGTCACTTATCAGTACAAATATTAATTAAGTTCCAAACACACATTTTCTCATATACCCTTGATAGTTAATGTTGAAAACACATACCTTAATGTAGAACTTGTGCAGCAGATATAAGAGGGCTCCTAAGACTGTCAGGATTTGAAGAAAACTGAATTGGTAGCAAGGCTGGGTCCTGATAGGCACTCACTAAGTTCTCATAGAACTCTGCCATATTCGGATCATGTTGGTCCTCCCTGTCTCTCTTTATCAAAACCTGAAAGAATTAAAATCCGAGCCAAGATCACGATCAAGGATTCACGCCACGGTTGCTGACTTACATACAGTATGTGAAGATACATACCTCGGCAGGGTAAGCAATGAAATTTGGCAAGAAACGTTTCCGGCAGTACTCGTTGAAGAGAAGTGTGAGGAAAGGAAGAGGGATAACTAAAGTAGCTGCTAATGAGAGTTTTTTCAGTGTGAAGATTCCAAATGCAATGGCTTGCATGAGTACGAGAGAGAATATCATCGAATTGTGCACAATGGGCCAAAACTTCCCTGCGGTCTCAAACTTTGGTGCATATACATTAATGAACTGCAAAATAAATTTGTCAAAGATTAACGCAAGTTGTCCGAAATTAATACCAGAAACTACCAGTCTGTACAAATTGTGATATACATGTCAAAAATTCAAAATGTGACCCATGAGAATCAATAACAGAGGTTTCATATATTATAATTTTCGGACAGAAACTCAAACTCCATAACTTAATCGTACAAAGATGTGGTAATATGTATCTGTCTATCTGACATGGATATGTTCGAACATCTTACGAGGATACAATGGTACGCGCTCTACTAGTAGAAGTGTCCTACAGTGGTAGGACCTAAGATTAACACTAAAGTATTGCCTTTAGATCTAAGTCAATTTATCCAGATGTGCTAGTTCATTGTAGATTACTCATCTCACTTGATAAACGGATTATGATATTAAGTAAAGAAACTAGCTTGAAATGACTTACTTGAAGATGAAAATTAGAAACCATAGGTAAAAAATGGAACACAGATTGCTAACTAACCTGGTTGCGATAGATGATATAAGCAAGACAGAGGTACACCAAGAGGAAGGGCAGAATTAATGGTGCAAGGAAGAAATATGTAATTCCTAGAAGTCCAAAGAAAAGAATTCTAGGAATGTCTCGGTGGTAAGGAATCGATGGAACTTCAAACTCTTCGTCCAAGCAACAACTGAAAGGTTTTTTTATTAGGCTCCAAACAAGAGGGATTACGCGAAAAAGTTCTGATGAAGTACTCGTCCATCCGGATGTCACGACATAAGCAATGAAAAAAGATGCCTGCAGGAAGAATTACAGCAGTGTCATTATCATGGATAAAGTTTTAGCATATTCTTATCTCGTCAAACAAATTAGAAATTTCTCGTAGCAACATTGTCTATATGCTGAAAAGTCTAGAAAGGTCAGAAATTTAACTAGAAACTAGCAAAATTAACATATATAGTAAGTTGAATCAGTTGTGGATAGCATTTTGGTAACAGAAATTAACAGTGAGTTATCTATCAGATTATATCACAGTATTGTATCAAATTTTCATCTACAACATTTGCCTTTAAATTGAATTCAATAGTATTAAAGTTGTAATGAATCAACATAACACAAGCAAGAAGAGCGTTTGCCTTTAAGATATTTCTTCTGCATTAGTTATGCGTCAATAAATCACTAAAGAAAGAACCCTGTTCCCTTTTCCCCTACTAAATTGGATAAAACTAGTCAAAGAAGTTCAGCAGGAAAATGTATTCTCACCTGTGCAGGAACAGAAACGCCGAGCTTGGCTGGAATATTCTTGGGATCAAGGAATATAGAAACCTGATAAAAAACTGATCCAGAAAATACAGTTGCGAAAAATATGTTCCATATTGTGAACCAGAGCACTTTGTTACATGCACTCTTCTGAATTTCACTGTGGCATATGTATCCTTGAATGGAGGAAAGGAACTCCATTATTGGAGGCACAATCTTGAGAAACATCTGAAGAATAAGGCTGGGAAGGTACCCTGTAACTACCTGATTGACGAATGTTCTGCAAACAGAACACATATTAATCGAACTTGTTTTACTAAGAAAATGAACAAAGTTGGACAAATAGCATGAAAATGCTAAGATATCATACATTTTCCACGCCATGCATACAGGAGAGAGGAATATGATGAAATATTTATATATCAAAAGCAACAAATTAATATTATTGGTAGTTATTCTGCAATCTTTTAATAAAAAATCCAATGATCTACTTCTGGCTGATATTATAAATTGAAGCAACAGAAATACCACATCAAGATATGCTCAAGTTCACTATTATTTATTTCTCAGAGGCTTTTCATCTCCTTTATGAGAAAAAGGATTTAACTTGGCAGAATATAGAAGAGTTTTCCGTGAATTTTACAAGGCGAAAGCTTTGGCAGCAACACAAACATACAGCAGTCAAAGAAGATAAACTACAAGAATGGTGATGAAATGAAATAAGCTGGAGCTTTTAATCTACACTTACATGGTTAGAATGCTTTTCAAGAACGGAAACCAAACCTCCAACTGATTTAAGTTAGTAAGACCTTGCACAACTAGAACAGGAATAAGAAACAGGATTGTCAGGAGTATACATGCAACAACAACAACAATCTTAGAAAGCCATCTTTTCATGAATGTTGATGAGAAAAAGGGCCAGAAGACATCATGTGGCTCAGGAGCTAACTCTGTGACCCACTCTGTTGGGTTAGTTGATTGTTGCATGTGAAAGGCTACTGCTGCACCATACCGAGACTTGAAAGAGACAAAAGCTGCTCGAACTTCCTTTTACATTGCATAAGAAATTATCAATGGGATGCTCCATGCACCACAAAATATTTTCAAACCAACTTAATTGCAAAGGTTAGCTTTAATTTAGAATGCATGACAAGATCTCAAGACAAGTTGGAAAATATAACAAACAGAAAAAGAACAGGTACAAACACATACTTCTGCTGCCAATGAAACTTCTGATCGTTCTACTCTCATATTCTCCTCTATGTCTTCTAATTTCTTTCCATAATGATCCACTAGATCAACCTTCTGCCGAAACAGCCCAACATGCCTATACTTCTGCCGATTGGATTCTGATTTTAAGTGTGTAAGCCTTTTGTACAATTTTTTTGCATCTTTCTGAAAGGGGTCGAAAAGGTAATGAAATAACAGTTAGAAATATGAAACAGGAGACTAGACCTGCTGCTAACAGAAGCATAAGTGGACAAATAAGACATGATGCGCTAGTAGTAGTACCACTAGCATACACTAAACCATATATAGAAACAAATCCACAGGCTTAAGATGAAAATATTGATCAATTATGTTAATTGGTCACACATAAAAAAAAGAAATCAAAGAAGAATTGAAGAAAAATATAAAAATGGGTAAAGCAGAAGCAGAAGTTTAAGGAAATGAAAACATTTAAAATAATTGCTTACAATGAGACTTTGAAGTTTACTTGATCGATGAACAACCATATGTGAAAGGTATGTAGAAGGATGGTACTCCATGAAAAACCTTTCAACACTCTCTCTCACACTACTACCAGCAGAAACAGGGATACTGCGCACCAATATAGTGAATTGATGAGGCTGAGGTCTAGTTGAGTGAAAAAAATCAATCCTTTTTGCTGTTATATATTTATATTCCTGCAGAAAAATCACCACTTAGAACCCAGTTCAATATAATCGCTTAAATAGCTCCAACATCATTTACAAGTCAAGGAAAACAATGATCAATAAAACCAGCAACGTTCTTCGCATCCCTGTGACACTGAGATAGACAATACACTGTTCAAACAAACATAAGACTTGGAATTTAATATGATAGACTAAGGACTTTGAAGCAGTTGAATTCTGTTAATAGAGTTTCTTTGGTGCGTAGAACTAGACTTACGTAATAGAGCAGAAAGCAAACAAATGCAGTGACAAGATACACAGCACAGAAGTGAGCCCATAACCTGCCAAAACAGATAAAAGTAAAACTAATAAGTTCCGTTCACACTTGACTAGGCCCTAATCATAAAATAAAGCTAAAATTTCTCAGTTCTAACAGATGATCACTGGTTCTTTGAGGCTTAAGAATATAAAAACATGATCTTTCTATGGCATAACTTATCTCTCTTAGATTTTTCTCAAAGGTACCACTAAAACACTCATTCTAGAGGAAATTTAAAAGTTCATTTTTGAAGCATGCATCCATTTCACTAATTAAACCAAACAATCTAAAAATACTTTTTAAATCACTTTTCAAAAACATTTTCCAACCGCACTTTCCAAAAGTAATGTCAAATTATCCCCGTACAGAATCAACATTCAATTCAAGTGAAACGTAACTTTAAACTAGAGCTTACCTTTTTGAGCCCCTGCTTAGATTTGAAATGGTAAACACATCCAAAGAATTATTTGACAAATCAGAAAAATTAATATCTTGAAGCTGATCTCCGGAGCAATTAACCGGAAGAAGAACAAATATACCAATAACCCCAGCAAACAAAAATACTTTCAAACTGCAGTAGTAAGAGCAAATAAACAAACATAAGGTTGAGTCAGAAAAGCACTCGATAAAACCTTAACAAAATTGTTAATATCAAATATCAAGGAAAACATAAAGATCATGTAATGCATGCATACAGCTAAAAATGACAGAAAATAAAATAAATTTGAAAAGTCTAAGGATCGAATTTATTTGCACTTAAAACAATTAATCTTTTGTTCCAACTTCCAATCCATTCTGCAATCCCTCTCTCTCTCTTTCTCTAACACAATAAATAAAAACAAGGACTCAATCGGAAAAGGGAAAACTACAACTAAAATGTATAACCCAAGATCTCTTAATTGATTACTTATGAAGCCGCAGAAATCACATTATATCTAATGTTTTTCTTCTTGACAGTAGCAGATACTTCCATAGGAAAGAAATCACTCACCTAAATGTTATAATGCGCATAAAGATGACAGCATCTAAGCCGGAGGTTGACAAGAGGTTTTCTTCAGATAGCTTCCATGCCCTTTTGACCCAGCCAGTAGATGGTATTAACCTTTCCAAGTTGAAAGAACTTCTCTTAGGTTTCCCTTCAGGGTCCAACAAGCGTGGTATATAAACTTCATAATTACTAGGTTGTTTCCTCAAAATTGAATACAATGTGAAGAATAATACACAAAGTCCAGAATTTATTCCCACAGATGTAAGTAGAGCAGATACAAGCATTTCTTCAGAGCAATATCAAACCCTTCAAAATGACGGCTTATAGATAAAAACTGCAATAGAAAGAATGAAATTAAACAATTGTTGCCACATAGCAAAATAACATTTTTTTCAAGAATAAAAAAAAAACATTTCAACAACAATCCATCATAATCTTTAAGGAAGTTTGCAGGATTTCACTGCATAAATGCAGAAGTGACAAATCATTTCGATCGGCCGAGAACAATTTTCATGTGAACGATCAAGTATATCATTTCACTGCAATAACTGCATAACTTGTATCCAAAAGCTAATTAGTAATTTTCATGTCAGCAAATGTTCTTTATTTAATTATCAGACGACAAGACCTAATTTTCGTCACTTTATTTTCTCATTCCCGGATCTACAGCTTCCTAAAATGCCATCAGTCAACATCTTCATCCAAAAACAAACAATCGCACGATCATAAAAGCGATTCAAGTTAGAAATGGAGAAATTATTCAACTCAAACAGCTACGAATCAGAAATATACAAACTAAACACAAGAAAATGAACAACAATTTTCAACAACTTCACTCATTCACTTCACTACTTTCTGCAACTCTAAGATAAAAGTAAAACAGAGGCAGAATCTAATTTCATAATTCAGAAACTCATCAATCAGTGTGAAGAAAGAAAAATACCTTTTTCTGGTACAGTTTTTGAACTGTTGAAAGATTGAATCGGACGAAGCAAGAAGGATTTTCAATACACCATTAATTCAGAGGACGATAGACTGAACTTTGCAGTTGCAGTCGCAGTCGCAGTCGCTTCTTCTAAATTCTAATTACCTTTTTTTTCTTTAATTACCAAAAATACCCTTTTAATTCCCTTCTTTGGATTAAAATCAATGAACTGTCGTAATTTCGTGTATGGATTTCTTTCTATTTTTCTCTTTTTTTAATATTGGAATATTTTTTTTAATTTTTTTCTGATAAATAAATAAATAAATAAAATTTGAAATGGGTTGGTTGATTTATAGTTGAGGTCAACGGTAATTGTAGCATCTACCAGTCAATCTACCCGCCAAGATATTTGCATTTCAAATAAAAAAGAGAGTTGACCATGGCGAAAAACGCTTTTAATTTAATTTATTTAATTTATAATATATAGATTTAAAATCATTATTTTACTTAATAAATTTAACAATTCATCTCGTACAATCAACTAATAGTTACAGTTTATTCACTTTAATTTGATAAAAATAGGTTTAAATAATCAATTAATTTGTAAAAATAAAATATTTTATTTTTTTATTACTCATCTCTCGATTAATTCAGATCAATCCATATCTTATACCTATTTTTGGTGGGTGAGCCTTTTAAGAAGATTTTTTTTGCATATACAATGACTCGAATTCGAGACTTATTTAAACGAAACTAAATTGTTTACCACTTTGGACTCGCATGTAATCTCTTTCTTTTATTATATTACTCACGAGTAAAAAATTTCTTACCCTTTAATCATACCCCATTTTAAGTACCATATTAAAATATTCTTAAAAATTAAATTTTAAATTCTAATCTTAATTTTTCACATATTAAACCCTAAAACTTACCCTCTAAAATATTCACCTTACCCTAATTCCTTAAAGTCTAACCACAACCTCTAACGTTAAATCTTAACCTTATTATTTTAAAATAAAAAAAAGTATAATAAAAGAATAGACGATTTACACTCATTAATATTTATTTATTAATTAATTAAAATTAAATATTATCACAAATATTTTATTTTCTTAATTTTTTTTTACAGATTAAAATTTAAATCATTAATATTACTTAAATAATCGAATACATCGTTAAGCCAGAACCAGATCGGACCAACTGATGGCCTTACAGATCTTAGCTCAGCCCAAAAATCTAAAAGCCCAAAAGTCAGCAAAGCGAGCTTTAAATATCTGTCTCTGAAGTTTCTTGTTGCAAAAGGCGGACGGCTCGGAGTCTCGGACAAGGTAAAAGCTGAACTACTGAAGGCCAAGATCTAATCGGGAAGTCTCTGATTTGAGGTACGAATTTCGCCATTTTTAGTGTGTGTGTTTTGGTCAGTTTTATCTCGCTTTTGATTTTGTTTCCCCCCTTTAGTTTCCCATTAGATTCGAGATATTTCTGCTAATAGTTCTGTTAATCTTGTGATTATTTTTTGGAACACGTATCTTAAGTTTCCTTTTTTTAATTCACAATATTTTTGGTCAAGGTGGTGCGGCCGCCGTCGATTTGTCGGCGGCGGTGTTGTACCCGTTTATTCATGTTTATTTGAAATCTCCGCCTCGTATCCCACCTCCTAAGATTCATAGGTTAGCTTCCAAGGTTCTAAGTGGGTGGTGATTTCTTCATTAAACTATATCATACGGAATACAGTGTGTTTGGAATTCTGAAGGGAAACAAAGGGAGAAAAATTAGTAGGTGAGAAAATAAATATATGAAATGAAGGAGGAGTTATTTAGGAATATGAATTGATAAATCTTAGATCATTGATGAAGCTCTGAGTGGTAGAAAACGGGTCATAAAGTAAAATTTCACCGGTCTTCTCTTTATGTTCGAGTTAAGAGGGATTAACAATGGAAGTTTCAAGGTGATTAAGATGGGCTTTTAGTTCATCTCACCGCTGAGTGGCCGACCCTTGGCTCTTTGTTTTCCATGTTAGCAAAGAAATAGAAATTGAATGGCTAGTAAGTGGAATTTCAAATATCATTTGTATTCAAACTTCTCAAAGTAACTACTTTTAATCAGTCATGATTTGATTGAAAACTTGAAGTGTTTAAATAAGTCACAAGCCACTAGTCTGTTTCTTATGTGGGAAACTACATTGACTGTCCATTTATTTGAGGTTTACTGATGTGAGACTTGAGGAAACTTTGATGCCCCTATTCTTGTTCGTTTTCAGTATGTTGATACCCGTAGCAAGTGACATGTTTTGTAGTTGCAGGCATGCAGTGTATGTTGTCCAAAAAGTTATTGAGTCCACATTAACTTTTAGTATATCTTTGACATGGCACATGGAACAAAAAACAACATTTGTAGGCTGTTAATACATGTTAAAAATGGGATCGAATAATAAAGTTTGTGTTTTCAAATTTTTGGATGAATTGTTGTATGGCCTTTGAAGGTTGAAGTTGGCTTTGTAAGAATAGTTTTGGTTTTATTGAAAAGACAAGTTGTTTGATGATGCTTGTTTTTGTCTTGAGTAATGAAACAATTTAATTAGTTGCTCTTAAATTCCTCGCTGCATTCTGTGGATTGGTTTGATATAATATTTTTCTGACTAAAACAGCTGCAATCTTGCTGTCGAAGTAGCTAGAAACTTCTTGGGTTACTTCACTCGTATCACTTTTGTACTGGAATTTTGTTATTTATTCAAGTTTATCTATGTCAAACTGAATTGTTGATTTTGCAGGATTTGGAATTACGTTTGCAATGTCTTCATCACATCTCCCAGCAACCACTGATTCAATTGCTCAAGCCCTAGAAGCCAAAACACCATCTGAAGCCATTTCAATCCTCTATCGCATACTAGAAAATCCTTCATCTGCTCCTGATGCTCTGCGGATTAAAGAGCAGGCCATAACAAACCTGTCAGATTTTCTCAGGCAAGAGAACCGAGCAGAGGAGCTCAGAAGTCTTCTGACCCAATTGAGACCTTTTTTTGCATTAATTCCGAAGGCAAAAACTGCCAAAATTGTCCGTGGTATAATTGATGATGTAGCTAAAATACCTGGAACATCAGATCTCCAGATTTCTCTGTGCAAAGAAGTGGTGCAGTGGACTCGTGACGAAAAGCGAACTTTCCTACGCCAACGAGTTGAAGCAAAGCTTGCAGCTCTTTTAATGGAGAACAAGGAGTACCAGGAAGCACTTAATCTCCTTTCTGGCCTCATTAAGGAGGTGAGAAGGTTGGATGACAAGCTACTTCTTGTGGACATAGATTTGTTGGAGAGTAAGCTTCACTTCTCTCTTCGAAACCTGCCGAAAGCCAAGGCATCTCTAACAGCTGCAAGAACGGCGGCCAATGCAATTTATGTCCCACCAGCTCAACAGGGTACTATAGATTTGCAGAGTGGAATCCTCCATGCAGAGGAGAAGGACTACAAAACTGCTTATAGCTATTTCTTCGAAGCATTCGAAGCCTTCAATGCTCTTGAAGATCCTCGAGCTGTATATAGCCTCAAGTATATGCTGTTATGCAAAATAATGGTAAGCCAGGCTGATGATGTTGCTGGTATAATATCATCGAAAGCAGGGCTACAATACGTGGGGCCTGAACTTGATGCCATGAAAGCTGTTGCTGATGCCCATGCAAAACGTTCCCTGAAGCTTTTTGAGATTGCTCTTCGTGATTTCAAGGCCCAACTAGAGGAGGACCCTATTGTTCACAGACATCTTTCTTCCTTGTACGACACTCTATTGGAGCAGAATCTGTGCAGATTGATTGAGCCTTTCTCTAGGGTTGAGATTGCTCATATCGCCGAACTCATTGAACTGCCCGTAGATCACGTGGAGAAGAAACTTTCTCAGATGATTTTGGATAAGAAGTTCGCAGGGACTCTTGATCAGGGCAACGGATGTCTCGTCATATTCGACGATCCTAAGACTGATGCCATCTACCCCGCAACATTGGAAACGATCTCCAACATCGGGAAGGTTGTAGATAGCCTCTATGTCAGGTCTGCTAAGATAATGGCATAGGTTTGAGGTCTAGCAATGCTTATAGGCAGTCACCACTCGGCTTCGAGCCGGAGCCGGGGACATACGAGTGCATGTTTTAATGTTTTGGTTTGCTGGTGTATGACGGCAGAACATTTGATTCAAATATGTGGACTTGATTCAGACTATCTTGCCATTTGTCTTGCCTAATATTTTGCTAGAACATGTTGCAGATTGTGCTTTCTTTTTAATATTAGCCTTGTTCACTTTGTTGTGTTTAGCATTTAAATAAGAATTAATTGTATCACATATTCTTAAATTATAAAATAGGCACACTTTCTATTTTTATTATAAGAACTGTTAAATAGAAACAGTCCTATTTATTTACATTGATTTAGCTTTGTATTTCAACGAATCCCCACAAACGAATACTGGGAAATTTACCATCGAAGAAATTTTCCGATTAGACTCCGACTGATGGATCGACGTCGTCACATATGTTTCTCAACCCATCTAGAGACATGTTTTGTTTAGTCACAATATTTGACTCATTGACCTACTAATTTGTAATTTGAATTGAATTTTTCGGAAAGTTTAAGGAAATCCACCATTATCTAATTATGAGTTTTATGGAGCAGCCTGGTATGCTGCAGTAGGAAATCCACCATGCCTCAGAGTAACCCATCACTAAAATTTTCTACTTCACTCAGATCATGCTTGTATATATTATCATGTCAAAACTGTACATATCTTATATACCCTAGTATATACATTCTGCATTTTTTATATCATATCAGGTTCAAATTATTTTTTTCATGTTTTGTTCGCAACATGTAAGAGTGAGTATTCGATTAAGTCAAGTCAAATAAAAAATTTTCAAGTTATTCGAGTTTACAAGTTATATTTTATCATTCAAACCTCATTAATTTTTTTTATTCGAGTCGAGATTCAAATTCTTATAAAAATTTAATTTTAGTTATTTATCATATTATAGTATAATTTAATTCAAATTTAAATGACTTTCTCTAATAATATATGTATGTATATATTTCTTTATATATGACTATTTCTTCATATTTTCATTCATCAATATATATCATAAAAAATTGAGACTCATCTCAAACTTAAAAATAATTTTTTAATTACTAAAAATTTCGAGTTATTCCAGTTTCCATTTTATAACTCAAACTTTATTTGAAATTTCAAATCGAGTCGAGTTAAGTCGAATCGAATTATTCAGTTTTTTCAAGTCGAGTTTTGCTCGCCCCTAGCGACATGTTCATATTCTCAAATCTGCCTGTTGCCTAACTTCTAGTTCTGTATGTTGTATTTGCAATTAACAGTCATCTGCATCCTGCTTATTGAAATATTGCCAAGAACAACTAGGGATGTATAAACAGAAATTAGGGACATCTAGGAGAAGGATGAAGGATATGTAAACTGAAATAATAAGGCGGTAACCGTAAGAGATGAGTGTCCGATATCAGTATGCATCGGATATATTTCCAGCATGTTCAAATATGTGTTGGAGATAAATGTTTCATTAAAAAAAAATCAAAAACATGAATTAAAGGTGGCCACAGAGATCTGTCAAAATATCATGCACTGAGTACAACATAAAAAGACGAAACTATGGTCTTACAAGCTTAAATGAGTTTCTTCTTCTGAAAGAATGACTTAAAGTGCCAAAATTGTATTCCAGCAACCGACAGGCAAAGAAACAGCGAGAGGAACGACAACCAGAACATTTTGGTGGTCGTAGCTTTGTTCAGCTCCTGCATTTCTTCTTCTCTGGAAATTCAAAAACAGTGAATGAAGAAATATGATGTGAAGGAAGAAGGGAACTATGTTGCAACAACCGATAAGATGGGTCCTTACCTTTCCCGTAAATAAAACATTTCCTCGTGAATGGATTGAACGGTGTCGAACAGATTCTTCAGCTCCAATTCCATTGACTGGTATTCACAATAGAAATGAAAAAAAAGAAGGTAAAAACATAAGCAACGGTTATGTTACATGGTATTTCTCATGTCCATTTCAGACAATAAAGAAAACCGTCTCACTGTCACTCTTCTAAGAGGAACACAAAAAACCCTAGCATGCTAATTGTTCTTGAAGAGCGACAGTGAGACGGTTTTCCTAATTAGCATGCATCAAAGACTGCAACCAACAATCTTTAGCTAAGGAGATGACTTGCGAGAATAGTATAATCTCGGAATCAATATCCAGTTAAGTGTCGGGATCTTAAACTATATTCTCAGCATAACAGCTGCAAAAAATGAATCCGAAAGAGATAGTGTGCATCTACTTTACAGAAACCCAATCCACAACTCCAGAGATTAAACCAAAAACAATGAAATTTTTATGCATGGAAAAGGCGGAAGTGCATAGAGATCGAACTAGAGAACTTTATAACCCGAGCATGTTATGCTAAGCTAAGAAGGCAGATCAGAAGAAATAAAGACAACAAACCTTTACCATGGAGCAAAAGCACTAATTTTCTATTAAACACCAAGACATCAACATTGAACGCCTTTTTGCTTAAACAACTCGGGTTAAAATCTTTTTTTCGAGTAGTTCCAATCAACCAAAATGACTCTAATGATCATTAGAAGAAATCTACTTAGTCTCCCTTTGGGGTTGCAGTCCCCAAAGGCCTGTTGGGGCAAACTGCCGACGTCCCAAAGCTCAAAAATCCAGCTTCTCGCCAGTTTGGGCGCTAAAATAGGTGGGCAAACGGCCGTCCGAGCCAAACCGGGAGTTGTTTGGGGTTGGTGTGGCCGGTAAACGGCAGTTTACCAGAGCCACAAATGCAGCCTTAGCCTTAAACACTTAGACCTACAAGCCACCTAAATCGAATCTTTTACAAAGCAGAACTTTATGTCTAATTCTACCCGAATATATATATATATATATATATATATAAGACATTCTCATGGAGAGTTAAACCCTAAATACAGAACAACAAATTAATGAAAAATTGGGAAATTCTCCCCTTATGTTGAAGGAATTGAAATACTTACATCGACTTGGCCTTTCTTGGCAACGTTAGTCCAGTCCTTAGTGTGGAAACCAGTCCTCCAATCAAAATCAACGGTCACCGTGACCTGCGGCGTATGCTCCGCCACCCAAAAGCAAGCTAGGTAATCTCCTTGCTCCGCCGCCGTAAATGCAAATTGTCCACTCTCCACCTTTTCCGCCGAGTGAAAACTGTTCCCATGCAACGACGTTACCTATAACAAATATTTTACATCCAAAACATCTTCGTTATTACTATCGAAATTCAAAATCCAAAAACAAAACAAAAGATTGTTTTTTTTATAAAAAAATACCTTGACGGTGAGCTTGTGAGAATCAGGCAAGGGGTGATCTTCATTGGGTTTAACAACGTGGTACTTTCCGACAGACATTGAATTGCTTTTAATGTCTTCGGCGATGCATTTGGTTTGACCCGATTGCAGTTCGAACCGTAAAGATTCCGATTCATGGGATAAAATCCCGACCAACAGAACCAGGACCAAAACCGATCGCAGAATCATGGTCAACGACAAAACTTCGATTCAACAAACGGAAAAAGCAAATCGGTGGATGCAAAGAAGAAGAAGTTGAAGAGATCCGGAAGAAAATAGGGTGAAAATAATAAATATAGGTCAAAGTTAAATAGGCTACGTGTCGGTATAGGATTGGAAGAGACACGTAAGTGTCGATGCTTTTGGATACGCTTTGTCCTAAAATCTCAGATCTGTCCTAACGCCTCCGCACATTAACTACATATACGCAAAACATTGGATCCCACGACCGCTGTTTTGTCTTTAAAATATATATATATGAAAATTTTATTTTTTAGTTTATAAATTTAATTTAGATCAGATTTAGAGATTTTTAAAAAGTGAAATAAATTTATAATTATTCATTTTAATTCTCTTATTCTTTTAAATCATAAGTTTTAAACCTATTAAAAACATCTCATTCTTATCCTTAATGTTTTTTTCTTTTTAAGTAGAATTAAAATTTATTAAAATAATATTTTAAATAAAATATTGGGTATTTTTAATTTACTCAATATTCAATATACAAAAGTGACAAGAGTTTGAAACATAAGCCGTTAAGTTGCAAGAAAATAAAATAAAATTCAATCTATCATTTTTTATTTAAAATGATAAAAAAAAAAAGCTACTTACGATATATAAACCAGCTGCAATAAAAAGCAAAGTACCATAGATAGAGACGAGCAGGACAGACATAGGGAATCCTCACCTTCTATAAATTATATATTTTTTTGTATTTTTATTGATATCTAATTCTATATTGTTTAAATTTTTGTAATTTTACTCTTATATTTTTATTATAACTTCTTGATAGTTTATATCGATGAAATTCTACGTCTGGAGATAAACGGCATGCATGAAATCAAGTCCATCTGTTGTTGATCCTGGCCATGAGTCCATGCTTCATGTGGAACACAATGCTGTTCTTCGGCTCGGCAGGATGATCCTTCAGTACCCGAATGTTGTAGTTATAGATTATTGTCGCTGTGGTCGCCTTCATCATCGTAAAAGCTAAGTCCTTCCCAAGACAAGTCCTCGGCCCTGCACTGAATGCAAAAAACTGGTAATGTGGCACGCGTTTAATCTCTCCGTGCTCGGTGATCCATCTCTCCGGCTTGAATTCACGGCAATCATCTCCCCAAACCGATCTCATCCTTCCCATTGCGTGTACTGCGATCACAACATTTGTGTCTCGCTCGATTCTATGCCCACTTGGGAGTGTGTCGGCTTCCACAGCTGTTCGTGACAGCACCGGTCCTGGTGGGTACAGTCTCAACGTTTCACATAATGCTGCATGTAGATAAACTAATTTGTTCAATTCTTGTGGGCTACTTTCAGATATTTCATCTCTGATTTTAGCTTCAACATAAGGATGCTTGGCGACACTATAGAAGAACCAGGTGAGAACCGAACTAGTTGTGTCTTGTGTGGCAAATATGAGACTGATAACGCTGTCCCTCAAGCCTTTACGAGTAGCAGCCGATCCAAAGGGCGGGTGATAAAAAGCTTGGTAATTGAAGCCATCATCATCTTTCTTGGACATGCAATCTGCAAAGACACGATCAATGGTTTCCCAAGCCTGTTTAAGTTTCTTTTCTTTGCCGATTCCTAGCCACCTATGTAACTTCCACAAACTATGGGGCATTAAGAAACGAGTAAAAGCCGCTTCACAGACATCTTCTAAAGCCTGGGAGAACAGGTCTTTTTGAGTTCCGGTGCTCAGAGATTTGGGATTGTAGCCAATGGACATGATCCAAGCTATATCGAGGATATGTTTTTGGAACAGATCTTGAAGGTCAACGACTAAAGCCTGTTCAGAGACATGTTGAAGGACAGGGACGAGCCCTGTCTGTATTCTGTCCCAAACAATCTTCGTCATAGCATCATGGAATTTGTGGTGACTAAGGAAACAACGAGCATGTTTTCTTTCATGTTCCCACTCCTCCAGATCAGCAGTGAAAAGGGTGTCTCCCAAAACATCCATATGCTCCC
This sequence comes from Abelmoschus esculentus, assembly GCA_035048815.1. Taxonomy (NCBI): domain Eukaryota; kingdom Viridiplantae; phylum Streptophyta; class Magnoliopsida; order Malvales; family Malvaceae; genus Abelmoschus; species Abelmoschus esculentus. The sequence goes on from JAUCBN010000048.1 coordinate 14,177,414, forward strand.
TCCATTTCAACCCTTTGGGATAATTGGCAAAGTTTGTGCTCATCACATGACGCACGTTCGCCGGGTCACTGGTGACCAGGATTTTGGCGCCGGTGAGCCATGAATATTGATGGAAGTGTACCGTCCGCTTGCTTTGTTCAAGGATTTCAGCCATTTTATCATGAAGACATACTTCCAGGTTCGGAAACAATATCGACACAATCCCAAGCAATATCCTCTTGTGTTGTAGCCCACTGCAGGATTTAAAAGCAAAACAGAGGATTATTATACTAATAGAAGCTAAGATTGAGATGAGAAGAATAGTGTAAGTAAAGGCATCCATATTGTTCTAGTGTTGTGTTTCAAACATGATTTTGAGCTCAAACTTGAGCTGTATTTATACTCTTAAGGTTTCAATTGCAAAGCAGAAGACTGATAGGGCAGTTAATAAGGTAAACAAACTTTTTCAAGTGGTTTTAATAAAAAGTATCGGCTATTAAATAAGATGTATGCTAAATGGACTGATCTAAATGGCAAAGAGACACTTAAGGAGAAACATGTAATGAACAGAGGGTACATTTCCTAACTTTTCCTAACTTTTCCTAACCTAATGTTCCACCTCCTTCCTTACTTTCAACCTTTACAGCCATATCATAAATTAGTTGAAATTACTATGTACTAACATTCCAATATATAACAAGACAGACTGCTTTTTATATTCGAGTTCCGCCTACTGACAATAAGTCGTGTACTTTTACTAGTAGCAATAGCCACAGTATCCTCATATATTGCTGGCTGCAACCCTACATTAACTGATCTTCAACTTAACCAAATCCTCAATTATTTTCTTACTCATCTTAGCATTTTCCCTTTTTGTCATTTCCAAAAGGCGGATTATGGATTCGAGACCAATGGTTGAGCTTTGAAAAATCAACTCGCTTAGGCAATATCCCATTATTGACCATAGTCCTTTAGGGCTTTCTGTATCATACTTGAATTCACAAATGTTCAGTCACAGGCTTACATTGTATCCAAAACATAAATAATTGAAGGAAACAGAAAACTTACCTATGTAATATGAGCATACTGTGGATCTTTTGTTGCGGACAGAGAGCCGAATGGAACAGCTGAAGATGTGCTACAATAAGCTAAACATGAATTAGAATGCATTTGAATAAACAAGACAACTGACATTGCTTCCTCATAACACCTCAGTATGCAGATTCACACAGCGCAATACTCGAAAAACACCCAAAACATTCTTCCTTCAGTTCTTGAAAGGTTGATTAAATCCAGCTCATTAACTATGAAAGAGTCATTGGCTACCTACAGAATGAAGAAAGCTAGATAAATTGTTGTTTCAAACAATTCAGGGTCAAAACTCGAAACGACCGGTGACTAAAATCAATAAGGCCTTGAGTGTCCTTTGAAAGCCATAAAAGTCATTGGCTGCTACTCAGAACACGTTGAAAGATTGTTCTTTTTAAACAACTCAGGGTGCAAAACTTGATTCAACCAGTGACTAAAATCATTAAGGCCTTAAATGTTCCTCCTGGAAAGCTATGAACGAGTCATCGGCTACCCGAAAGATCATTCTTTTAACTTTTAAGCACTTCAAGGTGCAAAAATAGAATCAACCAGTGAATAATCAGCAACCTCAAAGATCATTAACAACATTAGAATTTCAAAGTTACTACCGGCTCCTTCGGCAAAGCTTTTCCAACGAGCTTTTGGCTGCCGATGAGTGTTCATTTGGCTGCAAATCACATAAACCAACCATGTCTAAAGCACCACTAGCAGTATAAAAGTAATACTATAAAGAAACAGATAATTCATAGACAAAAAATGTATGCTTTAGTGACTAATCACCAGCATTATTTTACATTTCTCGTGAAGTTTCAACCTTTCCTCTATTTCAACGTTCTCTAAAAAATAAACCAGTACCCAAAAAAGTATCATCCTTTGCCATCAAAATGGCCAAATTTGCAAACTAATAGCAATTCATATTTAAAACCCTCAAATTGGGGGGAATAACGACAACAACCACCTCAGTTGTTCTTCAAATCCTCCTTGGATTCAAAGTTTTGCTCAGAATCTTCTTTAGCTGCCTTTTCTTTTTCCAACTCCCTAAGGGCTTCTTCATGAGCCGCCTTCTCGGCTCTCAATATCGGCTCATAGTAGTCTGGGTGATCCTCCATGCATTTCTTCAAAGCAGCTGTTACTTCCATGCATTTGGCGGCGATGTCGTCGCCGTTCTTCTCGGCTTCATCCACACAATTTTCCCAAGCCACGAAGCTATCCTTGCAGCCGCCGGCTTTCATGAACAAGCAAAACCCACACTCTCCTTCTTCTTCCTCTTCTCCTTCCCCTACTGAATTCGAGGAATCGCCGTCGGATCGATCAGGCTCTGCGTCAACTGAGTCGTGCTCTCGGGTTGAGGGATCTGAAGGGTTGGTTGGGGTTTGGGGATCCAAGGATTCAGGGTTTGGAGACGACATTGAAGGACTCGGTGAGTTGGATCGGATCGAAATCGGTGAGATAAAGGGTCTGTTGTTGAAAGAAGGAATTGGAGGCAGCTTCGCTTAAAACCTCCTAAAACCCTTCAGAAAAAAGTTATTCTTTTTAATTTTCTTATTTTATTTTTTTCCAAATAATATCAGAACAAAACGGACTATCCTACTTGTAATTGGCTTGCTCAACCCAAATAAATCCGGGTCGGATCTTTGACCAATATTTTCATTAAAATAAAGGGTTTATCATTATCATATATGCCTTAACTCCCAAACTATTAATATTGAACACTTAAAGTATATTCGAATTAAGTATATTCGGATCGGACGGGTTTAGATAGAGATGTTGAAGGTGCTTCAAGCTTAATCATCCTTGCTTGATTCCTCCTCCTCCTCCTCCTCATAACTGAAAGGAAGTGGAACCGATTTGAATGCTCTATACATGCCAACGTTATTCAAGTGTTCATTCTCTATCCTATATGATTCAAACATAGAAATGATTTTCAGACATGGTGACAAGTAATTTTTCAGACAATGGTACAGTATCGGATGTACGAAACTAGAATGGTTCCGGTACCTGAAGAAGCTCCATATACCGCGACGAACGATTTCCAGACAAGACACTAAAGTTGTTATTGCCATCCTATGAAGTGAATGCAGGTTAAATTCCAACACCAATTGCATCCAACTAACTCTCAACACTATATCCAGGGCCTGTTATGCACCAAAATATGCAATGTTACTAGCATTACCGTCGATCGAAGTTGTCGGACGATGAAATCGATATTAGTATTACCATTGCTGCAAAGTAGACACTTTTGTATGGAACTAGAAGTTTATCTCTCAGGTAAGGATTGTTCGAATGCCTCCGTAAAAGTCCCCAGTCGATGACGATATCCCAATATATACTGGTTATCGTTACGATGGCCGAGCTTACTAAGGACAACACCATCCAACCTGTTCCCTTCTTTAGTTCAAAAATGCCTCTGATGACAACCACAACTATTGTCAAGATGTAGTTTATGCAACTGTATCCATGCATTGCTTCTTTTTCCTCGATCCAACGACGAATGCACTACGAAAACGAAGCTGTTCATATGGATGTTTCGAGCACGAAGAACGAGTGAGGAACATAATAAATACCTGTAAGAACCGGAGCCAGTACGGTATCACTGCAACGATGAAATAAAGAGCGTTGTAAACACCGTGGCTGTGGCATTTGCTTTGTCGTTGGGAGCGTTCTAATCCGTAGTAGCAAATGTAAAGATTGAGACTCCTTATGGCTTGGATCTTAGATGAGATGATCGAAAATGTTACAAGACGATGAATATTCATTTATATTTCGATCGAATTCATAAGTGAAATAGCATGTGAAACCTGGCTAGTAAGATGATCTGCCAAGAAGAAATCCGGAAGTGTAACCTGCAGGGAGATGGAAGAAAAATTGAGATATAAAACTATATCAGTTGCCATGTCCAAATAATATTACCCTGTAAAGTGGTGCGCAAAGGAACCGAAACAAGGATTTAATAAAGAAGAAACGAGTCGGGCGATATGCGATGTCGAAAGGGCAAAACAAAATGATCAGAACAATCTGCAATGCAGAAGAGAGAAATAATGAGATATAGCTTTAAGCAATACATACATACATACTGTACATGTATATGTAGTTCTAAAATCTTACTGCAACTAAGCCCAACGGGAAAAGTCCGGTTAATGTCGTAAACTTCGGAGTTTTCGAGCACAAATCTAAGTACAAGTTTCCCAGGAAACAACTTAATGAGAGTACTGCGAGACCAGTACCAAGGAGGATAACTTCTCGATAGGTTAACTCGGTTCCCGGCTTGAAACCGAAGATAAATGGATAGTTGATTCGGAAACGTTTCCAAAAGTATAAGTCTGCAGCATATGTGAGCATATGCAGGACAATGTATCCAAAAAAACTGCAAAGATATCCAAGTAATGAGCATATAGGATGGAAGGAAAATACAGACAAAATGATAAAATGAATTCCAATATTCAGAAAAAAATTCTTTATTGCCTGTAAAGTGGGAAAATGTTAACGATGTAGGAGGCACCCTGCTCCTTCTCCATTAGCTTCTTCGTCTCGATTCTTAAAGTGACGGCAATGAGCAATGCAATCGAAAAACCAGAAAAACATCCTGAAGACAACAAGACAATATTCAAAAGAGCTTTTTAAATTTTGCAAATCAAGCAATGAGTGAAGTTTGATACTTACCACACCAAAATGTTACACTGTGCTTCTCTTTCTTAGTTTTCGGTCTCAATGATTTCACGCCTTCTTTAATATCCGAATTCGAAAAATGCTTGATGAAGTTAGCTTCAACCTTCTCCAAGAGATTATTAACCTAAAACAGAACAAATCTAGTGTTTTAGCAGGCAAATTAAGATCAAATATGTTTGTAAGGTAACTGAGACTAAACCTCATCAGAACTGCTAATATAAGAGTTGTCGATTTTTTTCATGTATAATCTTGCTTCCCTTCTTGATGTTATCTGCACCAATGTTGGATAATTTAGTCGGTTCGGGATCAAATCGTATTCCAAATTCTCTAAGCTTCTAAAAATGCAACCTGGATATTTATGGAAACATTTGATTTCTGACCTTTTGGTATGATTTTATGATCTTGGATAATGCTGAGAGGTTCATGAAACTGGTTTGGCCATATGAAACACACACATGTCAATGAACAAAAAAAACATTGCATGTACATGTAGTAAATTAACAGATGGTTAAGTTGTTTATCACCTGTATTGCAGCAGATGCTGTAGTTTCTGATAGAACTCGATGAATGCGAGTCTCAGCTTTCCTTCAGCTTTCTTCAGCTCATCCTTCTTGAAACACAACTCATTATCTTTGGAATCCTGGAAAACACCTTTTATGGTTTCTAGAGGAGATTCTAAGGCATTGTTAATCTTCACTTTCTCAAGAACTTCTAGGCGATCATCTTGTTGGTTGTCAGAACTGTTGGCTACCTCTTGGCAACCATTACTCTTCTCGATGCTATCGATTTCCAAGGTGGTAGTGGATTCATCATCTTGGCTTATCCCTTGGATAATCACATCCATAGTTTCACTTCCTACGAATTAGGAATAAGATCGTAAGTTTGTCGAATACAGATAGTTCGTTCGAGTACTATCGAAAGATTAGCATCTGATGCATACCACTAAGAGAGTTGGAAGATAGTTCTAGTGGACTTTGAGTACTCATTTCCACTTCAGATATTGCATCCATTCCTTTAGCATAGTGTAAAGATGCACAAGGATCATTACTTATTAGCCTCTACGCAAATACAAGTAAATGATATTAGTTGCAGCACTTACCCTGCTTCGTCCAATGTTCATGTGAACTCGCACCGTTACCACACGACCGTTTTACCTTGATCCGCAAGGCAATCAAAGCATCGAGTTGTTTATTCAGTGAAGCCGATTCATCCATCACCGCATCTATCTGTTCCTTATAAAAGGTATCGACCTTATTGAGTTCATCATCAAGTCTCCTAAAGAATTCAACCTCCATCTCTTTTCCTTTGCCATTCACTTGATTCTCCACATCCCCGTTGATCCGACGATCGTTAGGATGTCGATGTAGACCGCTGAGAGTTCGATACAGAGATAACTTCTTCTCCAAGGATCTCATGGGAGTTTCTCGTTTCTTACTTAGCTTGTAATGCAAAATCTCTCGTAGAATATGTTTTAGGCCACCGTAATCCACATAAGCTTCTATCCACTCAGGCACCATTTGCCTCTTAAAGTCTTTGCTGAATTTCATCTTAATGTTGCTGAACTTCACCAAAATGCTTGTTGAAATCAACAATGGCTGATATATATACACACATATATATATATATAGCATTTAATGATAGTAGGTGAAAGGAAGCTTCAAGCAAAGGTCTGTTGCTTCTCTGAAGCACCGAAAATGATGAAAAGAGGCTTGAGCTGTCATCTTTGATATCACTGCTTGTTATTGTAGCAACATTCAGCTCTTGACATGTCACTAAGATATGCATATGAGGTGGAACATTTAGAAGTATTTCATGACAATGAATCCGGGATTGATTGATTGGATTATTAGTCTTGTTCGATGAATCCCAGAATTCCAGTCGGTTGGGTTTTGCTGATATCAAACTTATAGTAATAATCATCAGTTGCCTCAGCTTATCCTGGACATTTTGCCAAGTGTAGAACATACCTGAAGAAGCATGCAAATGCTACTACTGGACATCCTAAAGATATTTGTGTGTAATAATGACAAGTTTTGATCTCAAATTTTAACAACTTGTGAATTTAAAATGTTTGAGAATCCCACCCAGATGTAATGCTGAATCAGAACATGTTACTAAAATCTCATTCTGTCCTGATTCTGCCGCTTGAACTAACATGTCAGAGTCAGACATTGCTTGCCAAGGTGATAACTTGTTCAAACTTGCTTATTTTCCACCATTAAAGATTGAGCATCATCTTTACTTTTGTAGTTTGAAAGAGGAACCATATTTATGCTTATACAGTTATGCTTGCCGAAAGATTGAAAAAGCAAAGGTAAAAGAAGATTTGGCTCAAACAACACAGATAAGTTTAAGACCGAACACCCAAGGCTTCCTTGTTCTGTCTCTTTCAAGAGGTTAACTCAACGTGTCACAATGTGATTGGTTGATAATCCAACAACAAGACCACACCTGACCTCATCTAATCTTTTAACAATTCTCCAGCCATGGAAGCTGTATTATCTGCTGCTGCTGCTGCTGCTTCAACATCAGCAACGATGAAAGCCATTAACTTCCCTTCAACTTCCACTGTGCCAAGAGTAGTTCTTTCCAGTACCTCGGCCTCACCATGGTCACAGATCAAACTCAACATGTTAACTCTTTATTCTCCAAACCCCAACACCAAATTCAGTTCACTCTGTCTCACTCGTTGTTCCACAAAACCAAACATCGAAACCGACCAAAATCCAACATCTGAACCAAATCCCAATCTAAACACTGAAACGGAAACCCCATCAAGAGGTATTTCAGATGAAGCAATTTCTTCCTCCTCTTCTTCTTCAACGCCCTCTTCTTCTCTTTCAAGAGGCTTGGTGCTTGATTTAGGGCCTGCTGGTTCCTGGGACTGCAAAGAAATCGGTTCACCAGTGGTTAAAAGATTCCTCAGCGATGAAGAAGAAAGATGGTACATGTGGTACCATGGCAACGGGTTTTCCCCTGATAGTAATACACAAGGCTCAGATTCAATAGGATTAGCAGTTTCTAGCAATGGGGTTCACTGGGAGAGAGGGAAAGGTGGAGTAAAATCAAGTGCAGATGTGGGTTTGGTCATGAGTTGCGGCAATGATTGGTGGGGTTTTGATACAAACGGCATTAGGCCTGGTGAAGTAGTCATCATGTCTAGTGCTAAAGTGAGAGCCTCAAGTGCTGTCTACTGGCTTTACTACACCGGCTACAGCGCCGACAAGGTGGAGATTCCAGGGTTCAATTTGCCATGCTTGAGGTCTTTACCAGGCTTGGCAATCAGCCAAGATGGAAGGCATTGGGCTAGAATTGAAGGGGAACATCACAGTGGGGCATTGTTTGATGTAGGGTCCGAGGGAGATTGGGATTCATTGTTTATCTCATCACCACAAGTTGTTTTCCATGGAAAAGGGGATCTAAGAATGTACTATCACTCTTTCGATGTCGAAAACCGGGTTTTTTCCATTGGAATTGCAAGGTCAAGAGATGGAATGAAATGGATAAAACTGGGGAAAATTCTAGGAGGAGGCAAGAAGGGTTGTTTTGATGAACTTGGAGCAATGAATCCCTATGTGGTGAAGAACAAGAGAGATGGGAACTATGTGATGGCATACGAAGGCGTAGGTGCAGACGGAGGTCGGGCCATCGGACTGGCGGTATCTGCCGATGGAATGAAAGATTGGAGGAGGGTTGAAGGTGGAGCAGTGCTTGAGGCATCAACAATGGATGATGTATGGGATAGTAAGGGTGTTGGATCACCCTGTTTGGTTGAAATGGATGGCGATGTTGATGAATGGAGATTGTATTTCAGAGGCCTCGGCAATGGTGGGCGATGTGGGATTGGTATGGTTGTTTGTGATGGAAGTGATCTTACAAGGTTTAGAAGATGGGAAGGATTTCAAGTCTGAAGTTGAATTTCAGTTCGGTACTTTTGTAGTTCGTGTTCTTGTTGTCCATCTTTGTCCTGATTTTCATGTTTTCTTATATTGGAGTTATGTTTTATTATCTGTCTATTGAATTTATATGATTGGAGTTATGTTTCATTATCCGTTGTCAAATGATTTAATGTTAGATTATAATAAGAACGAGTCTATTACGTGCTTCGAATATCGCTGAATACTATTGATATCGAATAAATTAATAGAATATATTGAATATTATTAAATTAAATAATAATAAAATATCAAAGACTCAATATACAATTAATAATTATATGTTTAGTTTATCACTCTTTTATTAATTGTATTTTGAGTTCTTGAAATTTTTAATTTTTATTAATTAATTTAATGGTATTTAACGATTTTCTACGCTAATGATATTCAACGGTAGTCAACGCTCATTATAGAATTTTTCTTATAATATATACAAAAATGAACGAGTAAGGGTGTGCATTATTCGGTTTTAACCGAATTAACCGACCGAAACAAAATTATTTTAGTTAATTCGATCGGTTAATTTTACGTAAATTCAATTAACAATTAATTTTTTAAAAAAATTTGATTGTCGGTTAATTTAATTTAAAATCGATTAATTAATCGAATTAACCAAATTATTATACATTAAATATTATATATATTTATTTTTAGTCATTTATAGCAGGGTTAATTCGGGTCCATTGTCAAACATTTACATACTAGATCTATTTATAGTTATTTTCTAATTAATTTAAACTTATTAAAATAAATATTTCATTACTATCATATTTTTGTTCGATACTAAAGTCTAAATGTCAATATTTGACCATGGCTAATTTGATATCCATTTCCAACATAATTCCCCTAAATTTTGATGCAGCGCATAAGTTGGGCCAATACCAATGGCTAGTTAGCCTTTGGACCAATGATGAGATATTCCTACACCTCATGTTGGTCTGTTTTATGTGGCCAACTGTCGAGGGCGGGATCAAACCAGAAAAACCCACACAGGAGATTAGGAGACTTTCACAGTTCTAACGTAGAGATGAACGGATTGAGTCTGATTTTTGGTTCACCCGCATCCGATTCGAAGATTTATATTTTTTATTCGATATTCGATTTAATTCAAGTTTAGGATGAAAAATCCGACCTGACTTGATTTTCGAACTTTAAAATCTGACTTGATCTGACCCGAATTATTAAAAAATTTAAATTTTAAGGACTTAATTGTAAAAAAATAAAATTTAAGAATCTAATTGTAAAAATAAAATTTTAGTGACCTAATTGTAAAAAATTAATTTTAGTGACCTAATTGTATAAAATATATATAAGGAGGGATCATTATTACAAATATCCCTAAAAATATATGAAAAATACACTATTAGTTCTGGATCAGATCGGGTATGATTTTTTTATCCTAAACCCAAACCTGAACTCGATACAACCTGAGACTACCATTGAAAAAACTTGACTCGAACCTGAATTTTATATAAATCCGACCTGATTAAATTAGGTTGGATCATAACCCATCAAATTTGAGTTCCGAGTTTGTCCCTATTCTAACACACAAGTTAAATTTATCATCGTCAGCGAAAACCATGTCAACAAAGAAGATTGGTTCAGATTCTGTTGGTCTAGAACATCATATGACTATTGTTGTAAAGATTTAATCACCGTACTGATATTATTGATGTTCTAACTCGTGATATTTAAAAAGAATAATTAATTTTTTTTAATCATTGTACTAAAATAGTTCATATAGTATTATGATTGTTATTAAAAAAAAGTTTAGGTATGCACTAAGTTGTGTATAAAACAGACAACATACTTATAACTGGTCCAAATATATTTAATATTTTTGGTCCATGTCCATGTCCATGTCCATGTCCGTCCCATGCGAATAAATTGCTACTATTGAGTTCATGCAATCAATGACGAAGTTAAATGACGGGAAGACGATCGCTCCCTATTTAATTTTTTTAAAAATAATTTATTTACGAATTTATTTATATCTTTAAATATTTGTATTTTGTTTTCAACCTTAAATTCCGACTTCATCAGTTATATATGATGTGGGGTAAGCTAAACCATCTTTCGAACTTAGTTCATTTTATTCTAACCACATGCATTGTTTGGTAAGGTAACCCATTGAAAATAAATTATTAAGTAACTATCAATTAATATAATTCGTAATTTATTAATTATTAAATAAAAATATTTATCTGTCATATTAATTGTTATTATTAAATTCTCTCAAATATATTTTTAAAATGATCCTAATCTGTAGATGAAGTATCCCCACTCCCTAAATGCTTCATTGATGAGTTTTGTTGATTCCATGAATGGACTTGAATTTGGTGACAGAAACTGTGACGAATTTTGGTGAACAAGATTTGAAATTTATGAAAAAAATTAATTAGAAAAATAATAATTGAAGAACTCTGACGTCTCTGCCTCTTACAAAGAGGACCATGAATTTATTAGGGTGAAGACACGTTTATACACTATTCTCATGGTAATTTTAAATGAATATATATTTATTTAATTAAATAAAAAATAAACCTAAATTTGATTATTTAGAAAAAAAAAATTTAATAGGGTATTCAAAAATATTCAATTCGATTATTTATTGATCCGATTTTTATTTTTGGATCGAATATCAGATTTAATTTTAAATTTTTTGGATCTGATATGGATCATAATATTTTAAGTTTTTGATTATCTGAAAATTCAAATTTTTATTAATATTAATTTTTTATATTTAACAATTTAGTGCTTGTTACATTAAAAAAATTTAAAAATATTAAATTTTTTTATAAATGTGAATCTTGTTATATTTAGTAATTTGTTGTTTATTATATTTGAAATTCTAAAATTTTCATAAATACAACCTTCAAATTCAAAAAAATAGTTTGATCATATTATATTTTTCATATATCTGAATATGATCCGAATATCTAATATTTGAATATGCATATATATGTTTTTTTTCCAGATCGAATACAAATCACTATATCATCGATCCAAAAACTCAGATATCCAAAAAATTAGATCTAATCCGATATCTAACATGAATACCTCTATCTTCTGTAATTCATGTAAAGTAAACTCATATCCTATAAAAAATGAATTTCAAACTTCCGATCTATTAAAAATAATTTCATTTTATATACCGATTTGAGGGTTATTTTTTTCAAATAATTTTAGATAAGTTATTCTTTTAATTAAATAATAATAGAAAATATTGATTTAAAATTGTCTATTTTCATTTTGAATTTTTTTTCGATTGATTGTTATTGAATAATTCAACAAATCAAAGTTTACTATTTTAATAATTGATCTTAAATTAAATTTAAATATTTAATTTGATTTATTAGATTGAAATAGTTTTCGGGGATTGAGGACATCTATTAATGAATAATTAGAAGCGTCTAAAATATTTTTTTTTAATAATCTATTTATTTAGTATCTCATTTATGTTTGTATTTTTGTTTTATTATCTTAATTATTTTTTGACAAAATATAATTTAATGTTATATTTTTTTCCTATTTTGGTATTATGACCGTCTAAGGTTTACTTAGTTAAATGGGTTGGTATAATCATAATTTTAATCTAAAACACTTCATCAATAGGTCATATTAACCACACGATTATTGGCCTATTCAATCTTCAATGTAGCAATGTTTTATCTCCGAACTTACCAAATTAAGGATATTATTCCAGTAATTCTTGTCCTCTTCTAAACTACTACTGCTACCGTCGCCGCCGCAACCACCGGAGTTTGCTTCATTCAAGTTGTCACTAGGCGCTGCCATTGACGAATTCTGTTGACCATTGCCGGAATCCCAAACCATCATATCCGAATAATTATTACCGTCCATATTCATGTCAATTTCTTCCCTGCATGAGTCTTGTTGAAACCATGCAGCCATTTCATGCAACCCCATGGTGGTGGCATCACAAGGAACCGATGAGTTCCCGACCAAGTTGTCGTCGATTAATCCGCTAGGTAACATGTTTTCCATGAAGTTCAACGGCGATATCGGAGACCAGAGGTTGTCGGTATTGAAAGTGAACAATCCGGTGACTACACCTTGCCAAGCTTTGAGTACGTCAAGGCATTGTGGCCTAGTCGCCATAACCAAGGAAGACGAGGAACCGACCGGTATCTCCTGGTTAGGAGGAGGGTTCGACACCAGCTTCGACTCTCGAACCAACCGAGCTTCGGCTTCTAACCGAGCACTCTCCCATTGAGCCATATGACTGAGGTTGGCCGCATCCTTAGGGTTACCCGTTACGGACCCAATGGCATCGGTTTTAGGTTTGTGGGTGATCGGATCGATCCCCATCTTGCTCAATCTTTTCTTCAAATGCGTATTCCAATAATTCTTGATCTCGTTATCGGTTCTTTTCGGTAAATGAGTTGCAATAGCAGACCACCTACATTAATACACATATATTAACATCGATTTAAGTAATTCGATAATTTCCGAATCATCAATCAATCAGATAACGACACAAATCACCTATTCCCGAGAAGTGCGTGCAGTTGAATGATGGTTTGTTCTTCTTGTAAACTGAACTTTCCTCTTTTGATATCAGGTCTCAAGTAGTTAATCCACCTGAGTCTACTACTCTTGCCACATCTTTGAAGCCCTTTTATTACATCAAAAGCAACGGTAAACTGTCATTAAGAATGTTGATTTGTGGTCGGAGATGAAAAAATAAATATTTAATTCATTATTCTTACCAGCTTTTTCAGGCAACGAGCGCCAGCTTCCATGTCCATGTTGTTCTATGTAAGCTAATAGTTTTTGATCTTCCTCGGGGGTCCATGGTCCTTTCTTCAGCCCCACCTTATCGCAACATGGTGACCGTCCCATATTCTTGTTGGAAACAAAAAACCGAACACTGAAAATCTTTTGTTCCTCGGAAACAAGACAGCGAAAGAGAGTTGAAAGCGAGGGGATTGGGGAATGGTTAATTGCTTGGAGTAGAAAATATATATAGGTGAAATTGTGATGGGTAGTAAATGGGGTAATAGTCTATTTTTACCGAGTTGGTATCGGGTAAAAATCCTCTGCCTTTTTTTAATGCTTCCTTTCATGTCTCATTTGAAATTTTTTTAAAAAGTTAAATTTTAAACCCTAACCCTTATTTTTTATATCCTAAATCTTAAACCCTACACTTTAAAAAAATACATCTACCCCTAATTCCCTAAACCCTAACCAAAATCTAGAACTCTAAACCCTCTAATTTGAAGTGGGAGCATAAATGGAGACATAGAGAGGAGACAAACGATTTGCACCCGTTGATATCCATTACTTAAGTTCATTTCTCAAATTTTAGTGGTCTAAGTAGGAATTAAATTTTGAGCCTAAAAATTTATTAAAATATAATATTAAAATTATATAAAAATATTTTACTTGTAAATTGTGAGAAAATAACATGAAAAATGAGATATAAAGAAAAAAATATTATAAAGATTATTTATAGATATATTTAAAAATTTTACTCTTATTATTTTTAAATTTATTATTATAAAAATCTTAATTACGGTCTTAGAACGAATAACTAGATTAATAAAAAATCAACAATTCTTTATGTTTATTACTTCAAACAGTTAAATAAATTTTAATTATAGCGTAAGTCAGCTATTTTTAATCATTAAAATTAAAATTTCATATTTACCCACTATAAAGGTAATTTTGGTAAATATTATAATCAATTTTAATTTTTTTAAAAATAAAATATGTCGAGTATATTTTGAGATTTACGACAAAAGTTAAAGTATAGGAGAAAATCGCCATCTGTAGATGGTGACTTGGGTGAGGACGACATCTGTAGGTGGTGACTTTTTTTTTAATTTTATCTAAAATCGATAAAAATATTAAAATATTATAAATTAGTGGGACGTCGACACATATAAATGAGATCATAACCTAAACCGCCACCTACAGGTGATAATTTTTTCATACACTGTAATTTTTACTATAAATTCTAAAATGTATCTCAACGTATTTATTTTCCAAAATATATTATTTAGGACTATATTATTCTCTAAAAAGGCCAACTATCAACACTTCAAGCAACATAAAAATGTGAAAAATAATAATTTTGTAAAATTAAAATATAATTAAAATTAATATACTTTTAGTAGAACTAATACAATTAATTTCATTTCCAATTTAAAATAAAATATTTCTATTCACATTTACAGATCAAGCTATTTTGTTTAATTAAAAAAAATCTTGTATGCTTACGCAATATTATTTATTTTGGTGTGGGTCCAAAAATATTTATTCGACCTAATTAAAAGATGAAGCTTTCACACAGAAAAAGATGCTACAAATTTATTCAATATAACAAATGATATTAATACCTTGTTATCTAGAAAGATCTCAATTAATGCTAATCAGTAATTAAAGTGATATTTAAGAAAAAAAACATATTTGTTGAATTATTTAATTTAATTTTATTTGATTTTTTTATTTTCGGGGGCTTTGATTTAATTAATCTTGATCGACTCAAATCGTATATTTTATTTTAATGAATAAATTTTTGATAATTTTTTTAATATATATAAAATTTTAAACTCAAAATATATTTAAACGTTATTAAAATATATACTACTTAGATTAACACGTAAATAATTATTTATCTTAAATTTATTATAAACCGGTGGTAGGAAAATGAATTTAAAACAGATTTACTTTCCATAATAATGATAACCGTTGAGAATTTGTGAGGATCAGTAAATTATGCCAAAAAGGCATTCACACCACTAGAAAATGTTGTATGGGGAAATAATTTTCACTGATTTTTAATAAAATGAATCTATAATGGACGTCGAACACCATTAAACATCTTTAATGTTGAACACCATTGAATATTATTAAATTAATTTATAAAAAATAAAAATCTAAAGAACTAATCATACAATTATTAATTATATGTTGAAGTCCCTGAGATTTTAAATTTATATTAATTAATTTAATGGTGAAATGTTTAACATTAGTGGTATTCAGCAGTGTTCGACGTCCTTCGTAGAATTTTCTTTTTTAATAATATAGTGAGTTACGTATCAATAAAACATAATTTTCAATTAAATAAAAAATATAATTTTTTTATCGTCGTTGATGTTTGTTGTTAATATTTTACATGTATATATTATTAATAATATATATAAGAATTTAGAGTTTAATTTTAAGGTTTATGAATTTAATTTAGAATTTACGATTTAAGAATTTAGATTTAGAAGTTTAAGAAATAAAGTTTGTGGTTAGAATTCATGATTTATAATTATATTTTAGGTTATATAAATTAAAACCTCGATCTTTAATCATATTAATGTTATATAAATATATTTAATTATATTTAAGTTTAGTGGCATCCATAGATCAGTGACGATAATAATGATAAGTTAAAATATTATATAAATGTATTTGATTATATTTTTAAAATAAAAATTTAAATTTATAATTTTAAACTCTAAAAACTAAACTATAAATTATAATTATAAATTCTAAATTTTAAATCATAAAATCAATGATAGATCAAGAGTTAGAGGTAAAAAATTAAAATTCGTATATGATTTAGAATTTTTAAAATTTTTAAATATTTTTTTTTATTAAAAACTTTATTTTTTATCTTTAAAAATTTATTTTAAATTGGGATTGTATCCTTACGGTCCATTAAATTAATTAGTTAAATGGTGGTAATGAAATTAGGAAGAAAACATCAATTTTTCTGTTTAGGATCAGGATCTAGTGCACGTCGTCGATGCCTTCACTTTGAAACTATATTTGTATCTTATTTAACAAAAAAATCTTTCGAAATTACTCGTTTTTATTGTTTTTTCGGTTTGTAAGATTATGTTTCGATTAATCTGTATCGACCTATATCGTACACTTAATTTTGGTGAATATTGAATTTTTAAATATGAAATTTCAACATATATAATATCTTAAACACGAATTTTCTAAGATAAACATCATCATTATTTTTTCACGGAATAAATTTTACTAATCATTTTTTCTTTATTAGGTTTAAGAAAGTTTTTAACGATATTTTAAATGTACCTTTTTTTTTATTTTAAAAAACATAAATTATTGAATAGAGTTGATGAGCTACTAAGTGAATTATACAATAACTCATCCTACAACCAAAGTAGGTTTTCAAATTAATGAATAGAGGAAGAGAAACAGTTGAATTAGAAATGAATCTTCAGACATATTAATTATGATCTGTCTGTGGTTCCAGCAGCTGGTTTTACGATGTTTACCGGAACTTGTTGCCAGGAATTTGCCTCTATTACCAAAAAAGGGAAATGATTGAGTACAAACTTAGCTTGTAAATATTATTTATAGCTTTTACTACTCACCTACTGACTTAAAGGGACACTGATTTATATAACTCGAACTTAACTCGGCTCGATTCTGTGCTTTAACAGGTAGATAGACAAAGGTGTTGATTAGAATATATTTAAATATTTGTTATTTTCTAGTTTAAAAGTTGAAGGAACGTTGGACCGACCAACGAGTGATTTTAATGAAAAAGAGAATGATGTTTATTTTAGGAGATATGAATTTAAATAATTTTATATGTAATATGTATGTTATCAAATGATTAATAAAAATGATAGAGATAACTACATATTTGATATCAACCTTTATATATTTTTTGTTTTGATATCATTTTTTTTTAAATAATTTCTAACATTATGTTTTGTTTTATTTTGGTATCCTAACATTAAAAAATCAACGACGGTCTGATTAGGAAAGAGAAATTTACACATGGTAAGCTGTTATATTATTTTTTCCCTCTCCTAATTAGCATGTCACGTTGACTAAAATTAGAAAAAGTATATGTATGACTAGAAGAGGAGAAATCATATCATGAGTCATTTTTGTCACATCATTTATGGGATCAACCAATCAAATGAATCTATTTCATTAATTTTTTCACCTCATCTTTTATGAAGTGACACATGTATAATTTTTAATAATTTGGTGACTCAAATATAATTTTACCGATAATTAAGTAATCTAATTATAACTTTTAATAATTAAGTAATCAAATATAAATTTAAATATAGTTGAGTAACTTTCGTAGTTTACTCTTACTTTTTAACTTGTGAGGCTTTAATCAAGGACGGAACTAGGATTTGGGGTTGAGGGGGGCAAAACATAAATGTTTAGAAGTAGAGAAAATTTATAAAAAAATTTAAATAAGGAGATAAAAATAAAAAAATTCTTCGAGGGTGAGGACGATTACCCCTCCCCACCCTTATATACCTCCGTCTTTGACTTTAATCTTTGTGTTTTACTAAACTGAAAAGTTAATTAGTTATAAGTAACAAGAGTGAAGCGACACTAAATTATAAAATTTTGAATGATTTATCTTTTAAGGGATTAATTTGAATTTTTATCATTTTAGGGGGGCAAAAGTGACTTTGTATCATACTTTAATTTGAAAACTTTTAACTTTATAAGGACTGAAGCTTATATTTACCCATAACCGCGGCCTACCTTTGCAAGAAAATAAAAGTATATGATAATTATTTAAATCAAACATATCTAGAAACCAAACGTGTCCCCGTACACCAATTATTATTGTTTTCAGAACATAATTGTTCTGGATCAGCTCTTAAATACGCCTATCTTTAAATTTATGCAAATCAGTCCTACAATTATTGTCCCTTATCAATTAGGTACCCAAAAGCTAGCTCGTCGAATATTTTTTATATTAAATAAACATAATTGTTTATACATTTAATATCTAAATTTAAAATAATATTAGATTAATTGGAAAAAATTTAAGGAATTAATCTGATACGTGAAAATCGAATAAATTAAAATTAAAATTACACATTAATTGAAAGTGTGCCATTGGATGAACTTTGGTTGGTTACATTATGATCAAAACACAGAGGAACTATATGGTGAAGGGTTAAGGAAATCTAGTACACTATCACAAACCATCGGTAGATCCGATATCGGAGCATTCGAGAAACCGTCGTCGACATTGTCATAATTTTCATCCCTAAATGAGTCATCAAACCATGCATCAATGTCGGTAATCGTTTCATCAATTTCTTGCAATTGGTTTGGTTTTCCGACGCATTCCGGTGCGTCAAACCCAATTCCACCGTCTGTATAGCTAGTGGTGGTGTGTCCGATGCCGGGGAAGCTAAGAGTTGACGTCGGAGACTTGAGATCCGGGCTGGGGAAGGCGAACATGCCTGCAACTACACCTTGCCATGCTTTGAGCACGTCGAGACACCTCGGTCGACTGATCCGACTCGGACCGAGCTTAAGTTGGTTGTTTTTCGGGTGGATTAGATTCTGGTTCGGGAGAGTAACCGGTTTCGAGTCACGGACCAGCCTCGCCTCGGCCTCGAGACGAGCACTCTCCCACTGAGCCATGTGGCTTAGATTCGAACCGTTCTTGGTCGAACCAGACGTGGAGGTCGATGCATCCACGCGAGGCTTGTGAGTCATTGGATCGATACCTAACTTTATTAGCCTTTTCTTGAGATGCGTATTCCAATGATTCTTGATCTCGTTATCAGTCCTTTTCGGCAAGTGAGCAGCCATTGCGGACCACCTTGATAGATTCGGACAAACCAAAATGGAGACAAAAACATAAACATCAATGGATTCGTACAAATTAACGACAAAAAACTGATTAACACAATTACCTGTTTCCAAGTAGGGCATGGAGTTGAATGATGGTTTGTTCTTCATGTAAACTAAATTTTCCTCTTTTGATATCAGGTCTTAGGTAATTAATCCACCTCAAACGACAGCTCTTCCCACATCGTTGAAGTCCTATAGACATAAACCAAATCGAAAAACATGTAATTTTTTTCCGATTTAGTAAGAAACGAATCGTACAATCCTAAACACGCATTGCGTGTCTTCTTCAGCAACATGTTCATGTTATATAAAGACTTACCAGCTTTCTCAGGCAAGGCACGCCAGTTACCATGTCCGTGTTTTTGAATGTAAGCCGTGAGTATTTCGTCTTCTTCAGCAGTCCATGGTCCGCTTTTCAAACCAGACACCTCCTTGTTGCCATTGTTGGTAGACGACGGCCGCCGCATATTGTCCGGAAAAAGAGAGTAGAAATGGTTGATAGTGATGAGTCCTAGTGATGGGTGCAGGAACTATATAGGAGATGATAATGAACGGGACATATGGAATAAATGGAAATTTATTAATGGAAGTCTAAATAAATTAGTCCAACTACTTGATGAAAAATTGACGACCCCACGTGAATAGTGTTTACCTCACCTGTACGTTTATTCATAGATTAATTTTTTGATTAACTCTTAAGAAAGGTTTAAGACATATATTTAGTTTAAGCTGTGTTTTTTATTATTGTTGTGGCAGGAAACCGACGTTCATCGAGAATAGCGATCATAAACAACCTACGTTTAACTCTAAAAACTCGTTCATCAATCGTTTTTTCGGTCATTTGCCTTTTAAATTAAGATTTAAGATTCTAACGATAAATAAAATCTTAGTGTTTAACTTGCAAAAATTTTTGTTTATCGTATTCACGAGACGATAATGCTCGTTATGAAATTGATGGTCGAGAAGTTCTATCGGAAGCTTATGGAATCAACGACAATTGTAGGGATGAGCATTATTCGATTTTAACCGAATTAACCGAACGAACCGAGATTATTTCGGTTAATTTTTAGTAAATTTGGTTAACGGTTAATTATTTTTTGACAATTCGGTTATCGGTTAATTCAGTTTAAAATCGGTTGATTAATCGAATTAGCAAAATTATTATATATTAAATATTATATATATATATATTTATTTTTAACTTTTAAAAAATTATAAAATGTTCATTAAATTTTGTATTAAATTAATATAAAATAAAAGTTTAGTGACTAAAAAAATATTTTAATATAATTAGTGACCTATTATATATTTAACCAAAATTTATAATAAACTTCAGTTAATTTGATTTTATATCATTACAAAGGTGATGGTGTAACACAATTTTAATATACCTAAAAATTAAGTTTTTTAGGACTATTTTAATATATATATTTTTGATAATAATAATCGAATATTATTAAAATCAGTGTTGTCTATGGGAATAGATAAGAGTGGCGCCCGCCTAGGATCTATTTTTTATATTTGTTATTATGATCATATTTTTTAATATTTATTTTTCAAAAATTATTTTAAAATTTAATATTTTTTTTAAAATTTAAATTATTTTCAATATTTGTTATTAGGTGTCAAAACTTTGTAACACTTGTTATTAGGTCCCACAATTTTATAACACTTGTTACTGAAAATTTGTTATAAAAAATATTTTTTATTAGGAGTTTAATTTTCCCCCCAATATATGTTATTAGAGAATTAATTTTCTAATACTTTTTATTAGGGGATTAATATTATAATTAATATTTATTATTAGGGATTTATTACTCGTTATTAGGAGTTCAATTTTTTAAATACTTGTTATTAGGAGTATAATTTTTTTCTAATATTTATTATTAGAGACGTACTCTTAAAATTTAATTTTTTTATTCTTATTATTAGATATCTTTTTTAATACTTTTATTTTTTTTATATTTATTATTAGGGGTTTAATATTTAGGTTCGTCCTGTACTACTAAAAACTTAGAACGACTCTGTTAAAATATTATAAAAGATAATACAAATACAACACATCGAAAAAAGAAAATATAAGAATTAATCTATCAAAATCTCATAAAAAACTTAAAGGTGCAAAATAAAAGTAAATAATTTTACAGACATTTACAATCCCGTCAAAGTTTAAAAGTCTCCCTAAATTTTATTGTCTCTATCCAAACAAGATATTTTACAGGGTAAAAAAAGAATAGTGAGTGACCCAAAATATCATACATATTGTTTTGCTACTAGGACTGATTATATTGGCAAACAGTCATCAACTGAGTGAAGATTTATCTTTTATGACTACCGATAAAATCATAATCAGAAATTAACGTCTCAAAGATCTCTTTATAAGTACCAAATAATCGTTAAGATTAAAATCATATCAAAATGATAAAAGAAACAATTCATATAAAATAAAATAAAAATTGCCACAGAAACATAGAAAATACGTACAATAAAAGCAATATTTTTTTATTAAAAAAATTTAAAAAATAATAAATTCGATGATAGATAATTAATATTAAAACCTATTACTTACCACCGACCAAATAAGATAAAAGGAGGTTAGAAAGCTCATGAGGTCTATTACGAACTATAATTGAAAAGTTTTAATACAAGTTATTTGACTTTAATTTAAAGCGCAAAACATTAAAAAATTAAAAAAAATATTAATTGTTTAAACATGTTTAATTTTATGTTTTTTTTTTTTCATATATTATATTTATTGGCGTAGCCTTTAAGGGATTAGTAGGAGTTACGCCTACTAAAATTTTGATAAATTTAAATTTTATCTTTAATGTTTTTGAATTAATTTTCCATATTAATATTTTTAAGATTTAAATTAAACTCTAAAATTTTAAATATTTTTAATTAAATTTTAAATATTTTTTAAAAAATTTGTTAGATCCCTCAAAATTATTAAAAATATTTAGTTAACCCCTCAAACTTTTACTCAAAGTTTCATCACTTATTGTACTAACAACGTGTAAACCGATTTAAATGACCGATCAATATATATTTTTTAATTTTATGATTATCTTTAATCATATATTTTTTTAAACTTATAACATATGTTTTATTTTAATAAAATATTTTTATCAATAATTATCAAATATAATATTAAAATACATTATACTCTTCAAAAGTAAATTCATACTTAAATTTTAAAGATAAGATTATTAAAAAAACTATAAATTATATAATCAATAAAACGAACATAAATACAATTATCAAAGTCAAATTATTGTATATGATTCTCTTTTTAATCATACTTTCTTATCTTAAAAACAACAACAACGATGTCGATATCATTGTCATGCAAAGAAATTCTTAATTATTACACACATTTTGCTTCGATTTTTGTTGTAGATTTTGATATGCTTTGATTTTGTTTTTAAGTTGTAAGAAATTTTAGATAGATTAATTCTATTATTTTTCTTCTTTAATGTGTTATATTTAGGGGTGAGTATTCGATCGAACCGAGTCGAGTTGAGTTAAATTTTTTGATTTATTCGAGTTGACGAGTCTAATTTTATTATTTAAACTATCATTTAGTGTTTTTTTTCATTTGAATCGAGTCGAATTTTCAAGTTCTTATAAAATTTAATTGTAATTATTTATTATATTATAGATTTATAATACTCTTTGATTGTAATTTAAACAACTTTTACTAGTCATATAATATATGTATATATATTTCTTCATATTTTTTCGTATATGACAATATTTCTTCGTATTTTTATATGTCGATATATATCATAAAAATTTGAGGGACTCATCTCAAACTTAAAAATAAATCCTCTAATTACTAAAAATTTTGAGTTATTGTTATTTTACAACTCAAACTTTATTTGATTTTTTTTTCTGAGTCGAGCCGAATTTATGAAATCTCGAATCGAATCAGAAAGAATCAAATCAAATATTTTTGCCTCGAGTAAAATTATTTAATTTTTTCGATTTGATTCGAGTTTTACCCAATTATACTTTGTATCAAATTTTTTTTATTTGTACCAACATGTTTTTCCTTTGAATCAGACAAGTCCATTATTATTGTAAATCATGTGTGGGGTTACATGAGTTTATTGTATGGTCTCTCACTGACCCAGTCGGATGAATGTATTTAATTTTGGATACAACAACTTCATTAATAGTACAAACAGAACACGAGATTAAAGACATGAGACGACCAAGTTGTGGTCTAAATTAATCCATTAAAATATATAAAAATAAAAAATATGCAAGAGAACAAGGGCTTTTAAGTAGCACTAGTACTGATTTCAGGAGACTTATATTTTACATGAAAAGTGGTTTCTACGTTGGTGTAAAAAGTGGTGTAATTTATTTTAATTTTAATCGGCGGTGAAAGCAATGACTGTTGAATTTTATGATAATATTTCTTTATATATTTTTTAAATTTATGAAAATATGTATATATTTTGTATATATAAATACTAGAATTTGAAATTTTTATGATAAATATTATTATATTTTTCACTTAAATCACTCATTGGGTTAAGGATAGGTATTTTATTTGGCCTGATCGAGTTAGATTTTTATGAAAAAATCGGGTTCTGATCGGGGTCATGTGTTTTTTTAGAACAACGTTGATTCGAGTTCGGGTTCTAGTTTAGAGTATAAAATATTTGACTCGATCTGGGATTAAATATGTAATTTTTTATAAATTTTTATGGGTATTTATAATAATAGTTATTTATCTATATATTTTTATAATTAGGTCTTTAAAATTAATTTTTATTTATAATTTAGTCCTTAAAATTATAATTTTTATAATTAAGTCTCTTAAAATTATATTTTTACAATTTAGTCCCTAAAATTATTTTTTCTATAGTTTGGATCGGGTTTGGGTCGAGTTTAGGATATTTATTTCCGAGTTGAGTCGAATTTTTTGAAATTTTTTGGATCGAATCGAAATCAAGTTTAGGGTGTTTATGTTCGGATCAAATTCGGATAGACCGAAAATCCAATTCGACCAAACTCATACTCATCTTTACATTGGGTCTTGATCAGCTAATTTATATGACAAAATTATAATATTTGAAGTGTTAAAAAAGTGATTTGTTACTCAATGTGACACATGTATATATATATATATATATAACGAAATGGGTATTTATTTGGGAACCTATACCTATCATTATAGGTAGGGTCCATTAATTTATCTAGTATCTAAAAGTATTTATATTATATCTTTTTGTATAAATTTAATTCTCGATATAAAAATATAATACATTTCTATTTAATCTAAAAATAACAAGAACAATATAAATGTTCAATTGTGAGTTTTGTAAGTCGTATTTACATATAATGTTAAGTAATAATGTTAGGTCGATAATTAACGTCTTTTTTAATAAAAATATTATAGTAAACTTTTTCTAAACAAGACCCTCGAACATAAAATTATATATTGATCGTAAATTATCTTATATCCTTTTTTTTATTTTAATTATTTCTATTGCTTATCTAAAATCAATCGATTTAAACATTATTCGACACAACTACACAAACACTCTTAATTTATGAAGAGGTGTGGGGGTGGATAACCTTTATTAAGACTATTTAAGATGGTGTGTCTGAATATAATTAATCTTTTTGTACTTAGATTTATTACCCAATGCCCCATTCTGATTTAATGTTATATCTTCCCTCTCTCTCTCTCATTCCTACATACAAAATTCATGCTACTAACTAGTACTAATTACAATATCTACCTACACCTAACAATAAATTATTATCAAGATTACATAATCTTTTTTTATTAATTAAAAAAACAAAAAATGGGTAAAGTATGCAAATACTCACTAAATTATTTCAAAAATAAAATACAAAATGGTCACCAAAGTTTTAAAAGTTTTACAATAGCCATTAAATTTTATTATTTGTTATAAAATGATCACTGAACTGTTGATTTTAACTGGGTAACATGATAATTATAAAAAAATGTATTATAACATATCTAATCCTTAATATTTACACAATCAGTTTAGACATTAATAATGAGGGTTAAATTAAGACTAAATTGATTGATTATATAAATATAGAAGATTAAATGTGCTATTATTCAAATTTTCGTAGTTGTTATGTCATTCACTTAACTATATTTAACAATTCAGTGATCATTTTATAACTAAAACAAAAATTTAATACCTATTATATAACTTTTGAAAGTTTAATGACTGCTTTAAATTATATGATTATTTACTCTCTAATTCGATTTTAACCTCGGTGTGAGGTTTAATCATAAATTTATATATTTAATTTAAAAGATATTTTATTTTCGAGATCGTACTAAATAATCAATTTAACTTTTTTTTTTTTTAAAATACACCCAATTTTTCTAAAAAATATATGATGTATGGAGGTCCTCTAAATGTATAGCTTGAAGTCCATGTCATAAGAGGATTGTGTTTATTATAAAACTCATAAAATTATCAAGACAATATCTAGACTAGACCGGGTTAGGTTCGGATTCTATGTCGCATAATTTGGACCTAATAGAACAAAATTATCCATGTTTCAACATTAAGAAGGGGTATAGGCCCCAAAATGCCCGACCTTTCAAACCCTTGGTCGACTCCGGTTCTATTGTAATTGAGTTGAGCCTAGGTCGAATCCACTTTTGATAGCTGTGTGAACCCACACTTGAACTTGGCTACATAAAATTATCGGATATATTTTTTAAATAATTTAAAAGTAATTATAAGATTATTTTTATTTAAATATTTTTTAAGCTTTTGGTTTTACATATATTTTATAAAAAATAATTAAAATCGAATATTTTAAAATAAATATTATATTTTTTTCTGTCAAACAAGAGTAGATCTTACCGATAATTAAGAGTAAAAATTTCTCATAATATTTTGAGTTCCTTATTTACTCTTTGTAATTCCTTGGTTCGTTAGGTTTATCATATATAATCTCTAGTGTTGTTGTATATAAGGAGGTCTCTGCGTAAATCATCGAATATAAGTTTTTATTCTATGTTTCATACTTTATAATGGTATCAGAGTTTTGAGATTTTTTTAGTTTAGTTCATTTTGAGAATTTTTTCTCCATGTGTTGATACTTTAAAGGATTTGTTATGTCGATCATTATGGATACAAATAAATTCAAAATTATATCTGTCAAATTCAACGACAAAAATTTTACACTTTAGAGTTTCACTTTCGAATCTTTGTTAAAAGAAAAGATTTGTTTGACATTCTAAATGGATCTGACACCAAAACAGATGATGAAAAGGTCAAAAGCAATTGAAAAACAAAGAATGCACATGTTATTAGTTGGATACTTAACTCAGTCGAACCTGACAATACCCTGATCTCCGAACTTTCAATATTGTTGTTGTTTTATGGGATCATCTCAATAGGATTTATTCTCAGGTTAATCAATCACGACAATTTAAAATTGAATATGAAATAACAAAAATTAATCAATAGGATAAGGATATTCATAGCTTTTATGTTGCCATACTGAAACTATGGATACAACAAGATATGATATCTCTTCAACGATCTCACATATTATATATACTAAAATCAAGAAAGAACGAAATCATGGAAAAGTGATTATAAACATTGATGTTATTTCTTTTATACTCAGGCTGTTTAAAAGATGATTTAAGACTCCATGCAAGCAATACTTTTAGATATTATCTTTTCTGTCTTTTTTATTGTTGGATTATCAGGTACAAAAAATAAATTCACTCTTTGATTTTTAAATTCGGTTGTTTTTAATTATATGATAAATCAAAAATATTTATTTATTATATTAAAATCTTACCCTTCAGTTAATCTGTTACTACTATAATTGGTAAAAAATTATCAATTGAAAGGGTCGGAACTGTTTACTTGTCCAATTCTTTAAAGTTCATTATTTTTCAAATAACTTTTATGTTTCTCAATTGATAGCAAATTTGATTTTTGTTGGTCAATTGATCGATCAAAATTGTTTAGTTAATTTTTTATTTCATAGTTATCATGTACAAGACCTTCAAATGAAGCAAGTGATCATGAAACGGCTTAAACATGGACGTTTATTTTATCTTGACCTTAATCTAAAATAACGTTCTTCATTTTTTTTTACTATTATAGGATGCTTTTATTCCGTCTTTGAATAGTAAACGAGTAAAATATTAATAACTGTTCAAAGACGAATTACAAAGAACCCTTCTCTAAATAATATACAGTTTAAATATATATACATGTTAAGTTGTGTACTATTTGAATCGTCTTTGAACAAAAACCATTATTTTAATATTTCATTGTTTGAAGACGGATTGAAAATATCCGATCTTTTAATTTCAACAATGAATCATAATATTTTTAAAATAACATTATTTAAATATTATATTTAAAATAAAAAATCTAAAAACAATATTAATGTGAATTCTCCGATGTAAACCAATAAAGCTTAAAACAAACAGTTTAAGAATATATTTATCAAAAAATTGAAAATAGACGCATTAAAAATAAGTAATATTCTACACTCATCAATCCGTTCAGTAGTCAAATGCAAAATGGTACTATCGGTTTGAATTATCTATCGTTCTTCGGCCCATCATCCATCGCATGTTCCGACGGTGACCAAGCCGTCACCGAAATCTCCATACTTTAGACAACCATTTTGATCTTTTTTTAGTTCTTTGTAACCGAATTATGGGCGAATCCGACACCAAATTCCAACACAAGATCCAGCATTTATTTATTCAATACATATGAGGACCCTAGCATATGTTTCATTTTTATGTCTGAACCACAAACCAAATCTGGCTAACTCGTTCCGAATCGAGTTCATTGGCCGTGATCTCAAGAAGGGAAGCACTGGTATCTTTCACATCCATAACCAGTCCAGTCTGCAAATGCAAAATGGTTCCAACGCTTCGAATGATCCAGCGTTCTTCAGTCCATCCATCGCACGTTCCCACGGTAACTGAGTCCCCGCCAGAATCTCCATACTTTAGACACATATTTTGATCCTTTTTAGGTCTGATGGTCCCGTCCGGGTATATTGTCCATTGTTGTTCAGCATCGTTATTCACACACTTTTCCAGCCACACCTTACTTCCACTTGATAGCAAGCATAGGCCTTTGTAACCAATAAAGTTGGCGACCTGTGGCTTCGTATTGTTACTGGCATAGAAAGTCTGCTTAGAACCAAACATTTGATAATCGACAACCAGATTAATATCCCCTGAATCATCTTTACGTGTCGTCAAGACTAGCCCGGAGTGAGGATTTTTTATGGTTCCATCGCTTTGGATTTCCCATTTGGTAGCATCAGGGACAGCCGTGTCACAATCATAGATCATCACATAGTTTCCGGAACTGTATCCATAAGTGGTTAAACATTTTCCACCGGATCGAATTGTGTTATCATCGGATCTCAATGTCCACAGTTGATTGGCTTTGTTTTGTTCACATGGCCATAAGATTATTTTGTTTCCATCGTTGTAGAATCCCCCATATACATCAACACACAGACCACTCTGTCCCGAAATGAGCGAGGTTGGAGCTAACACTATGTCACAAGTTTCATCATTCGCTTCGAGGCCGGTGGACCTCATAGCAATAGGCAACGACAAGGCTGATTTTGATGCTGGTATATGCATTAGCAGTAGATTACTTCCTCTATTATGGCATACTACTGGTACTAATGCAACCAAGAAACGCACAGATGCCTCGGTGTCGAAAACCATTTCTTGACCATCGTATACTAAACGCATTGCTGTTCTAAAGATTCCATTTGTTGCAGACTGGATGGCGATGGCGAACTGCCTCCAACTGTTTTGAAACTCCATCATTAAACCATCTGGATACATCCAACCATAAATTCCTCCATCAGGATCTGCCACTTCATCTATTTGTTGCTCAATGTACCTAAATCGAGCAGCTTGGGAAACCATCTGGATACAAACTATAAGGGCTCTTGCGATGCGCCGGGCATCTGGACCAATGGGTTGGTAATTATTCATGTTCTGAATATGTTGGCGTAGTTCGCCCATTCCCAGAGGGATTTCTCTCCTGTCGTCGACTCCTGCTGCACGCTCGAGTGCAACATAATTTTCAGAAAACGGAAGATTCCGTGCTTCAGTGTTTGGGAACAGAGCAGTCCGTACAGCTTGGGGAACACTGTTAAAGTTAAAGTAGTAGGACACTGATCCCGTTCCAGCTCGATAACCCAAGACATACGCATTGGTGACATCAAGGGCTAAGGTGACGGTTTCGTCCGGGCCATTTGAGAATTCCACCAGAAGATACCGACGGAGATCGGTAGATTGCATTGATTCGTCAGGTAACGCCGCTATAGTTCTGCCTGGGTCTCCATTTTCTAACAGTGCACTTCTGAGTTCAGTAATAAAATACATATAGTTTAGCCTACTGGCAGTCTTCAAATCGAATGTGACTTTCTTAACTGTGGGCTTATCGTTGTTTTTCATCGCCGGGATGCTTGACTGCGGTTCGACCATGGACATCGAACAAACCCATAGCAGTGCCACTGCCAACACGATACACACCATTGTTGAACAAAATTGTTTAAAGTGGAGTTTTTGGGATGCAAGCGCTATGACTTCTGGGTGGAGGATAACACATTTTATAGGAAAATTTGGTACTAGCAACGAAACCGAAAAATAATAGAAAAATCGATTCAAACCGACTGCGGTTCGAGTTTATATAATACTGTTCGGTTTAAAATTTTAATTTTATAATTTGGTATGGTTTTGGGTTTTTTATATAAAACTCGTTTATTTTATATCATCTCGAATTAAAAAAAACATTATGACCCAAATCAAACATGTTTTAAAGATAATTTTAAAATATTTAAAATTTATTTTTTTAGTTGATTTTTTAAAATATTTAGATATGACTTTATAATATTAATTGATTAAATATCATGTTTTAAATTTAAATATATTTTATAATATTTACTGAATTTAAAATATTACTGTAAAAATACCGTTTACATCAGTCTGAAACCAATAATTGAAGTTAAAAGTTGGATTTTCAGATGTTATGTCATCAAATCGGATTAATTGAATCGAATAATTTTAAATATTTTAAATTAAAAAATTATTTTAATAAATTATAAAAAACCTTAAATATTTTAATCATCCTTAAATACTATAACCCTACCTTAGTCATTATTATTATATTTTTTGAAAATTTCTACTCATTACTTTTAGTACTAGGGGGAATGTCCTATATTTATTATTCTGACAAGTCTCAACTCAGACTTAAATCATAGTTATTTGACATTTATGGACTGTGGATGTCGGTAGTCGGTTCTGAATCATAGTTATTTACATTGTTCTGAACAATGCAGTTTGGATGGCGGTGGAGAGCTGTCCCTAGTTGTTTGAACTTAAATCATAGTTATTTGACATTGACTGTGGATGGCGGTACATTATTATGATTTTACTCGATCTAATAATATTTAACTTGAAAGTTATCTAATTAATTGTTTCTACGTCCCTAATTGAATTAACTTTATCATGCATTCCGAAAGAAAAATACATTTGCCATGCATTGACATGAAAATAGGGTGATAAACGTGAAAAAAAAAATCATTTTTACTGTCTCTTTTATATTCCAATCCTAAAAACATTTAAAATTTAAATTTTAAATTTTAACCTTAAACCATAAATTCTAAAAAATAAATCTTACCCTTAAATTTTTAAACCTTAACCATAACCTCTAACGCTAAACCTAAATCTTAAACTCATTATTTTAAAGTGAATACATCAAAAGAGGCACAATAAAAGAACATGCGATTTGCACTCAATAAATGTTGAGGTTTAGTTTCTATTGTAATCGCCCATTTTTAACATTGTTTTAATTTTAAATTTAAATTCGAATAAGGGTCTTTTTATGTGCGTTTATGCTAATTCACTGAATTAATCTTTTTTAAAATATATTTACAGTCGATGTAATAATTAAAAAATAATTTTGAACTAATTTGAAAATATTTTAAAAAAGTTTTAAGTCCAAACAACTTGAAAATAAGTTTAAGATATTTTTAAAGGCTTTTTAATGTGTTTCAAATGTTTTAAAGAAGCTAAAGAGTACAAATATCTCAAGCGTTTTGATACAACTTGCCTACTTTCAAAGAATGGTACATGTGTTTCGATACGCCCCTAAGACGTTTCGATACGTTTTCTTACAGGAAGATTTTGTTTCGATACGAAAAATCACGGTTTCAATACGCTAGTATTGAAACTAGTTTTAGGTGTTTCGATACACCTCCAACGACTTTATGAAACCCCAACGAATTTATAAACTCCCAACGACTTAGCTATTTCGATACGCAAAGCTAAGGTGTTTTCGATACGCATTGTAAGCGTTTTGATACTGGTCATTAATTGTAGATCCAACGGCTATTTTCCAAAGAGGTAGTATTGAAACGACTCTTACGCGTTTCAATACCACATGCACCAAAAGCAGAAATATACCTATAATTCAGCTCCAAACGGCTCCAAAACAACACCAATGATCATTAACGGCTAGAAACTCAATTGAGATGATAAAATGAAATCTCAAACATTAAGAGAAGACTAATGCTTCAATTGTAACAACATTATGATGAGAAAATTGTCTTAACGCTTAATTTTCTATTAGGAATTGGGTAAGTGCTTAGAGTGTAAACAATCTGCCTTGGTGAAGGATTACAAGTTTGCATAAGTTTTTCTCTTGTTTGAGTGGATTTTCAAAGCTCGTGTTGTGAACTTTGGATGCTAGATTCGAGGTTAGAATCTAGGTCGTAAGGTTAACCCTTTGTCTTCAAAAGGTAAAAATTCTTACTAAATTTGAGAAATTATTAGTGGGAAAATTAAAGTAGTGGATGTAGGATTTGAGTTAGAAATCTGAACCACTCTAAATCTTATGTGCTACCACAAACTATCTAAATTGTCACTTCTCCATCACTTAACAAGTTTAATCGATTGTGCATCGAACCTAACAAGCTTAATAGAATTAAAATTAATCTTTAATTAATTTAAACAAATTAAAAGTTTAACCTCAATTAAAACTAATAATTATCTTAATAAAAAAGGGAATGATATTCATTTCATGACTTTTTATTTTTTAAACGAGATGTATGTTATAAATATAACGATCCCAAAGGAAATAAAAATAAAAATAACCTTTTTATTAAGTGAACAAAGGAAAATATAATATATATATATAAATATTTAAAACTAGAGAAAAAATGGTTGAAATCGGTTGAGACATATAATTATATAGTTTTCTTAAGACAAATTTTTAGTCATTTTTAGAGGTTTGAAATCTTTGATTGTTTGTCCGGTAAGATACAACAACGAGATAATCATATACAGTTAGAGGTATTTTTCAAGTTGTATTTAGTCTAGTATGTTTACACGGTATTTACAGAAGTTTCACAAAGGAGAATAATTGAAAAATATATATTCCAAAAATAAATCATGAATATTGTTTTTGAAATTCAGTCATCAATGAAATATAGATTCAAATATATTTTTCTTAAATCACAAGAAATATCATAATAATATCTGAATTAAAGAAATTTTTAATATAATATACTATTATATATTTGTCCTTTAAATTTAATATATTTTTCGTAAATCACAAGAAATATCATAATAATATCTGAAAATTTACGTCACACAAGTCGTGTTAGTAGCCTTCATTTTCAATCTGAATTGGTTCGACGAGCTTCAATTCGCACTCTCTGTGCGTGAAACACAATTTCAACCTAAGTCATTCAATGACAAGCAAGTGGGTTAGTGTAAATAAACACCTCTCATACTTGATATCAATATACCTTACTTCGAACATCAATTTTTCATTCATTGCTCAACTATTTTAAACATATAAGATACCATTATAAAGATCTCATAAAATAGAATATAAATCCATAAATTCATCATTTAAATCATCATTTTTACCCATAAAAATATGCCTCAAAGTTTTCGATTTATCATACTTTTTCAACAATGCATCCTCTCAAACATGATAAAAAAATCTTATACCGTTTTTAAATAAATAATATACATATATATATTTTTAATAAAAATACTATACCTATATCCTTTCTTCCAACGTGTTTGTCGTTATTTGTTTTACGAACCTTATAAAATATAGACATAGATTAATTTATATAAATATTCACAAACTTTTAATATATTTATATTTTAGTCATCAAATTTTTAAAAATTATAATATAATCATTAAATTTTTTATTCACTTTCTTTAAAATTACCCCGATAACTTTTGTTCAAGAATGTTGAAAAATTAATTATTTTTTTTGTTTGGCAAATGGTTTTATTAAGAAATTCTTATAAGACTAATCTAGTGTTGTGTGTCTCGTTAAAACACTTTATAAACTTAATCGGAAATGGGAGCAATCAGAAGTAATTTGGATAAACTCTCAAACACTTATAAATTAACTTACTAAAATTTAAGTCTTTTAGCTGAAAACATCATTCTTTACCATTAAGATCGGAAACATAAGTAATTATGATACAAAACTGGCCTTTGCCACTATAATCAAGACGAATATTAGATTGAGACATCTTTAAATTAGAGAAACACCTAATAAAATAAATAAAGGGTGAACTTCACTGAAGATCCTTTTTATTTAGGGTTTGTTCTATTTTAGTCATCAAACTAAAAAAATTTAATAAGTTTAAAAAAGATAAAACAAAAATGGGAGAGATTAAATAAACCCTCACATATATTTAAAATTCTTCAATAATATGATAGAAGACTTTGGTCTATTTTTGGAAAAATAAATTGAGAGTTTATTTAATCAAACTAAAATTCTTATGTTAAAGTGAAAAATGTAAAGAAAAAAATGACATAAATGCACTTAAAGCATGATAATAATTTAAGGATTATTTAAGTAATTTATTATTTTTTATTATGTCAAATCATTTTTCGTCAATATTTAATGACACTTAAAAAGTTAGAATGATTAAAATTTTACACCCAAAAAGGATAATGACCTTATTAGTCGTTTTACGCCCGAGTTTCACCCCGAAAACTTTACACCCCACAATGTTGTTTGATTTGAGAATGTATTATAATTACCGGTTGTTTATCTTTTAATAATATGATAAATAATAAAATAAAAATAAGATATCATTCGTCAAAAACTCAAAATCGACGTTTGTTTGCTACTGTAAAGATAAAAGATGGATTAAAAGTTAAAATAGAAATGACAGAAGATTTTTCAATATGCTCATTATATATGCAATTATGGTTTAAGGTTTGACTTTATGTCCATAAAATTTTCTTTTTTTACGTGTATTTTAAAATATAAAAAATTCTATTGTACTAAAAAACATCATCGAATATGAAATTAAAAATATAATTGTAAAATTATCTTGTGATTCGTTAAATTTAGGTTAAATGATTAATACCAATAATTGTTGATTTCGAAACATTGAATTATTGGAATTAAATTTAAATGATAATATTATCAAATGAAAAGACATATTCAATAATGAATTTTACAAATAAAAAAAACATATTTTTTTTACTAAAAAACAAATAAAAAGACATATTTTTACAAGAATATATGATTAATTCTATATATAATATACACAATTAGATTCATAAAGTCCAACTCAAACCAAATTAGCCTGAAAATTCAAATATTGATCCGATCCAAACGACTCGATATGGACCCGACTCGAAAACATTCGATCCGATATTGACGCGACCCAAAAACAATTGATCCGATATTGACCCAAATCATCGATCCGGTATCCGAATTGACTCAAATTATCATATAACCGAATTAAAACCCGAATCATACCTAAACCGACCCAAACCGAATCTAAATCGAAATCAAACAAACTCGAAATGAACTAAACCGAAATAATCCGTACTGAAACTGAACTGAACGCCACCTCTAGGTATGTACGATCGTGTCTTTCGAATTTGTTATCTTTAAATGAAAATCTATCTTCAGTTTTGACTTTGAGCTAATGTTGGTTCACCTTCTAAAAGTTATTCATTGTATCACCGAATTTTGTTACATAGGACTCGAATTATGTCGTGTCTTACATTGTACCCACGACTCTGTTATGAACCGGAATCTGTGGAATGCTACATAACATCCGAAGGAAATCCAAATTTTAACTTTAATTGTTAATTTCATACTGATATAGTCTATGAAGTTTCTACAAAATTAAAAACAAAAAACAGTTTAGGAATATTTATTAATAAAGTGAAAAATAAACGCATTAAAAATATGTAATATTCAACCCTTATTAATCCGTTCAGTAGTCAAATGAAAAATAGTACCATCTCTTTGAATTATCCATCGTTTTCCCCATCCATCGCAGTTGAATGTCCATGAAGTCTCTGCGTATGAACAAGTAGATGATATTATGACCAAACCTCTGTCTGTTCCTGTTTTTCTTCGACATGACACAAGCTAGCTGTCGTTTCTGGTTCAGAATTTTCATAGAAGCTGCAAGGCTATCCATTTTGATTCCTCTTTGAAGATTTCCTCTGTGACGATGATCTTTTGTATCCTTTGTTCTGCTATAATTTTTTTTTGTTTCAATCTGCTTTGTGGTTTTGTCTTTTGTTTTTGCAGGATTTCACAAGATTCTTGTAAGGTGAATATTAGTGTATAAGCAATGTAATTAGATACTTAACCAGTGAAGTGCAGTAAGGTTAGTATTGTTGCTGGCATAGACAGTCTGCTTCGAGGATCTCCAATTCATCTATTTGTTGTTCAATATCAAGAATCATGAATTAGTAGCTTGAGAAACAAACTATCAAGTAGCTTGAGAAACCATCTGGATACAAACTATAAGGGCTCGTGCAATGCGACCAACACTTGAATTAGTAGGTTGCATTTCTATATAAGCATATGATATAAACCACTTAACCGGTTATGTTGTCTTGGTAGGATTCCCATTATGGGCGAATCCGACACCAAAATCCAACACAAGATCCAGCATTTATTTATTCAATACATATGAGGACCCTAGCATACGTTTTTATTTTCATGGCTGAACCACAAACCAAATTTGGCTAACTTGTTCCGAATCGCGTTCATTGGCCGTGATCTCAAGAAGGGAAGCACTGGTATCTTTCACATCCATAACTAGTCCAGTCTGCAAATGCAAAATGGTTCCATCGCTTTGAATGATCCAGCGTTCTTCTGTCCATCCATCGCACGTTCCCAAGGTAACTGAGTCCCCGCCAGAATCTCCGTACTTTAGGCACACATTTTGATCCTTTTTAGGTCTGATCGTACCGTCGGGGTATATTGTCCATAGTTGTTCAGCATCGTTATTCACACAGGTTTCCAGCCACACCTTACTTCCACTTGCTAGCAAGCACATGCCTTTGTAACCGACAATGTAGGCCACCGGTGGTTTCGTATTGTTGCTGGCATAGAAAGTCTGCTTAGAACCAAACATTTGATAATCGACAACCAGATTAATATCCCCTGAATCATCTTTACGTGTCGTCAAGACTAGCCCGGAGTGAGGATTTTTTATGGTTCCATCACTTTTGATTTCCCATTTGGTAGCATCAGGGACAGCCGTGTCACAATCATAGATCATCACATAGTTTCCGGAACTGTATCCATAAGTGGTTAAACATTTTCCACCGGATCGAATTGTGTTATCATCGGATCTCAATGTCCACAGTTGATTGGCTTGGTTCTGTCCACATGTGAATAAGATTATTTTGTTTCCATCGTTGTAGAATCCCCCAGATACATCAACGCACAGACCATTCTGTCCCGCAATCAGCGAGGTTGGAGCTAACACTATGTCACAAGTGTCATCGTTCCCTTCGAGGCCGGTGGACCTCAGAGCCATAGGCAACGACGAGGTCGATTTTGATGCTGGTATATGCATTAGCAGCAGATTACCTCCTCTCCTTTGGCATACTAATGGTATTAATGCAACCAAGAAACGCACAGATGCCTCAGTGTCGAAAACCCTTTGTTGACCATCGTATACTAAATGCATTGCTCTTCTAAAGATTCCATTTGTTGCAGACTGGATGGCGCTACCGATCTGCATCCAACTGGTTTGAAACTCCATCATTAAACCATCTGGATACATCCAACCATAAATTCCTCCATCAGGATCTGCCACTTCATTTATTTGTTGCTCAATGTACCTAAATCGAGCGGCTTCGGAAACCATCTGGATACAAACTATAAGGGCTCTTGCGATGCGATAGGCATCTGTAGGAGTAGGTTGGTAATTATTCATGTTCTGAATATGTTGGCGTAGTTCGCCCATTCCCAGAGGGATTTCTCTTCTGTCGCCGACTCTTGCTGCACGCTCGAGTGCAATATAATTTTCAGAAAACGGAAGATTCTCTGCGTCAGTGTTTGGGAACAATATCACTCCGTACATCTTCGGGAACACTGCTAATGTTAAAGAAGTAGGACACTGATCCCGTTCCAGCTCGATAACCCAAGACATACACATTTGTGACATCAAGGACTAATGTGACGTTTTCTTCCGGGCCATTCGTGAGTTCCACCAGAAGATATCGACGGACATCGTTAGATTGCATCGATTGATCAGGTAACACCACTATAGTTCTGTCTATGTCTCCATTTTCTAACAGTGCGCTTCTGAGTAGAGTCATAAAATACATATAGTTTCGCCTACTGGCAGTCGTCAAATCGAACATGACTTTCTTAAATTTGGGCTCTTTCATCACCGGGGTGCTTGACTGTGGTTCGACCATGGACATCGAACAAACCCATAGCACTGCCACTGCCAACACGATACACAACTTCATTGTTGAACACAATTGTTTGAAATGCAGTTTTTGTGATGCTATGACTTCTGGGTGGAGGATAACACATTTTATAGGAAGATTTGGTACTAATAATTCAACTCTCACACAAACAAGAACACGCGTCAAATGGTGAATGGCTCTATGCTTAATCAAAAATATCGAATATAAATCGTCTTCCATTCTCCTTTTCCATGTACCTTGTCCAAAAAAATTAAGTTTAAGATTTAGGTTTGATATTTAGGGTTAGCAAGATTAATGTTTAAAAAATTAAAAGTAGTTTATATTTTTTAAGATTTAAATTTTAAAACTTAAGTTTTGTTAAGAATATTTTATTTATGGTGAATATCCATATATTATAGGAAGGTTTGATGGACTTTATTATTAGGGTTTAATGCCCATTGGAATTAAGGTTTCCATCTATGCCTATAAATATAGACTTTTGGAGAAAGCTTTGTACACAACTCAACTTTGAGAATACAATCAAATCTCTCCCTTTTGTCTCTCTCTTGTTTATTTTCTTCTTGTTCTTTCTTTTATTCACAACACGTTATCAGCACAAGTTTGCTCAAAAGATTTTTATTTCAAGTCTCTTTAAAGATTTACTCGGTATGTTTTTTTTCATCTTATATATTTTAATTTATAAAATAATATATATACGATAATGATTATAATTTAAAATAAAAATAAGTTTGTTTAATTTTTATGTGTTTATTCTTGTTTTGTCTAATGTTATTATGTGTTTATTTCATGCTATGAATATTTTATATATATATATATATATATATTTGTTAATTAACATGTTATTTGTTTTGATGATTTGATCCGAGTATATTGGCTGGACATCCCGTTCTGCGAGGCTACTAGTCTCAAAGGAGGTTCTTTTATTAAAGGACCTTGTGGACTGGTTTAACAACACCGCGTATGAGGATTAAATCTTTGTTTGTATATATATATTTAAGATATAGTTAATCTAATTTTTTATTTGTCTTTTATAGTAAATCAGTAAGCGAGTATAACTCTGCTATGTTTCGAATTACTTTACAATTGAAGTTATGTGGTCAAGATATTACTGATGAGGATATGTTAGAAAAAACATACTCCACTTTTCATGCTAACAATGTTATCCTTCAGACACAATATCGTGAAAAAGGCTTTAAGAAATATTCTGAGTTAATTTCTTGCCTTCTTGTGGCTGAGCAAAATAATGAGTTGCTAATGAAAAATCATGAATATCGCCCAACTGGCTCCGCTCCATTCTCTGAAGCGAATGCGACATTCTATAGCGGAAAAAATAAAGGCTATACCAATAATCGTGGTCATAACTATGGGCGTGGTCATAGCCACAGCTGAGGACATAGGCGAGGTGGTCGTTTAAAAAATAACTATACCCACCGTAAGTGGAACAATAAGGATGACAATAGTGCAAAAGATCAATCCAAGAAAGAGGAATCTATGTGTCATCGATGTGGGAGCACAAATCATTGGGCTCCTGTTTGCCATACGCCAAAACATCTTGTGGACCTTTACCAATAATCAATAAATGATAAAGGAAAAAGAATTGAAACAAATTTTGTTTATATCAATGACAAAGATAATTATGGCCTTCACATTATGTTATTTCCGACAGTGGCCAAGACAATTATGGCATTACAAACATAGAAGTTAATGATTTTCTCATATCTCCTGAGAGAAATATTTGATGTCTTATTTTATATTTACTTCATGATTATTAGGAAGATGTTTTATTTTATCATGAATTTTTTTCAAGAATAAAATTTGTGTTTACTTTATTAAAATCATTGATGTTATTTATTTCGAATACTGTTGTAACATTTATTTATTTATTCTTTGAAGAATATGATTACATCACAAATACAATCTGCAAAAAATGGTGACGACTTATGCTTAGCAGACAGTGCAAGTACTCATACTATACGTAAGCATAAGAAATTCTTTTCCCATTTAACAATGCAAGGGAACAATGTGAGTACTATATCCGGAAGTGCTAATATCATAGAAGGCTCTGGAAGAGCGCATATGTTATTGCCAAATGGAACTTTATTTCATATTCAAGATGCGTTATACTCTCCAAAGTCGGAACGAAACTTATTGAGTTTTAAAGATATTCGCAAAAATGGATATCATATTGAGAGTGTTAGTCAAGGAGATGCTGAATATCTCTATATTACGAGTATAACTCAAGGCAATAAGAAAGTGCTAGAAAAATTACATGCACTGTCATCCGGATTGTACTACACAAGAATTAGTGCAATTGAAGCACATGCTATTGTAAACTATAAGTTTACTGATAACTTTATTATTTGGCACGACCGGTTAGGCCATTCGGTTCGACTATGATGCGAAGAATTATTGAGAATTCATGTGGTCACTCATTGAAAAACCAAGAGATTCTTCAAAGTAATGTCTTTTTATGTGATGCTTGCTCTCAAGAAAAATTAATTACTCGACCATCACCAGCTAAAATAGATTATGAATCTATTAACTTTCTGGAATGGATACAGGGTGATATATGTGGGCCTATACACCCTTCTTGTGGACCATTTAGATATTTTATGGTTTTAATTGATGCATCGACTAGATGGTTAAATGTATCCTTGTTATCGACCCACAATTTGGCATTTGCGAGGTTACTTGCTCAATTAATTAAACTACGAGCACATTTTTCAGCTTCCCCTATAAAGACAATTCGTCTTGATAATGCTGGTGAATTTACTTCTAAGATTTTTGATGATTTTTGCATGTCGATTGGAATTAGTGTTGAACATCCTATAGCTCATGCTTATACACAAAATGGTCTTGCAGAATCATTTATTAAACAACTTCAATTAATTGTAAGACCGTTATTGATGAAGTCCAAACTACCAATTTCTGCTTGGGGGCATGCCATTTTACATGCGGCATCACTGATTCGCATCAGGCCAGTAAGTTATCATAATTTCTCCCCATTAGAAATGATATTTGTTTAGTAACCAAATATTTCCTATCTTAGAATTTTTGGATGTGCGGTTTATGTTCCGATTGCTCCACCACAACGCACAAAGATGGGTCCTCAAAGGAGATTGGGGATATATGTCAGATTTAAATCCCCATCAATAATTAAATATCTTGAGCCTTTGACGGGGAATTTATTTACAGCTCTATTTACCGATTGTCATTTTAATGAATCGGTTTTCCCGACATTAGGGGGAGAAAATAAACAGTTGGGAAACGAAATAAGTTGGAATGAATTATCGTTATCTCACTTTGATCCACGTACTCAACAATGTGATCTAGAAGTTCAGAGGATAATTCATTTGCAAAACTTAGCAAATCAATTGCCAGATGCTTTTTTTGACCCTAAAAGAGTGACTAAGTCACATATCCTAGCTGTGAATGCTCCTGTTAAAATTGATGTCCCAGAAGGAAAACTCTAGTTGCTAATGAGTCAAACGCACGCTTGAAGCGTGGTAGACCAGTAGGTTCCAAAGATAAGATTCCTCGAAAAAGAAAAAGAGCTATATCCTATGATGGTCCAATTATGGAATCAACGAATCATGAAATATTTCGAGAAGAGATTAAAAGGTCTCTAGAAGAGACATCAGACATGACTCAGGTACCTGATAATGATGAGATTTTTATAAATTATGTCATGTCTGGTAACAAATGGAACCGAAATAAAACTGATGTTGATAATACTTTTGCATGCAATATAGCACTAGAGATTTTGGATGATAATGTGGATCATGAACCATTGTCAATTGGACAATGTAAGCAAAGAGATGATTGGCCAAAATGGAAAGAGACAATTGAAGAGGAACTCAAATCTCTTTCAAAAAGAGAAGTCTTTGGGCCTGTAGTCCGTACACCAGAAGGTGTAAAACCCGTGGGGTATAAATGAGTCTTTGTGAGAAAGAAATGAAAAAAGGGAAAATTGCGAGATATAAAGCTCGTTTGGTTGCTCAAGGATTTTCACAAAGACCTGGAATTGATTATGAACAAACATATTTCCTAGTGGTGGATGCAACCACTTTTCAATTTTTGATTAGTTTGGCAGTAAAAGAAAGACTTCATTTCCGCTTAATGGATGTTGTTACAGCATATCTTTA
The DNA here is from genome assembly GCA_035048815.1 of Abelmoschus esculentus. NCBI lineage: Eukaryota > Viridiplantae > Streptophyta > Magnoliopsida > Malvales > Malvaceae > Abelmoschus > Abelmoschus esculentus. Next base: position 14,219,624 of record JAUCBN010000048.1, read on the forward strand.
TGAGCCTCTTGATAATAATATTTATATGAAACTTCCGGAAGGATTTAAACTGCCTAAAGCAGTTAATTCAGGTTCTCGAGAACATTATTCAATTAAATTGAATAGATCCCTTTATGGATTAAAACAATCTCGGCGCATGTGGTATAATCGTCTCAGTGAATACTTATTAGCGGAAAGCTATAAGAATGATCTAATTTTCCCGTGCATTTTTATTAAGAGGTTTAGCTCCGGATTCGTCATTATTGCCATGTATGTTTATGATTTGAATATCATTGGAACTCTTGAAGAGATCTCTTTAACATCAGAATATTTAAAGAAAGAATTTGAAATGAAAGATCTCGGAAAAATAAGATTTTGTCTTGGATTACATATCGAGCACTTAAAGGATGGAATCCTTGTGCATCTATCAACATACATAGAAAAAATGCTAAAGGGGTCTTACATGCATAACGCACATCCGTTGAGCACCCCCATGGTTGTTAGGTCACTTGATGTCAACAAAGATCCATTCCATCCTCGAGAGAAGGATGAGGACATTCTATGTCCAGAAGTTCCATACTTAAGTGCTATTGGTGCTTTGATGTATCTTTTTAGTCACACACGACCTGATATATCATTCGCTGTCAATTTGTTGGCAAGAATTAGCTCATATCCAACCCGAAGACACTGGAATGGGGTTAAACATATATTTCGTTATCTTCAAGATACGAAAGACATGGGATTATTTTTCCCGAATATATCTAAAACAGAATTGGTCGGTTTTGCGGATGCAGGATACTTATGTGATCCTCATAATGCTCAATCACAGACTGGTTATGTATTTACATACGGTGGTACAACAATTTTTTGGCGTTCAATGAAACAAACTATTACCACCACTTCTTCTAATCATTTTGAGATTTTGGCTATCCATGAGGCTAGTCGTGAATGTGTATGGTTAAGGTCTGTAACCCAACATATTCGAGAAAATTGTGGTTTACTCTCTCGAAAAATTTCTCCGACAATCTTATATGAGGATAATACAGCATGTATCGCCCAACTTAAGGAAGTATACATAAAGGGTGATAGAACAAAACATATCTCACCAAAATTCTTCTTCACTCATGATCTACAAAAGAATGGAGATATTGATGTGCAACAAATTCATTGATGTGATAATTTGACAAATCTATTTACTAAGGCGCTCCCCACTACTCCATTTGAGAAGTTAACATACAATATTGGATTGCGTCGTGTCAGAGATCTTGTCTGATACATTTATGAGGGGGAGTAAAACACATGTTGTACTCTTTTCCTTATCCATGGTTTTGTCCCATTGGGTTTTCCTGGAAAAGGTTTTTAATGAGGCATCATATTTTGTGTATTAAAGATATGTTTACTCTTTTTCCTTCACTAAGCATTTTTTCCCACAGGGTTTTTATCTTAGTAAGGTTTTAACGAGACACAATATCTTCATGGATATTCAAGGGGAGTGTTAAGAATATTTTATTTATGGTGAATATCCATGTATTATAGGAAGATTTAATGAGCTTTATTATTAGGGTTTAATACCCATTAGAATTAGGGTTTCCATCCATGCTTATAAATATAGACTTTTGGAGAAAGCTTTGTACACAACTCAACTTTAAGAATACAATAAAATCTCTCCCTTTGTCTCTCTCTTGTCTATTTTCTTCTTGTTCTTTCTTTTATTCACAAGTTTAAAATTTAAATTTTTTAATATCGACAATGAAAGGGGCAAAAACACATAAGATTTTTGTTTCAAGTTCGCTTTTCATTTGAAATCTTTTCATTAAAAATTTATAAATACATTTGTTAAAATTTTTATGAATAAGTTATATATATTCTTTATAATTGGGAGGGACAGAGATGAAGGCATTAATAAAATCATTAAAAATAGACTTATTCTTAATTTAAAAATCATTAAAATAAGATCGTTATCTTTTTAATTTTTAAAATTTATATTTATAATTTTTGTGATCCTAACTCTATCCCGAATATTCGACACCTGTACATATTGACATGATATTCCTGTTTTATCTTTTCTGACTTTTATGTCAATAACTATGATTCATAACAATGTATCGAGTCCATGTTCACCGCTAAAATTTGAAATTTTCATCCCCATTTATTAAACGTTGTAAGGCCTAAAGTTATAATATAAATCGTATATCTCTTTGCTATGATTTTTTTATACTTCCGTTTTAAATTAAAAGGTTTAGAGTTTAAGATTTAAGGTTAGGGGTTGTGGTTAGGGTTTAGGAAATTAAGGGTAGGGTGTATCTTTTAGGATGTAGAATTTAGGGTTTAAAATATAAAAGTAAGGGTTAAGGTTTGAAATTTAATTTTAAATTTTTTTTCAAAAAAGGCATAGAAGGATATATGAAAAAGAGACAAAGGATTTTTACTCTGAAGTCATAGTTGATACGTCTTAATAATTTGTCATCTTTTTAATATTATTGAGTAGAAATCTCATGTCTCTTAATCGTATTTTTTGTTAAAAATCTTAAAAGAAATTTATTCTAAATCCTAACCTTAATTTTTTACATGCTAAACGCCATACTTTAAAAAAACATTTTACCCCTAATTCTTTAAACCCTAATTACAACTCTTAATCTTAAACCTTAAACCCATTAATTTAAAATAGAGATATCAATAAAAGCATAATTAAGAGGTTACGCCCAATATTATTAAACCTAATTTAATAATATAATAAAGTGAGAAAGGGTATATAAACATATTTTATTCCATTTATCTAATCCATGTAAGATAAGAGAATTTTATTTTTCTTACTTTATTCACGACCAACCTTTTTTTGAGCATTAATTTTTCATTCATCACTCACCTATTTTATCATATGAGATATTGTAGTAAAGATCTCATGAAATAGAATAAAACCCAATAAATTTCTTATTCGAATCTTAAATTTTATCCTTTCGAATTATGAGTCAAGGTTGTATATTCCTCAATATTTCTTCAATAATTCTCAGTTTGATTTTAACATTTAACAAACCATGCATATCAATATATTTTATAGAGGAATGGAAGACTAACCAAAATTAAACTAGTGACACTCAAACGCTGCAGAGACATAGACGACATATTTTCTTATTCAAACGCTGCTATTATTAGTGGTAAACAATGATGTTTTTATTATAAATGTTTTTAGCGGTAAATATGGGACATTTCCCTTAGTCAGGGCGGAACTATATGGGGTAAGGAGTAGCAATCACTCCTAATTTCGAAGATTTTTTTATTTTTTTATTTTTCAAATTGTTTTTTTATAAATTTACCCTCTCTATTTTTAAATATTTATGTTCTGTCTGTCTTAATCCCAGATCCTATCTCCGTTTTTACCTCTAGTACTAAAATTAATGACTAGTCATTTTCAAAAAAATAATAATAATAATAATAATGATGATGATAAGATACAATAATAATATATTTGTTTGAATATTTAACGGTTTATGTATAATTTATTAAGATAAAAATTTTAATATATAATATTTTACTTAAAAATGTTGTTATTGCATATTTCAATACAAAATCATCTATAATGCTTTTATCATAATAATATTCAAAAATTATGGATAAAATATTCAAAAAGGGATCAATTAATCCACAAGAAATACCATAATAATATTTGAATATTTATCATTTATCATTTTAATTCCGAACATTTAAGGAAAAAATAATTCATTATAGATAAAATATCTATAGGTGGACAAAGGGTTCAATTAGTTCAAAAATTTACGTCACTCAAGTCGTGCAAGTAGCCCCAACCTAAATTGGTTCGACGAGCTTCAATTCGCACTCTCTGCGCGTGAGACACAATTTCAACATAAGTCATTTAATGACAAGCAAGTGGGTTAATGTATGTAAACATCTCTCATATTTGATATCAATATACCCACTTCGAGCATCAGTTTCTCATTCACCACTTAACCATTTGGAACATATAAGATACCGTTATAAATATATCATAAAATAAAATATAAATCTATAAATTCAACATTTAAATCTTCAATTTTACTCAAACTTTATCGAAATTGAGAACAATCTGAAGTAATTCGGATAAAAACTCAAACACTTATAAATTAATTTACTAAAACTTTAATCTTTTAGCCGAAAACATCGTGTTTTACCATTAAGATCGGAACATAAGTAATTAATGATACAAAGCTGGCCTTTGCCACTACAATCAAGACAAATATTAGATTGAGACTTCTTTAAATTAGAGAAACACTTAATAAAATAAATTAAGGGTAAACTTCACTGAAGATCCTTTTTATTTAGGGCTTATTCTATTTTGGTCACCCAAACTTAAAAAAAATAATAAGTTTAAAAAAGATAAAACAAAAATGGGAGAGATTAAATAAACCCTCACATTTATTTAAAAATTCTTCAATAATATGATAGAAGACTTGGTCTATCTTTGGAAAAATAAATTGAGAGTTTATTTAATCATTAAGACAAATATAAATAAATAAATTTTAATAAATTTTAAAATCAACTTAAAATATAAAAATAAAATATAAAAATATTTAAAATTTTAAAAATAAAAATCATTGAAAGAAATTAAATTTTTAAAAAAAAAATACTAAAAGTAATAAATAAAAACTAAACCTCAACGTTTATCACCCTATTTTCACGTTAATGCATGTGACCATCCCCCCTAGTACTAAAATTAAAGCAAATTTGTCATTTTGTAATCCACTGCCATGTGGGTTAAATTTTTTTAAAACAAAATTTATAATGATGAGCAAAAATAATAAACATGGGACCTTCCCCCGGTACTAAAATTAATGACAAGACATTTTCAAGGAAATATAATAATAATAATAATGAAGATACGATAATAGTAGTAGATTCAGAAATTTATTTAAGGGTGAATATATAAAATTTTATTAGCTGTACCATTTAATTTAAACGTTCGTTTAACCTAACTATTAAGAAACAATTAACCATTAAGATGCGATTAATCAACTATTCGATTATAGGTTAACCTATAATCTATTATAATTTTTTACCACACGTTCATTATTTTTTAGAAAAATAAAATAATTATCTCGTATGATAAATAATCTATTAAAAATTTGATAAAAAATACTTAAATAAAAATATTTTAAATAGTTTCAACACAAGACAAAACATGTGGGAAATATGTAATGCTTGAATCCTACACTCTGTTTTTATAGGTTGTATGGGAGCAGTTCGGTTGATTTAAAATTTTCTTTGAATTTTAAATACTTAACCGAATAGATTTAATAATAAAATATCCTTGATTTAAATAGATATTTTCGGTTATCAAATCTACTATTTTTAGATGAATATTAACAGATTATCTGAGATTTAATTAGATTTTATCTGTTATTATCATATTATTTTAAATTTAATTTTGAAAATAAAATCTGTTTTTCGGACGATTCTGCACCTATGTCCAACCTATAAATAAGAGAGCTCTCTCTCAGTTTTAATCATCCCATTCAGATTTATTTCTGTCTTATTTGAAAGAGTTTGAGAGCATTTCTTGGAAAGCTTAGAGAAGCTTTTGTTTGACTCCGGTTTAGACGATCATTTCCTCTACAGTCTACTCCAAACTTTGGGTGTACATTGTTTGGAGGACCGTGCTAATCTTCGGGGGACAACCGCCTAAAGTAGCGAGTACACACATCGGGACGAATTTTTTCTAAGGCAGTGGCCTCCATACCACGACATGGTCTAATAATTTTTAAGTTCGTTCATTTTATTTTTCCTGTCAGTGCTAACGTCCTGTTTTGCAGTCCATATAACCAACAATTTAGAAACAATTCGGCTACAAAAATGATATTATTGTCAAGCTGATTTGGGGGTTTGTTCAAACTTGAAGCACTTGACAGGTCAATAATCGAAGGTGGTGGTGAAGTTGATAAGAAGCAAAATCCTAAAGATAAGGATATTTTACTATCAGTGAATTTTATTTATTTATTCATTATTACTGTTAGTAAATTATATTCGTGACTAACCATTTATAATTTTTATTTGAATTTTGTAGATTCAAAGTATATGTGAAATTTCATTCACGATAATTTTGAGATCATGATACAATGATTGAAGCTGCAGGCATGATCAAAATAGACAATGTCTATATGATATGTGTTTCTACTTATAAGGTCAGATTATTTAATTCATGATTTATATTACATGAATTTATATTAAAGCCTTTACCTAGTCTGTAAACTTAATGAGTATGTTTTAGACTAGGTTGTAAAAGAAAGCTAGATAACCTTTTTAAGTAGAGAATTTATCTTGAGTATGCTTAATTTTTTTTTAGTGGGGAATATATATATATATTAATTATGACTTTTAAAAGACTTAAATGAAGAGAGAAATATTAATAAGAGATTAATTGGAAAGTAATGAGATAGTTTAAATAATGCATGTCTAGGATTGGTTCTTTGAAAGACTTGGTATTTAAGTGTGCTTTCTGCACCACTCTCTTTCTAGACCTACCTGGTGCATTACTATGCCCATTATTTCAATTTATAAAAAATACTATGACTAAATAAATATTCTATACTTAGTGCAGAAGTTAGGATAATAATCTTAATAATTTATTTAAGATATCTTTCTTTTAGTCATAATGGATGAATATTTCTGTGGTCTTTTAAAGGCAGTGATCTTGTCTAAAATAAAGAGAAAATGATAGACATTAATGCTACTATAAGATGGTGGTAGCCATTAAATCTCTTTGAGCTCTTTACTTCAAAGTATTAAGAAGGAAGAAAAGATTTGTCTATCTTAGGAGCGTGTAGAAATCTCCATGAAAAGTGTTAGGTCCGATAAAGGTGGTGAGTTTGAATCTAAATTTCTTAAAGAGGTATGTGAGACGAATGACATAATTCATGAAACCTCTGCCCCTTACTTTCCTCAGCAGAACGGTATAGTCGAGAGGAAAAACAGAACTTTAAAAGAGATGAATTCATTGTTGATAAGTTCTGGGATATCTGATAACATGCGGGGGAAGCCATTCTATCGGCAAATTATTTTAAACCGAGTACCTCATAAGAAATTAGACTCAACCCCATACAATTTATGGAGAGGTCATGCACCAAACTTGCAATACTTAAAAGTGTGGGAGTGTCTGGCTAAAATTGGTTTGCTTGACTTTTAGCAGTCCACCATCGGTCCCAAAATCGTTGATACAATATTCATTGGGTATGTTATCAACAGTGTCGCATATAGGTTCATGTTACTACATGACTTTCTATATCTGAATCTAGGGATGTTGTTTTCTTTGAAAATATCTTTCCTTTAAAGAAACCTAGATTAATAGCGAGAGCACATATAGAAAACGAATCATCCACTTATTCTATACTTGCCGAAAATGCTCTAGAGTTTGAGTTAGAGCCTAAAAGAAGTAAAAGGAAAAGGATAGAAACTTCTTTTGGACCAGACTTTGTTACTTCCTTTATTTGTGAGATAAATAATTTAGACAACCTATCAAATCTTATAGATCAAGTTTTCCTGTTAGATGATGACCCTAAAACTTATGAAAAAGCTATGAGATCTATTGACGCTAGTTTTTTGAGAAGCGCTATAAATGGGTTTTTAGGAAAAAAACTCAGGCCAAATGTGTCAATCCAAAGATATAAGACTAGGCTAGTAGTCAAATGGTTCACTCAAAAATTTGGAACAGACTTCTTTGATACATACTCTACCGTAAGAAAAATCTCAAAGATCCGTGCATTATTTGCACTAGCCTCCATTCATAAATTGCAAGTACATCAAATGGATGTAAAAATTGCATTTTTGAATTGAGACCTAGATGAGGAGATCTATATGGAGCAACCTCCAGGTTTTGAGAGACATGGTATGGAAGGCAAAGTGTGTAGACTTAAAAAGTCTTTGTATGGCCTTAAACAAGCTCCTAAACAGTGGTATGAGAAATTTCATAAAACTATTCTTAGTTTCGGTTTTACCGTAAATGGCGCAGATGCATGTGTGTATTCAAGGATGTTTGGTACTGATTGTGTTATCATTAGCTTATATGTTGACGATATATTGTTTTTCAGTACAAACATAGAAGCCATTAACAAAACCAAAAAAATTTTATCCACTCGTTTTGAGATGACTGATTTGGGAGAAGTAGATATAATCTTATGTGTCAAAGTTACTAAATCTAGCAAGAGATTCTATTTGGATCAAACACATTATATTGAGAAGTAGATTTGACAGTTGGGATGTCATCCCTGCACGAACCCCGTTTGACTCTAGCACTCATCTCGCTAAAAATAAAGGAAGCTCTGTTTTTCAGGTTGAATATGCTAAAATTATTGGAAGCCTAATGTTCTTAATGAACTATAATCGTCCCGATATTGCCTATGCTGTGAGTAGATTAAGTAGATATACTCATAATTCAAATGGTTAACATTAAATAACTCTTAGACGCTTACTAAAGTACCTTAAGGGCACTATGACTAGAAACTTGATTTTGTTGGCTATCCTGCTACACTAGAAGGATATTGTGACGCCAACTAAGTTTCTGAAAATGATGAAGTAAGCTCTACGAGTGGATATATCTTCACTTTAGGAGGAACCAAAATCTCGTGGAAGTCTGTCAAGCAGACTTGTATTGCACGCTCCACCATGGAGTCAGAGTTCATAGCTCTAGACGTAGCAGGGCAAGAAGCTGAGTGACTTATAAATCTTTTAGCAGAGACACCTTTATATGGGAAACCGACTCCTCCAATATCTTTATTGTGCGATTCACAATCTGCTATACATGTGGCCTTGAATCAAGCTTACAACGGTAAGAAAAGACACATCCGTATAAGACATGAATCTGTGAGGCATCTAATAAAGAATGAAGTACTCGCTTTAGAGTATGTGAAGTCGGAAATGAACTTGGTTGATCCTCTTGCCAAAGGATTGAGCAGTAAATAAATTATGGATTCGTCGAGGGGATGGGTCTTAAGCCCATTTGTTGAGTGATTCATGGTGGATACCCAACTTAGTTCTCTATGTTCAATGTGGTTAAACGAAACCATGGAATGACTCATAGTGTACATGTCCATGTACCCAATCCCTATGACATTTTATTTACATGCCCTGGTTGAGCTTAATGCTCTTAATAAATTCATAGCCCAAGTTTGGGTGGTCTTAGTGAGAAAGACTTGATGAATTTATCGATTTTGGTTGAATAACTACTCTTAATAAGTTCTTAGACCTATTGCGAAAGACTAATTGAACTTACCACTTAGAAGGATGAATTTATTTTAAACTCTTAATAAATTCTATCCAAAGAGGTTGGATTGTTTTATTGAGAAGAACATTATTGAATTTACCGAACAAAGAGGTTGAGTTTTTATTCTTAATGATTTCTTAGCCCAGAGTTTGGATGGTTCATTTAATATGAACTTGAAGAAAATCACCTTATTTTCTTGTGAGGTTGAGCTTTATACAAAGCTCTTAATTATTTCATAGCCCGATTTTGGGTGGTTTATGTTGAGATAAACTTGATGAAATAACCTATGTAAGTGAGAAGAATTAGCTGCCTTTTATGAAAAACAGTGGGCTGTTTTTTTAGTACACTTACTAAAATCCCGAGGTAAGATGGCTAAATATATACTTCGTGTATATACATATCTTCACATCGCGGACTATGGTGGATGAAAGGATTAGTAATGTGTTATGAGTTCACCCCGATCTTAGAAAGTTCAAGACTAGTTTCACTTATCTAAGAGGAGGATTACTCATCATCACTACGTACTAGTTCAAGATTCGTTCACTATGTACTTAAGTAACTAATCTCGCTAGTGCTCGTCTAGTGATAGTCGAACTTTGTGACATCATGAGGATTCGTTCGCATTAGTGGGGGATTATGGGAAATATGTAATGCTTGAATCTCACACTCTATTTTTATAGGTTGTATGGGAGCAGTTCGGTTGATTTAAAATTCTCTTTGAATTTTAAATACTTAACCGAATAGATTTAAAAATAAAATATCCTTAATTTAAATGGATATTTTCGGTTATCAAATCTACTATTTTTAGATGGATATTAACAGATTATCTGATTTTCGGACGATTTTGCACCTATGTCCAGCCTATAAATAAGAGAGCTCTCTCTCAGTTTTAATCATCTCATTCAGATTTATTTCTGTCTTATTTGAGAGAGTTTGAGAGCATTCTTTGAAAAGCTTAGAGAAGCTTTTGTTTGACTCCGGTTTAGACGATCATTTCCTCTACAATCCACTCCAAACTTTGGGTATACATTGTTTGGAGGACCGTGCTAACCATAGGGGACAACCGCCTAAAGTAGCGAGTACAAACATCGGGGCGAATTTTTTCTAAGGCAGTGGCCTTCATACCACGACACGGTCTAATAATTTCTAAGTTCGTTCATTGTATTTTTCCTGTCAGTGCTAACGCCTTGTTTTGCAGTCTACTTAACCAACAAAACATACAAGCTTCTTTTAAAGTTTAAAAAGTTTGCGGCATATAACATTTTAACAATATACCGTTAAAAGTTCAAAACATAAAAATCATGTAAAGTTTTAAAGATAAATGTTTAACTAACATATTATAATCAAAGTTCAAGACATAAAAATCACCACCAAAGTTTGAACAATTATCTTATATTTTAAATATATATAAATAATTTAATAACGGTTAACCTATAGGTTAATCCTTAGTTAAAATTTATAATCGTAATCATTAATCATCATTTTTAACAGTTCGGTTAACTGTAATTTTCTTTTTAATTTTAATAGTTCGATTAATTAATCTATAAAATATAACGATTATATCAATTAATGATTATAGATAACGATTACGTTCGATTTTGAACTCCCCTCAATCCATGTACCGTGTCCATGCTCACTACCCCAAATTTATTAAACGTGGTAGGGACTACTTTTCATATTTGTCATCTTCGTAATCCAATTAAAACAAATTTTATAATGATGAGTACAAATAATAAACATGGTGCCTTCTCCCTAGGACTATAAGTTAATACCTAGACATTTTTAAGAAAATATAATAATAATGATAAGATACAATAATAGCGTATAAAAATATTTATATCGACGTCTATGATATAATTTTATCCATTTATAAAGTATAATTTTAGGAATATTCCCAATTAACTATGACAAGTATCTTTAACGTTCACACAATGTGTTCACATAGTTTAGATAGATAAAGCTTTTAGAACACTCATTGGATCAGGCCAACGTTAGTGGTCTTCTCGAGCCCAAAATCACTCTTGGAATTACTTGGGGAGGCATAATCACACCATATGATGTCAATGTCTCGGACCTCAACCTGTGGCCTGTGACAATATCAATATATCCTACTTCAAGCATCAGTTTCTCATTCATCACTCAACCATTTTAAAAATATAAGTTACCGTTATAAAGATCTCATAAAATAGAATATAAATCCATAAATTCAACATTTAAATATTCAATTTTACTCATAAAAGTATGCCTCAAAATTTTTGATTTATCGTATTTTTTCCAACAATGCATCCTCGCAAGCATGATAAAAAAATCTTATACCATTTTTTAAACAAATAATATACATATATCTTTTCTTACAACGTGTTTGTCGTTGTTTTACGATACTTATAAATTATAGACATAGCTTAAATTACATAAATATTCATAAGCTTTTAAAATATTTATATTTTAATCATCAAAATTTTAAAGATTATAATATAATCATTAAATTTTTTATTTACTTTCTTTAAAATTACCCTGATAATTTTTGTTCGAGAACGTTAAAAAATAATATATTTTTTTATTTGGCAAATGGTTTTATTAAGAAAGTCTTATAAGACTAATCTAGTGTTGTGTGTCTCGTTAAAATATTTTATAAACTTAATTGAAATTGGGAGCAATCCAATTCAGATAAACTCTCAAACACTTATTTAAAAATTCTTCAATAATATCATAGAAGACTTGGTCTATTTTTGGAAAAATAAATTGAGAGTTTATTTAATCATTAAGAAAAATATAAATAAATAAGTTTTAATAAATTTTAAAATCAACTTAAAATATAAAAATAAAATATAAAAATATTTAAAGTTTTAAAAATAAAAATCATTGAAAGCAATAAAATTTTCAAAACAAAAATTATATATATACTAAAAAGAAATAAATAAAAACTAAACCTCAACGTTTATCACCCTTTTTTCATGTCAATGCATGGGACCTTCCCCCCCTAGTACTAGAATTAAAGCAAATTTGTCATCTTTGTAATCCACTGCCATGTGGGTTAAATTTTTTCAAACAAAATTTATAATGATGAGCAAAAATAATAAACATGGGACCTTTCCCCGGTACTAAAATTAATGACAAGACATTTAAAAAATAATAATAATGACAAGATACGGTAATAGCAGTGGATTCAGAAATTTACTTAAAGGTGAACATATAAAATTTTACTAATCGTATCATTTAATTTAAAAAGTCGTTTAATCATTATAACGTTTATTAAATTTTATTAATCGTAACCTAACCATTAAAAAACAGTTAACCATTAAAATACGGTTAATCAATTGTTCGATTATAGTCTATAATCTATTATAATTTTGTACATGTTCATTATTTTTTAGAAAAATAATATAATTATCTCGTATGGTAAATAATCTATTAAAAATTTGATAAAAATACTTAAATAAAGATATTTTAAAAAGTTTCAACACAAGACAAAACATACAAGCTTCTTTTAAAGTTTATAAAGTTTGCGGCATATAACACTGTAGCAATACACCGTTAAAGTTCAAAACATAAAAATCATCTAAAGTTTTAAATATAAATGTTTAACTAACATATAATAATCAAATTTCAACACATAAAAATCACCACCGAAGTTTGAAAACTTATCTTATATTTTAAATATATATAAAATATAACAGTTTGGTTAATTGTAATTTTTTTAATTTTAATAATTTGATTAATTAACTTATAAAATGTAACAATTATATCGATTAATGATTTCGGATCACGATTAGGGTTGAACGCCCCTCAATCCATGTACCGTGTCCATGCTCACTACCCCAAATTTATTAAACGCGGTAGGGACTACTTTTCATATTTATCATCTTTGTAATCCAATTAAAACAAATTTTATAATGATGAGAACAAATAATAAACATGGCGCCTTCTCCCTGGGACTATAAATTAATTCCTACACATTTTTAAGAAAATATAATAACAATGACAAGATATAGTCAGGGACAGAGTCAAAATTTGAAGTTAAAGGAACAAAATATAAATGTTTAAAAGTAGGGGATAAATTTATAAAAAATAAGTTTTAATAGAATTTAAATAGGAAGTCAAAAATAAAAAAAAATTCTTCGGGGTGGGGGACGATTACCCATCCCCATCTCTCTTTAGCTCCGTCCTTACATACAATAATAACATATAAAGATGATTTAAAGATTTAAGAATTTTGTATAATTTATTATAATAGGTTTTTTAATTATAAGACAAAGGCGTATAATTTTTTTAAAAAAATAAAGATTTTTACCCGATCAATTGTTATACTAAAAACAAAAAATCTTAAATTATAAAAACATACAATATATATTTTAAATCCTAACACAAATTTAAAACTTCTCTTTCTTATTTCTTATCTGTACTCTTCACATATGAATATAGTTATTTTTTTTTTGAAAATTATTTAAAATTTCTTTAGACCCTTAAGTTTTATACTTTTAATATTTATAAAGCAGTTAGATGAAAAGAACTGGTTTCACACATCAAGACTTCACTCACAATGTAACCCTAAGAAATCTTAATCCTCCTAGGCAGGACGGAGCTAGGATTTAGGATTGAGTGGGTAAAACATAAATGTTTAGATGTAAGGGGTAAGTTCATAAAAAAATTAAAAAAATTTAAATAGGAGGATAAAAGTGAAAAAAATCGGGGTATGGATCGTCCCCACCGCTTCTCTCTTGTCTCGAGGGTCGATCCTAAAAAAAGACATTTTTTTTTGTTAAAAAAATATTAAAAAAGTATTGTATTTAAAAAAGGCTTGAATAAAAAATTTTAAAGATAAAATATTTACATTAAACCAGTCAAATATGCAAGTATCCCTTAAAGAACAATGATTGGAGTATGGAAAATGGTTATAAAAAGGGTTTGTGCTCCTCCCATTTGAACAGCAAAACAATCTATTCTCCTAAAACTGAAAGTTTAGCAAACAATGAAGGTGTTATCAGTGGTAGTCGTGGTCTTGATCTGGTCTTGATCTGTTGGACATCCACTGTCGAACCACAATTAGCCCAAATTCCTACGGTGACATTCAACATTAGCAAGCCTACGTATGATAAGTTCATCCAAGATCTGAGGAAAGCATTGTTATTTGGTGTACCTCAACCAGAGATAGGGAAGAAGATACCGGTGTTAGATTCCCCCAACGATATAAAAGCTAATAATGCAAAGCGCTACGTTGTGGTGAAACTCGTGGCTTATAACAATTTCGTGGAGTTAAGCATTGATGTTACAGATGTATACGTCTGGGGTTTTCGACCACAAAGTGATGGTGGAAAACAGTCCTACTTCTTTAAGGATGTTACCCCAGACATACAAAGTGTTTTGTTCAAGAGCACTGGTATTACACAAAACCGTCTTTCATTCACTGGCAATTATAATAACCTTGAAACTAAAGCAAACACTACCAGGGATAAAACCCTCTTGGATTTCAACAAATAGCACAAAAGGTTGAGAACCTGAATAAAAGGTCTATTCCTCGAGATATTGAGATCGCAAAATCTCTTATAGTCTGTCTCCAGATGGTTTCGGAAGCCGCCAGGTTTACATATATCCAAAAACAGATTTCTAATCTCACACCTGTGCAACCATTAATGCCGACTATTGTAATGCTGGGGTATGAAAACAACTGGGGACAGCTCTCCAACGCCGTCCAAGATGCAAAAAATGGAGTCTTTCAAAGGAATGTCACCGTTAGTGTTAATCCTCCTATTACTCACGGTACTGTGGAATCTGTGGCTAAAGTTATGGCGCTTCAAAAAAGAAAAACCTCCAGAGTTTCTGCCACCGCCTCTCTTGATGATCAGGTCATCGAGGGAAGTACTTAAGCTCATTAGCCAGATTGAGTTCAACTGAAATCTTATAGATCTATCCTCCTATCAATATGTTCCCCATGGATAGATAGATAAATAAATGCTTGATCTTGTAATCCAACATCATTAGCTATTTTAATAAAAGTTTATTGTCTTATTTTCTAAGATTTTTTAATTTTAAAAATTATTAAAATTAAGCCATGATGCTCAACTTCTTTTTAGGGTAAATTATATAAATGGTCCTTTGATTATACTTCAATTATCTTTACATTCTTTGACTATCAAATGTTACAAATTGATCCATTGGTTAACTTTTTTGATACAAAGGGGTCCTGTGCCATTAAAAATTTGACGGGAAACTGATGTGAACGTTAACATGTTGACTTGGATAAAAATTTTCCGTCAACGTGTTAACTTCCATATTAGCTTTCCGTCAAATTTTTAACGGTATAGGACTCCTTTGTATTAAAAAAGTTAGTCAATGGACTAATTTATAACATTTGATAATTATAAATATAAAAGATAATTGATGTATAGTCAAGGGACTATTTATGTAGTTTACCCCATTGAAATACTTTTGACAACTTCACGAATTTCTAAATTAAATAGCTTAACTCCCCATAGTAAAAGAATTTTTAATTAATGTTTTTTATTTTATAATTTAAATTTTATTTAAAATTTTTAATCGAGTTGAGTCATTCAAGTTTATAATGTTCTGGTACAATTGATTCTTATTTAAATAACTTTTTCTGATCATCTAATATATATATATATATATATATATATATATATTCAAATTCTTTTTACATGCGTAAATAAATGTAATGTTTAATAAATCAAATGTCTTCATTTGATACCGTGATACCACACAATAAATATAATAACTTTAATTATATTTGTAATTATTGTAAACACAAGATCAAAAACATAATTCCGACCGCAATCAAAATATTTCTCTTAAGTTCATTTGCTCGAACCACAAAGAAAAACCTGTCATAGCTCAAATATCAACTTAACCAAGAAGTATGTCTTTGGCTGCACTAGCTAAAGAAAAATGAAATTAATTTGATCTTCACATATTCTCTGTGATTTCATACTAAAGGCAATTCATATAAAACTCTTTTAGATGTTTGTTCGGATTCTCGTTTTGTAAACCGTGGAATGTAAGTAAAAGATGAATTAAACTCGTCAAGCGCTTGCAGATAGCTCTCGGAGGGTATGTATAAACCTGACAAATTTGATTCGAGAACCGAAAATTGAATCGATTTATATGAATCGAGACTTGATTGAATTCGAACAAGATGATCTTAATATGATTCGAAACCCGACCCGAAATCGAAACCGATACTGATTCGAATTCCAGAAGAATCAATATAGACTCATAACTGATTTGATCCGAACCAATTTTCACTCAAACCGAAAGTAACCCGAAACTAACTTGCTCAAAACTGATTTAAACCGAACATCAATATGATTTTAACTCGATAATTGAGTCAAAGTGAATGAATAATTTAATTTTATTATTGTTTATTTTTAACAATATGATAAATAATAAAATAGAAATGGGAGATCGACCATCAAAAACTTAAAATCAACGGTGGTTGGCCGCTATAAAGATAAAAGGTGGATTAAAAGTTCAAATAAAAATGACATAGGATTTTTCAATATGCTCATCATATATGCAATTATGGTTTAAGGTTTAACTTTATGACAATAAAATTATCTCTTTTTTACGTGTATTTTAAAAATATAAAAAATTCTATCATACTACAAAACATCATCGAATATGAAATTAAAAATATAGTTATAAGATTGGCTCGTGATTCGTTAAATTCAGGTTAAATGATTAATACAAATGATGGTTGATTTCGAAACATTGAACTATTGGAATTAAACTTAAATGGTAATATTATCAAATAAAATGACATGGTCGATGATGATTTTTATAAATAGAAAAATATATTTTTTACTAAAAAACAAATAAAATGACATATTTTTATAAGAATATATGATTAATTTTATAGATAATATACACGATTAAATTCATACTTAAGTCCAACTCAAACAAAATTAACCTAAAAATTCACAGATTGACCTGATTTAAACCGATTCGAACGACCCGATATGGACCTGACTCGAAAACATTCGATCTGATATTGACCGGAATCACCAATCCGATATCCGAATTGACCCAAATTATCATATAACTGAATTAAAACCCGAACCGAATCTAAATCGAATTTAAACAAACCCAAAATGAACCAAACCGAAATAATCCTAACTGAAACCGAACCGAAGGACCCGTTTACCTATACGATCATGTCTTTCGAATTTGTTATCTTTAAATGAAAATCTATCTTCAGTTTTGACTTTGAGCTAATGTTGGTTCACCTTCCAAAAGTTATTCGTTGTATCACCGAATTTTGTTACATAGGACTCGAATTATGTGGTGTCTGGCATAGAAAGTCTGCTCCAACTAAATATTTGATAATCTACAACCAGATGAATCAACCCTGAATCATCTTTTCTACCCGTTGAGATTAGCTTGGAGTGGGGATTTCTTATATATGGTTCCAATTGGTTTGAAACTCCATTAAAACATCTGGAGTTATCCGACCATAAATTCCTTCATTAGGATCTGCCACTTGATCTATTTGTTGCTCAATGTACCTAAATCAAGTAGCTTCAGAAACCATCTGGATACAAACTGTAAGGGCTCGTGCAATGCGACCAACACTTGAATTAGTAGGTTGCTTTTCTATATAAGCATATGATATAAACCGCTTAACCAGTTATGTTGTCTTGGTAGGATTTCCATTATGGGCGAATCCGACACCAAATTCCAACAATGTTGGATTACAAGATCCAGTATTTATTTATTCAATACATATGAGGACCCTAGCATATGTTTTCATTTTTATGTCTGAACCACAAACCAAATCTGGCTAAGTCGTTCTGAATCGCGTTCATTGGCCGTGATCTCAAGAAGGGGAGCATTGGTATCTTTCACATCCATCATCCGTTCAGTCGGTAAATGCAAAATGGTTCCATCACTTCGAATGATCCAGCGTTCTTCAGTCCATCCATCGCACGTTCCCACGGTAACCAAGTCCCCGCCAGAATCTCCGTACTTTAGACACACATTTTGATCTTTTTGAGGTCTGATCGTACCGTCAGGGTATATTGTCCATTGTTGTTCAGCATCGTCTTTCACACAGTTTTCCAGCCACACCTTACTTCCACTTGCTATCAAGCACAGGCCTTTGTAACCGACAATTTCAGCGACCGGTGGTTTCGTATTGTTGCTGGCATAGAAAGTCTGCTTAGAACCAAACATTTGATAATCGACAACCAGATTAATCACCCCTGAATCATCTTTACTTGTCGTTAAGACTAGCCCGGAGTGGGGATTTTTTATGGTTCCATCGCTTTGGATTTCCCATTTGGTAGCATCAGGGACAGCCGTGTCACAATCATAGATCATAACATAGTTTCCGGAACTGTATCCATAAGTGGTTAAACATTTTCCACCGGATCGAATTGTGTTATCATCGGATCTCAATGTCCACAGTTGATTGGCTTGGTTCTGTCCACATGCCCATAAGATTATTTTGTTTCCATCGTTGTAGAATCCCCCATATACATCAACACACAGACCATTCTGTCCCGAAATGAGCGTGGTTGGAGCTACCACTATGTCACAAGTGTCATCATTCGCTTCGAGGCCGGTGGACCTCATAGCCATAGGCAACGACAAGGCCGATTTTGATTCTGGTATATGCATTAGCAGCAGATTACCTCCTCTCCTTTGGCATACTAATGGTATTAATGCAAGCAAGAAACGCACAGATGCCACGGTGTCGAAAACCCTTTCTTCATCAAGATATGCTATACGCAGTGCTGTTCCAAATATTCCATTTGTTGCAGACTGGATGGCGGATGCGAAATGCCCCCAACTGGTTTCAAACTCCATCATTAAACCATCTGGATTTATCGTATCATAAATTCCTCCAATATTAGGATCTGCCACTTCATTTATTTGTTGCTCAATGAACCTAAATCGAGCAGCTTCGGAAACCATCTGGATACAAACTATAAGGGCTCTTGCGATGCGTCGGGCATCTGAACCAATTGGTTGGTAATTATTCATGTTCTGAATATGTTGGCGTAGTTCGCCCATTCCCAGAGGGATTTCTCTCCTGTCGCCGACTCGGGCTGCACGCTCGAGTGAATCATAATTTTCAGAAAACGGAAGATTATCTGCGTCAGTGTTTGGGAACAGAGCAGTCCGTACAGCTTGGGGAACATTGCTAATGTTAAAGAAGTAGGACACTGATCCCCTTCCAGCTCGATAACCCAAGACATACGCACTTGTGACATCAAGGGCTAATGTGACGTTTTCGACCGGGCCATTTGTGAATTCCACCAGAAGATATCGACGGAGATCGGTTGATTGCATCGAGTCGTCAGGTAACAACGCTATAGTTCTGCCTGGGTCTCCATTTTCTAACAGTGCGCTTCTAAGTTCAGTCATAAAATACATATAGTTCAGCCTATTGGCAGTCCTCAAATCGAATGTGACTTTCTTAACTGTGGGATTATCGTTGTCTTTCATCGTCGGGTTACTTGACTGTGTTTCGACCATGGACATAGAACAAATCCATAGCACTGCCACTGCCAACAGGATACACACCTTCATTGTTGAACACAATTGTTTGTAATGGAGTTCTTGTGATGCTATGTCTTCTGGGTGGAGGATAACACATTTTATAGGAAATTTTGGTAATAATAATTCAACTCTCACACAAACATAAACACATGTCAATTGGTGAATGGTTCCATGCATAATAAAAATGATTTGTTTTAATTCGACTCATAATTTCATAAGTTCGACTCGAAAAATTTTCAAATAAAGTTTGAGTTATGAAATAAAAATCGAATAATTCGAAATATTTAGTAAGTTGATCAGTTTTTAAATTCATGTTCAGACTATTAATTCTTCGTAATATATCATGTATATCATATGTGAAAATATATATGGAGAAATATATATATATATATTATATTGATATTGAAAGTTTCTAAATTAGAATTAATTCGACTTTCATAAACTCGACTCAATTCGAAGAAATTCAAATAAAAGTTGAATCATAAAATAAGACTTATAAACTCGAATAACTTTAAATTTTTTTACTTGACTTGATCCAACGCTCAATTCTAATAATCATTACAGTAGAACTGTCAACTATATTAAATTTTATACAAGGCTTAATGATTCCATTTCCCCCTTAAATTATGTGCTTTTTCTCGAGTTGTCCCCAAAAGTATTTTTCAGGACGTTTTGCCCCTTAACTAAAAATTGGACCTCATATACTCCTCTGCTAAAAAAAACTTCTTGTGGGCCAATTAGAACTCGCCATGTGTTATTTTATTAACAAAAAAATTAAAAATCAAACTATACAATAGTAATATAAACAATATAATTAAAATTTATATATAAACTCAAAAAATCGATCGAATCGGTTCGAACTTTAATATCTTTTTCTTTAGGAATGCATGGCAAAACTAACACGTTGATTCAATAAGGGACCATAAAAATAACTATGATTGATAACAACGTACCGAGTCCATATTCACCACTCAAATTTGCATTTATTAAACGTGGTAGGGACCTCTCTTAATATAATTTGTCATCTTTGGATTATGAAATTTTATAAAAAATTATATATATATATATAATCTTAGAAAAGATTTTAATAATAAATGGTTTTTAAAATATATAATCTTAGGTCATGTAATAAAATAGGGGTTATTAATTGATACAATGTTTATGTAATTTTTAGTCTAAGCATATTTATTTTAATTTTAAATTTAAAATCTTATGATTTGTTATATTGAGAAGAACTTATTGAATTTATCAGAAGTTGTGTATTTATTCTTAATGAGTTCTTATCATAGAGTGTGGATGATTCATTTTATAATAAATTTAAAGAATTTGCCTATAGGAAGAGCTTGAGAAAAAAAATATATTAATTATTTCATAGCTCTTATTTGATTGATTTATGTGTACATAAACTTGATGAAATAACCTACGTAAGTGAGAAAGATTAGCCATTTCAATGAAAAATTATTGGGATGATTTTCTAAAACTTTCTAGAATCCTGAGGTTATGTGATTATATTATGTTTTACATCCGTGTATTTTTATACATTTGTATTTTTCTAACACATTGAGGATTTCAGTGGATGAAGGGGTTATTATGAATTCACCCTTGTCTTAGAAAGTTCAAGATTCGTTAACTTATCTAAGAGAAGAATTACTCATTCCACTATATACTAGTTTCAGGTACGGTCACTAGTGCTTAAATAACTAATGTTGCTATTTCTCTTCACTTGTTTTAAAACTCAAACGATCTTATAACTTTGTTTTAAAGATTTTTTCCGCATATGTGGGGTACTGTTGATAGGGGTGAGAAAAACTCATCTCGATTTGAAAAAAATATATATTTTTTCAATTTTAATTTATTTGAGTCAAATCAAATCACTCCAAAAATTTCATTTTTAAGTCAATTTCAAATTTCAAAACTTTGAGTTATTCAAAAAATTGAACAATTCAAAAATATCCCCTTTTAATTGTAAGTTCTCATTGCACCTTTAGTCCCTGTAATTTTATTTTCAGTTTTATTTTAGTCATATTTTCATTGTTTTTGTTTTTTATTTTTTCCTTTTAATTTTATTTTCTTTAAAATGTGGTCGCTTTTCATATTATTTTATTTAATTTAATATAATTATTTTTATTTGTATGTTTTATATTTTGATATTAATTTTATGTTTTTTTTATTTTTATATTTAATTTACTGTTACTTTTAGTTCGTTTTGACATATCCATACCTAAGATATTTGATGATGATGATAATGATGATGATGGTAATAATATTTTTTTAATGAGGATCATCATTTAATAAAAGGACATATTCATATTTGAGGTATTTGATGATGATGATGATAATAATAATAATAATAATAACTGAAAATATTTTTTACAAATGTAAAAAAAATAAAATGTAGATATAAAGAGAAAGTCGTTTAAATTGAAACAATACTATACTTTAGTATTATAAATAGTACAATTTAAATTTGTGCATAAACTCGAAAAATCAACTCAACTCGAACTCGCTAAAATCAGTTCGAATTGAAAAAATTTTCAAAAAAAATTAAAGTTATAAAATATAATTATTCAACTCAAATAACTTAAACTTTTTTGGCTTAACTCGATTCGCTTAAACGTTCACCACTCGAATGTATTTTTCTTTAGGAATGCGTGGCAATGCTAACGTTGATTCAATAAGGGACCACGAATGAGATTCATTGATTGGCCTAGTGGTCAAGGATGTTCATCCTGTCCTATCTTATATGGGTTCGAATCCCGGTATGAGAAATAGGTGTAATCTCTCTACTTATAAAAAAATAATGGACCATGAAAATAACTTTGATTCATCACACTGTACCGTCCATGTTCACCACTCAAATTTGTATTTATTAAACGTGGTAGGGACCTCTCTTAATATTTGTCATCTTTCTAATCCAATTAAAATAAATTTTATAATGATGAGAAAAAAATAATAAATATGGGGTTTCCCTAGGTAGGGGTGAGTATTTGATCAAGTCGAGTAGAATCGATTTAAAAATTTTCGAGTTATTCAAGTTGATGATTCATATTTTACAACTCAAACTTTATTAAAAAAAATTTCGGTTCAAGTCGAGTTTAAGAAATTCGAGTCGATTTTTCGAGTTCCTATAAACATTTAATTATAATTATTTATCATGTTATAATATGATTTGATTCCAATTTAAACGACTCTCTCTAATCATATAAGACATAATGTATATATATTTTTTTTCATATGTAGCAATATTTCTTTATATTTTTATATATCAATGTATATATATCATAAAAAATTGATAGACTCGTCTCAAACTTAAAAATTAATCCTTTAATTACTAAAAATTTTGAGTTATTCGAATTTTCATTTTACAACTCAAATTTTATTTAATTTTTTTTAATCAAATCTATGAAATTTTAAATCAAATCAAAACGAGTCGAGTATTTTTCCTTCGAGTCGAATTTTGCTCACTCCTACCACTAGGACTACAATTATAGTCTAGACAATTTTGAGAAAATTATAATAGGAATGGCAAGATATCATATGGTAATTGTATATGAGGATAGTTAAAAAAATTTAATAGTTTATATATAATTTATTAAAATGTGTTTTTAATTTATAATATAAAATATTTATAAATTTTTTAAATAAAAAATACTAAATTATTCTCTTAAACATTATAATTTTTTACAGATGTTGTCACTAATTTTTAGCTCAAATCATAAAAAATAAAAAGGGGAAAGCTATTCAAGATGAATCAAAGAAGGAAGGCAATTAGAGTTGATTTGAAGAGAAAAAGAAAGAAAAGCAATTAAAGGAGATTTTACTTAAAAAATATTACTAGATTTGGTCAGATTTGAAGAAAGAAATGAATGAATCGGATCAAAGATTTTAAGATAATATTTCATCCGATTTGGAGTATTAATTTTAATTATTTTTCATATATTTTGGGTTGAAAATACTATATAAACTACTTTTTCCTTCATTTGTAAACACACATCACAACTCACATTCATCACTCCTCTACTCTTATAATTCTTCATTTTCGCACCACATTACATAATTTCACAGGAAATTTATATGAAAAATCATTCGAATTTTGAGTTGGAATAAATGCTTGAAGCATTTGATTGAGGTATTTAATCTATTTTGGTAATTTATTTAATTTTATATTTTTATATTTTTGTAGATTTAAAAAAAAATTAAAATATTTTTTAGTTCTTAGATTCTTGAAAAATATGGATGAATGATTAAAAGAATTTTAATAAAAGCGTTTGATCTTTGTTTTAAAATTAAAGTTGATCGATGACATTCTTAAGCTTCAAACCCGTTTCAAATAAAGGTGTGTCATTTACTAAACCTTGTATCATTTTATTGTATAGAGTTATTTCAAATATTATTTAAATATGTTATATAATTTGAATTTTAAAATATTATTAAATTTATTATCCTTTTTATTCAAATCTTTAATTATTTTTTTTAGTTAAAATGTTAGTTTAGATAAATCCCTTGGTTTAGGTTCTCTAACGTTAAAGCCTTAATAAATTTAGAGCCTTTAAAATTAATTAAAATTCTTTTTACTTCAGAATCATAAGATACACTTAATTGTACTATAACCTTAATAGATAAAATTTATTAGATAATTCTCTTAAGTTAATGCTAATTAACTTAGAATAATAAAAGCTTTCAACACACATAAATTTTCTTGCTTGCTTGATTAAAAAAAATAAAACTTAATTTATTGTGGTGTCTTACCAAAGGGAGATAATGAGTTAGTGCCAGAAATATTGACGGTGATTGAAGTTTAATCTCTTAACGGTGGAACCGTTAAAATAAAATCAAATTCATAAATGGATAATAACTTAAATTTTATACAAACTTGTAAATTTCAACGTTAAAACAATAACCAATAAGCAATTTCCGCATTTTGGAAAGAATTAAACCATGTTGAAAACTTTAGTAAATTCACTCTTATTTTTCCTTAGCTAAAATCTCCTTAAATATTTTTTTTACAAATACTACTGATTTTTTATTAAATCTATAGAAAATTATAATTACAACGTAATTATGAAGCAAAATAATTGGATTGAAAAATCAAAAAAATTCTTACAACCTAAAAACGAAAAATAAAATTCCTATGAAAATAAGGATACCGATAAAATTCAGTAGCTTCCTAAATCTCCTTATTTCTATCCTACGCATAGTGAAAGAAGGAGTTGTAGGCGATTCAAACTTTCTTGCAAAAAGTACCGCTACCCAGGACTGATTTTATCGGCAAACAACCATCAAACGAGTGGGGATAAGTCTTTCCAACTGACCACTAACAAAACAATAAATCAGAAAAATAGCATCGATTGACTCTCTATGCGAACAACAACCGATCGCTAGGGTATGCTACAACATGCCATAAAGACAGACGAATCAAACCCCAAGATAAAAATAAAAACATGTCACAAGGACAGAGAAAAACGTGTCATAAAGACAGAAAAAAGAGATCCTTATTAAAATAAAAAAAATAGATCCGGTGATCGATAACTAATCCTAAAATTGATTGTAGACCACCGATCAAAGAGAACGATCAAAACGAAAAACTAAAAAAGATGAAATTTGAGAAAGGAGAACGACGATTAGAGGGTTTAAGAGAGAATTAGGTTTTCAAAGAATTAACTATTCTAATGCTGATTCCTCTCTAAATAATTTTTGATTGTAAATAAGGGTTATTAATTGACATATTGTTTATGTAATTTTTTAACCTAAGCTTATTTATTTTAATTTTAAATCTAAAATATCTAATTTTAAATTATAAATCTTAAATTTTAATCATAAATTTTATATTTAAGTCTATAACCTTAATCTTTAATCTCTAAATCAACCCAAATAGATTCGACTAGCTACAATTCGCAACTCTTACACATGCGCGTGAGGTACAATTTCAACCTAAGTCATTTAATGATAAGCAAGTTGGTTTGTATATACAAACACCTCTTATACTTTAATATGAATGTGGGATATGAATTCTTCATTTTCTCTTGTACAGTTCGCAAGTATAATATCTTGAGTATTAATTTCTCATTCGCTACTTAATTACAATTCGTTACTTATTCGAATTGATTCACGTTACACAATTGATTTTGATTAGTAAATTTCTTTAATTTTGATGAACTAGTCAAGGTATTGTCCTAACTAATCTCGATTAATTTTATTTCATTAAATACATATAATTCGAACATAAAATAAAAAAGTAAACTAATATTGTATTTTTTCTATTATATTTTAATTATCGTTAACTTCTCTTATTATTATATTTTAAACTCATGAAACTCTAATCATCTAAAATCTCCTAAAATAATTCAACTAAAAAAAAATAATTATAAGGGTTAATAAAAAGTTTAGTTTTATTTAATCCATCCTATTTTAATTGTCTTGTCTTCGAATTTTCTAATTTAATTACTTCATATTCTAGGATCTTACCGGCTTTAAAATTTGAGAAATTAAGCACAATCTTAACTTTTCTGGTTTAATTATTTTTAAGATTTTTTTTAATTCTAAATTATTGAAATTAAACCATGTTGCTTAAATTTAAAATAAATATTATATTTTATTATATTTTAAAATAAATATTTTTATTTTTAAAGATCAAGGATGAAACTGAAAAGTAATAAAATGTTGGGATTAATCTTACAATTATTTCTTAAATAAATAAAAGTTTTTTTAATTTTAAAATAAAAGATATATGTCTACAGACCAATGATCACAGTAACACACGAGTAGAAATTCACTGTCTCCTTTTTATGCCTCCTTTCATGTCTCTTTTGAAAAAAATTTAAAAAATTAAATTTTAAACCATAACCCTTATTTTTAGCCCTAGATATATCTTTTATTATTTGTATTTTGGATCTAGGCAATTGCGTGTAATTGCCCAAGCACCTTGATGATTTTCCTTGCTCTCCAACTACAAGAAAGATAACCAAATCATTATTACTCTATCTAGGTGATTTAAGAAAGCTAAAACAACCTTAAAATCACTTTAAGACCTTCCCAAAAACCTATTCCAATACAACCCACAAAACCTCCCTAAAAACCTTTACCTCTACCATTTAAAACAAAACTTACCTTGAAAGATAGATCTTCCCGAGCTGAACAAACTTCCCTCTATAAGCAAAATGTGATTCTATAAGTTTAACCTCAAAAACTTTACCTTTAATAATGGTTTTGAGGGAAGAGAATGGTTATGGAGATAAAAGAAGAGAACAATAAATGGGGGTGATCTCATTCTTGCACTATGCAAAAAATAAGCCCCCTTTTCCCCTACAAATCATCCCAATTAACCAATTACAAAACTAACCCTAAACCATCATCCTAGCCCAAGCCCAACAACAACCTCTCAAGCCCAACAATGCCCAAACACGAGGCCAAACCTCGGATTTACATGACTCCGAGTTCTAAAACTCGGGTCGTGACAATACATCTTAGTCTCTTTCTCGATTGAAACTCGACTAAGTCACTTAAATTTTCTAAGTAAAAGAACTTAGAAATAAGCGAAAACGAAAGAAAGACAATGACAAATGAAAGTAAAGAGAGACTTAGAGTGAATGTTGACTTGTATTCAATCTGAAGTAAAAATGAAGTGTGTAAATGAGGTGGGGTAAGCTTCCTTTTATAGCTAACTAATCTAAATCTCTATTTGAATTTTAAACAAGAAATAATATGAGAATTATCTATAAATAATAAATGATAATTACAATGACTTATTAGGCTATCCAAAATAAATGGGCTTGCTTTATGGGTCATCTGATAGGCTTAAAAAGTTACAAAGATACTATTGGACTGTCATAATCGAGTTTGTCTTGGTCACGGGCTTACGGTCCATCTTTAACTCAAATGGCACTTCCCTATTTGAGAATGTGATGCACAACATCTGCTACTCGTTAGGCACTACAACAAACTCTCAGAGGGTCTGCTCGACCATGTCTTTGATTCGTTATCTCTAAATGAAAATCTATCCTCAATTTCGAGAGTTCTCGCTTTAAAATTAGGTACTGATGAGGCTTTGTTGTTATCTTATGCGTCGAAGAGTATCTTATATCCTTGCAATCTTTTGGCAAGGGCTTCTATTTTCAGTTTGTAGCTTAGTTTTTTTTGGATAATGACCTGATCATAGATCAAAACAATAATTGATTAGTAATTTTTTCGAAATCCCTAAAATATGCCAATTTGACAAATTCTGAATGTATTAAAGAAATATATTCTTAATATCTAATAATTGTTCACACTAAATTTTCACCATAATTTTTTATTCATTGTTTTTACCCAATAAAATAATGATCAATTTGGCCCAAATTTTTAAATGAGATCCATTTGGCCTAAATAAAAATCCTAATTATTCATTTAATCTTTATGTATATCCAATTGTTAACCATTGAATCTAAATAAGATCCAATAGTTCATATTAAATCAAAAGGAGAGAATTGGTCAACACCTAATATGGGCCTCACGACCACACGTGAGTCCAACGCATGTCTTCCTTCCCCTCCAAATTCACGCACAATGCATGGAAAGCATGGAAATTTGGTTATTGCGATTGATAAATGGAGAAAGCAATCAAAGAATCAGAGTTTGGTTCAAATATGGAAAAAAAAAAGGGAAGAATTATCCTCAAATTTGCATAGATTCAAACCAAAATTAAGATGGAATCATATCCGTATTCTCTCCAATTTTGTATCAAATGGAAGGGGAAAGAATTACCCAAAAATCAGAATTTTTGATAAAATTTTCACTATAAAAACACAACACTTGCACCAGAGATTTTACATAAAAATTCTCTAGAAAATATTCCGATTTGTACTTGGGTTTGTGTTGAAATAAGAATATAGAAACTTTCTTTAAGGTATCTCTTATTTATTAATTTATTTTTATTTCGGATTTGCTTTTATTTGTTTATTATTGGATGTATATTATGAAAAGTAATAAAATTTGTCTTGCTCAAAAGTTTTAAATATCATCCTTATTGTCAGATTTTTGAGTATTTTTATTTATTCAGTTTAAACTGAGATTTGTATTTATAGTTTTAAAACAAAAAGATTTTTTCATTCGCACCGTCGGCAACGGCGGTCAGCACCGGTGGAAGGTGGCCGACATGGTGGTTCGTTTCCGATGTTCTTCATTCTTGAAGAACACACCAAGAACTTTTGAAAGAACTTTTAAAGATGATGTTTTGATCTATTTTTTTGTTGAAATAAAGGTTTTGAGTTGTTTAAAAATTGGGTTTGCATAACCACTAATATATGTTTTTAAATAAATATTTTTAAAATTAGATCAAGTTTTTTTATTAATATTTTTAAGAAGGATAAAAAATAAAGAATAAATTGAAATCTTGGTCTTAATATTTTTTTACCTTTTTAATTTTTTTAATTTATTTATTTTTTTATTTTTACTATCCGTTGTAATATATGTTATCTTTTACTAATTTAGATAAAAACCTTAAGATTAGGTATTTAAATGCCATAGTTAGAGCCTTTTAAAAAAATAAAAAAAATATTTCTCACTTCAATTAATAAACTACACTTAATTACACTTTAACTTAAATAGGTAAAATTCGCTTAAACATTTTTTTTAGGTTAATAATTACTAACTTAGAATAAAACTTTCAACACACCCAATTTTCTTTGTTTTTTCTTGATTAAAAACTAAAAATTAATTAATGTGGTGTCTTACTAAAGGGAGGTAACAGGTTAACACCAGAAATGTTGACGGTGATTAAAGTTTACTCTCTTGGCGGTGGGACCGTTAAAATAGAATCAAATTCATAAATGGATAATAATTTAAATTTTATACGAACTTGCAAATTCCAACTTTAAAACGTTTTGTAATCGGCTAGGTACCAATTTTTGGGCGTTGTGAGTTTGTTAACCCTACCCCAAGCATAACCGACTCCCGAACCCGTTTTTTTGTTTTCGCAGACAAAAAATTATTGTTTTAATAAAAACAAAATGATTTTATTAAAATGACCCATTTTTTTAGGTGACTCAATCACACCTTGTTTTTTAAAAAAGGATTGATGGCGACTCTATTGTTTTTATTTTAAAAGAAAAAATCGTCAAACCGCTTGAAAAAAAAGGTTGAGACAATAATTAGTAATAAAAAGTAATATATAAAAATAGAGTCGATACAAAAAGACTACGAAAATTAATAATTTTACTTTTTGATTCGAGTGATCTAAAAAAGAGATTTAAAGATAATAAAGAAAAAAACTAATAAATGAAATAAAATATTGTAAGGAATTTAATAATGATGAGATAGCCCTAAGCTTTTCTGACCTCAATTTAGATCAATCATTGAAATAGATTTTTCCTCCTTGATAGTACGTTGGTTACAGTTTGTGCCCAACCCAAAATAACTTTTCTACCGATTTAATCTAAATTTCCAAGTATATCTCTAAAATATAAGTCTTGTTGGTCTAACCATATCATCGTTAGCAACAATTCAATTTGAGTACCGAAAGAGTCCAACTAAAATTTGCAGTGTCTCATAAAGAATCAAACTAAATATTGATTCTCCTTAACGGACCGCCGATAATTTTATTTATAGGATGTTAGATCACGATCAATCGATTCGACTCCCAAACTGCAAACTAAAACACTTTTTAAGTCAAAATTAATTTTTTAGTCGAAGATATAGTAACTTTTAAAGGAAAGGTCAATTTTTACACATAGTTACAAAGATTTGAAGAATACTTCTCGGAATTGTTAAGTGTAAACTCAATCCCACAATTAGAATTGAGTCATTGCAAAGCTTTAGGCTAAATAGTTAAGTGATGATTTAAATGGTTATATTTTTATCTTTAATTATGCATTTAATGGTAAGTTTATGGTAAAATTTTGCATTTCTGTACAGGATTAAAATTCTTGAAAATACACTTAAAAGGGTAAAATTTTGTAGTTTTTCTTTGGATTCAAGACTGGATTAATGAGCATAAATTTAGGCATAAAAAAATCAACGTGACACCACATCAGCAACCTTCTAGAAGATGACATCAGCCCGACTGATAGTTTATCAAGCACGTCCAAATTGCTTATCATCCGAATTAAAATTTTATCTTTTAATATTTAATTTAAATAATTTAGGATTTATCTCTTATTATTTTTAAGTTATTTTAGGGTTTTAAGATATTATAAATACCTCACTTGAGGTAAACGCAATTCATCTAATCTTTCATTTTTATTCTTAGTTGTTTGTAGCTTTAAAGTTTTATAAAATTCTTTTTTTTCTTTTTGTTGTTTATTTTTTATTTATTTTATTTTAAAAATGTTAAGTATGACGTGTAGCTAGTTTAGTCACTATTTAATCTCTAGTTATATTTTAATTGTTAATTTGTGATGTTGAATTATAATTTATCATGGGATTTTTGTGTAGGATTTCGTGATTAGAAAATACATTCAAAAAAAATTAGTTTCTACAAGTTTTATGAATTCATGGTTAGATGAGTGGACATGAACTGGAGTATGAAAAATACGACAAGGCATCACATCAACAGGTTTTTAGAAGATAATGTCGGCAGTAGTAAATAGTTTATCCACATGTAGATAACATGTCAAGCGCCTTAGGATAACTTATCGTTTGAATTTTGAATTTTAAATTTAAAAATTATCATTTTACAAAGCTTTTTAAGTTCTTAGATTAGTATAAATACCCTTCGGAGGGAAGCACAATTCATCTTTTGTTCATCATTTTATTTTACTTGAAATTTATAAAATCTTCTTTCTCTTTCTTTTTAATTTTTTTTTTAATTTTTTCTTCAATTTTTTTATTTAAAATATTATAGGCATAATCTTTTTCATAACCATGCGTAACTAATTTTTTTTTTTTAAGTCAAGGGTTACAGTAATAACTCAGTTTTAATGTGAGGATTGAACAAAATTATTTTTATTTTTGAGAATCTCTTTTAATTTTTTAAAATAGAATTTTTAAACCAAACGATTTTAAAACCAAAGATTGATGTTGACAAAGACATTGTTAAGGTTAAATATGTGGGCGAAAGGACCGGCTATTGAAACACATTTGATTTTCTGAGAACACACTTAGTAAATTGATTATTAAAAAGAAAATTGAGATTAAAATTAATATCATTGAAATAATTTAATCTGAGTTTTTTTTTTTAAATTTAAAATCTGTTATAATTCTATTTTCGACAATTCCAAAACACTCTCTTGTTTCATTGATGGTCCCTGTGGGATTAAGTCTTACTTTTCTTTTACTACTTATAATTTTTTTTATTATTAATTAGAAAAAAAAATATTTTTACACAAAAACGACATGTGTAAGAAGTTTTATAAAAAAAATCTTTTTATTCTTTTTTTTTATTTATTTATTTTAAAATGTTAAGTATTATTTTTTTTTATAATCATGCTTAGTTAATTCTTCTAGTCAAGGGCTTACAGCGAGTCTTCAATTCAATTTGTGAGAATAGAAAAAAAACTCAACAATTTCGTTTTACATTTTCAATTTTTTATAATCTTAGATCGACAATCGACTTTTCTAATAAAATCTTTTCATTTTCATTTCAAAAAGCGTATGTTGACTTGAATGTTGTTCAGATTTATTGTTTGAAGGAAGGATCAGCTCGTAGAAAATTCAAATTCTTGTGAACATACCTAGAGAAATATTCACAAAGAAAAATTGAGATCGGATTCGATCTCATCGAGACAACATAGTCCGAGTCGAATTTTTTCAAATCTTAAAATTGTTTTATTATAACGACGATAGACATGATTAGTCTAACCAAAAAACTGAAATATAAGAATTGATTTTAGATTATCGGTTCATGAGAAAAAAAAAATAAGTAACAAGGGTTGTGCCTTGTAGAATGTAACCAACATATATCTAGATTGGAAATCTTTTTTCGATGATAAATTTAAACCGAAACCTTACGAAGCCTGAAGCTAGTTATTTTAATTTTGTTTCTCTTTAAATTTACTTGCACTATCCTAACAAGGTAAAATAACTAAAAATCTAATAAAAGATAAAAAACTAAAATATTTAGAATAAAAATCTAAAATTAATTCAAAAGTTTATCATAAAAGATAAAGATAATAAATTTGAATTGTGTGACTCTAATTGAATTATGTTTTATAGTCAGGATAACCTCATATTTATACTTATGCACTTCTGTTCGAGATAATTTTGATTTTTACTTTAAGTTAATATTGGTCCGTATTCTAGAAGTTGTAATTGTACCACAGAATTCTGTTGCATCGGATTTAAATTGCATTGTATCTGACATTGTGTTCACGACCCGATGAGAAATTATATCATTAACTCTTTCTAACACGTCATTTATGGTCCTAATTAATTAAATTTATCAATTTTATATATTTTTAAGGTGAATAATCATCTATCATCTCTTTTTTATATATAATTAATGAGTAGAAATTATCAGGTAATTATTTAAAGATGAACAGACTTATTACATGAATCACAAGATGACGTAATGAAAAAGATTCTTGATATAATCTCTCCGACTCAGACATCTAAAGAAAATCCAAATTTTAACTTCAATTATCTATCGTTCTTCGGCCCATCCATCGCATGTTCCGACGGTGACCAAGCCGTCCCGAAATCTCCAAACTTTAGACACATTTTTCCAGCCACATCTGACATCCACTTACTGGCAAGTATAAGTCTTTGTAACCGACAATGGCGGTGACTAATGGCTTCGTATGGTTGCTGGCATAGAAAGTATGCTTCCAACCAAATATATGATAATCTACAACCAGATGAATCAACCCTGAATCATCTTTTCTACCCGTCGAGATTAGCTTGGAGTGGGGATTTCTTATGGTTCCAATTGGTTTGACACTCCATTAAAACATCTGGAGTTATCCGACCATAAATTCCTTCATTAGGATCTGCCATTTGATCTATTTGTTGCTCAATGTACCTAAATCAAGTAGCTTCAGAAACCATCAGGATACAACCTATAAGGGCTCTTGCGATGCGACCAACACTTAAATTTGTAGGTTGCTTTTTTATATAAGCATTTCAGAACAAACATGGTGACTGGTGCCATCATTGTTTACTTGACGAGTTCGAGAATCATAGAATATTAGACTACTAAATAAGAGTAATGCATGATTTGTTGAATTAAGAAAGAATACAAGAAGGAAGATGGAGAGATTTACAGTGTAGGCAATGAATGAAAAAGATGATTCATGCCATCCCATATAGGTTCATTATATAGCTGAGGCTGATACTCTAACTGACACTATAAGTTCAGTTAGAAGAATAACCACCCAGCTACTAGAAGCTTATCAGCTAACCAACTAACAGCTCAGAACACTTCGATCTTTCTGGAAGCTACAGAGAGCAAAGGAAACAAGGATGCACCTGGACGTGAAAGTAAACAAGGATGCACCTGGACGTGAATGAAGAACAAGTTCATTACCACAATATGATTAAGCAATACTTGGGAAGAGCATTTGAGTTGATTGGTGTTGGGAAATGATGAAGACAGTTAGTTTAGCAATTAGCACAGTTTTGTTAAATGTGGATGTGGAAAGAGATATGAAGAAAATAAAAAGGTTTTACTTGGATGGCTAATGGATTTGGTAGGAATAGGATTCCCTTTATGGGAGGATCCGACACCAAATTCCAACAGAAGATCCACCATTTATTTATTCAATACATATGAGGACCCTAGCATATGTTTTCATTTTTATGTCTGAACCACAAACCAAATCTGGCTAAGTCGTTCTGAATCGCGTTCATTGGCCGTGATCTCAAGAAGGGAAGCACTGGTATCTTTCACATCCATCATCCGTTCAGAATGCAAATGCAAAATGGTTCCATCACTTCGAATGATCCAGCGTTCTTCAGTCCATCCATCGCACGTTCCAACGGTAACTAAGTCCCCGCCAGAATCTCCGTACTTTAGACACACATTTTGATCTTTTTGTGGTCTGATCGTACCGTCAGGGTATATTGTCCATTGTTGTTCAGCATCGTTATTTACACAGTTTTCCAGCCACACCTTACTTCCACTTGCTATCAAGCACAGGGCTTTTGTAACCGACAATTTCCGCGACTGGTGGTTTTGTATTGTTGCTGGCATAGAAAGTCTGCTTAGAACCAAACATTTGATAATCAACAACCAGATTAATCACCCCTGAATCATCTTTACTTGTCGTTAAGACTAGCCCGGAGTGGGGATTTTTTATGGTTCCATCGCTTTGGATTTTCCATTTGGTAGCATCAGGGACAGCCGTGTCACAATCATAGATCATCACATAGTTTCCGGAACTGTATCCATAAGTGGTTAAACATTTTCCACCGGATCGAATTGTGTTATCATCGGATCTCAGTGTCCACAGTTGATTGGCTTGGTTCTGTCCACATGGCCATAAGATTATTTTGTTTCCATCGTTGTAGAATCCCCCATATACATCAACACACAGACCATTCTGTCCCGAAATGAGCGTGGTTGGAGCTACCACTATGTCACAAGTGTCATCATTCGCTTCGAGGCCGGTGGACCTCATAGCCATAGGCAACGACAAGGCCGATTTTGATTCTGGTATATGCATTAGCAGCAGATTACCTCCTCTCCTTTGGCATACTAATGGTATTAATGCAAGCAAGAAACGCACAGATGCCACGGTGTCGAAAACCCTTTCTTCATCAAGATATGCTATACGCAGTGCTGTTCCAAATATTCCATTTGTTGCAGACTGGATGGCGGATGCGAAATGCCCCCAACTGGTTTCAAACTCCATCATTAAACCATCTGGATTTATCGTATCATAAATTCCTCCAATATTAGGATCTGCCACTTCATTTATTTGTTGCTCAATGAACCTAAATCGAGCAGCTTCGGAAACCATCTGGATACAAACTATAAGGGCTCTTGCGATGCGTCGGGCATCTGAACCAATTGGTTGGTAATTATTCATGTTCTGAATATGTTGGCGTAGTTCGCCCATTCCCAGAGGGATTTCTCTCCTGTCGCCGACTCGGGCTGCACGCTCGAGTGAATCATAATTTTCAGAAAACGGAAGATTATCTGCGTCAGTGTTTGGGAACAGAGCAGTCCGTACAGCTTGGGGAACATTGCTAATGTTAAAGAAGTAGGACACTGATCCCCTTCCAGCTCGATAACCCAAGACATACGCACTTGTGACATCAAGGGCTAATGTGACGTTTTCGACCGGGCCATTTGTGAATTCCACCAGAAGATATCGACGGAGATCGGTTGATTGCATCGAGTCGTCAGGTAACACCGCTATAGTTCTTCCTGGGTCTCCATTTTCTAACAGTGCGCTTCTGAGTTCAGTCATAAAATACATATAGTTCAGCCTATTGGCAGTCCGTAAATCGAATGTGACTTTCTTAACTATGGGATTATCGTTGACTTTCATCGCCAGGATGCTTGACTGTGGTTCGACCATGGACATCGAACAAACCCATAGCACTGCCACTGCCAACAGGATACACACCTTCATTGTTGAACACAATTGTTTGTAATGGAAATTTTGTGATGCTATGTCTTCTGGGTGGAGGATAACACATTTTATAGGAAATTTTGGTACTAATAATTCAACTCTCACACAAACATAAACACATGTCAACTGGTGAATGGTTCCATGCATAATAAAAATGATTTGTTTTTTTAATTCGACTCATAATTTCATAAGCTCGACTCGAAAAAATTTCAAATAAAGTTTGAGTTATGAAATAAAAATTCAAATAACTCGAAATTTTTAATAATCAGTTGATCATTTTTTAAATTTGTGTTCAGTCTATTAAATTTGTACAAAAACTCAAAAATTTAAATTAATTCGACTTTTATAAACTCGACTCAATTCGAAGAAATTCAAATAAAATTTGAATTATAAAATAAGACTTATAAACTCGAATAACTTTAAATTTTTTTACTCGACTTGATCGAACGCTCAATTCTAATAATCATTACGGTAGAATTGTCAACTATATTAAATTTTATACAATGCTTAATGATTCCATTTCCCCCTTAAATTATGTGCTTTTTCTCGAGTTGTCCCCTAAAGTATTTTTCAGGACGTTTTGCCCCTTAACTAAAAATTGTGACCTCATATACTCCTCTGCTAAAAAAATCTTCTTGTGGGCCAATTAGAACTCACCATGTGTTATTTTATTAACAAAAAAAATTAAAAATCAAACTATACAATAATAATATAAACAATATAATTAAAATTTATATAAAAACTCAAAAATTCGAATCGGTTCGAACTAATATATTTTTCTTTAGGAATGCATGACAAAGCTAACACGTTGATTCAATAAGGGACCATGAAAATAACTATGATTGATAACAACGAGTACATATTTACCACTCAAATTTGCATTTATTAAACGTAGTAGGGACCTCTCTTAATATAATTTGTCATCTTTGGATTATGAAATTTTATAAAAAATTATATATATATATATATATTAATTAGAGAATTCATTTTGGGACCTTCTGGTAGCTTTGTGCAATCACACCTAATGAAATTCTCCAAAACCATCCCTTGTGGTATCAATGTGAATGTGGACGCTTCTTAACTACCGAATTAATCATTAGAAAATATTTTAATAATAAATGATTTTTAAAATATATAATATTAGGTCATGTAATAAATTAAGGGTTATTAATTGATACAATGTTTATGTAATTTTTAGTCTAAGTATTTTTATTTTAATTTTAAATCTAAAATGTTGTTATATTGAGAAAATTTTATTGAATTTATCGATCAAAGATGTTAGATATTTATTCTTAAAGAGTTCTTATCATAGAGTGTGGGTGATTCATTTTATAATAAATTTAAAGAATTCGTCTATTTTTGAGAGGATGCGCTTGAAAAAAAAACATATTAATTATTTCATAACTCTTATTTGATTGGTTTATGTGTAGATAAACTTGATTAAATAACCTACGTAAGTGAGAAAGATTAGCTATTTCTATGAAAAATTATTGGGATGATTTTCTAAAACACTTACTAGAATTCTGAGATCATATGATTATATTATGTTTTACATCTGTGTATTTCTATACATTTGTATTTTTCTAATACATCGAGGATTTCAGTGGATGAAGGAGTTATTATGGGTTCACCCTTATCTCAGAAAGTTCAAGATTTATTAACTTATTTAAGAGAAGAATTACTCATTCCACTATATATTAGTTTCAGATACGTTCACAAGTACTTAAATAACTAATCATGCTATTCCTCTTCTCTTGTTTTAAAACTCAAACGATCTTATAACTTTGTTTTAAATATTTTTTCGCATTTGTGGGGTATTATTGATAGGGGTGAGAAAAACTTATCTTGACTTAAAAAATTATATTTTTTTTTTCAATTTTAATTTATTCGAGTTAAATCAAATAACTCCAAAAATTTCATTTTCAAGTCGATTTTAAATATCAAAACTTTGAGTTATTCAAAAAATTGAACAACTCAAAAATATCCCCTTTTAATTGTAAGTTCTCATTGCACATTTAGTCCTGTGATTTTATTTTCAGTTTTATTTTAGTCATATTTTCATTGTTTTTGTTTTTTATTTTTTCTTTTAATTTTATTTTCTTTAAAATACGGTCACTTTTCATATTATTTTATTTAATTTAATTTATTTTTTTTTTGTATCTTTTATATTATGACATTAATTTTATGTTTTTTATTTAATTTACCGTTACTTTTAGTTCGTTTTGACATATCCATACCTAAGATATCTGATAATAATAATAATAATAATAATAATAATAATAATAATAGAAAAAGAGTTTTTTTAATGAGGATCATAATTTAATAAAAGGACATATTCTATTTGATAATAACAATAATAATAATAATAATAATAATAATAATAATAATAATAATAATAACTGAAAATATTTTTTACAAATGTAAAAAAAAAAAAATATGTAGATATAAAGGGAAAGTCGTTTAAATTGAAACTATACTATACTTTAGTATTATAAATAGTATAATTTAAATTTGTACATAAACTCGAAAAATCAACTCAATTCGAACTCGCTAAAATCAGCTCGGATTGAAAATTTTTCAAAAAAAATTAAAGTTATAAATTATAATTATTTAACTCAAATAACTTAAATTTTTTTGGCTTAACTCGATTCGCTTAAACGTTTACCACTCGAATGTATTTTTCTTTAGGAATGCGTGGCAAAGCTAACGTTGATTCAATAATGGGCCATGAAAATAACTTTGATTCATCACACTGTACCGTCCATGTTCACCACTCAAATTTGTATTTATTAAACGTGGTAGGGACCTCTCTTAATATTTGTCATCTTTCTAATCCAATTAAAATAAATTTTATAATGATGAGAAAAAAAAATATGGGGTTTCTCTAGGTAGTGGTGAGTATTTGATCAAGTCGAGTCGAATCGATTTAAAAATTTTCGAGTTATTCAAGTTGATGATTCATATTTTACAACTCAAACTTTATTTGAAATTTTTTCGGTTCAAGTCGAGTTTAAGAAATTCAAGTCGATTTTTCGAGTTCCTTTAAATATTTAATTATAATTATTTATCATGTTATAATATGATTTGGTTCCAATTTAAACGACTCTCTCTAATCATATAAGACATAATGTATATATATTTTTTCATATGTAGCAATATTTCTTTATATTTTTATATATCTATGTATATATATCATAAAAAATTGATAGACTCGTCTCAAACTTAAAAATTAATCCTTTAATTATTAAAAATTTTGAGTTATTCAAATTTTCATTTTACAACTCAAATTTTATTTAAATTTTTTTTGAATCGAATCTATGAAATTTCGAATCGAATCAAAACAAGTTGAGTATTTTTCCCTCGAGTCGAATCGAGTTTTACTCACTCCTACCACTAGGACTACAATTATAGAATAGACAATTTTGAGAAAATTATAATAAGCATGGCAAGATATCATATGGTAATTGTATATGAGGATAGTTAAAAAAAATTTAATAGTTTATATATAATTTATTAAAATGTGTTTTTAATTTATAATATGAAATATTTATAAATTTTTTAAATAAAAAATACTAAATTATTCTCTTGAACATTATAATTTTTTACGGATGTTGTCACAAATTTTTAGCTCAAATCATAAAAAATAAAAAGGGGAAAGCTATTCAAAATGAATCAAAGAAGGAAGGCAATTAGAGTTGATTTGAAGAGAAAAAGAAAGAAAAACAATTAAAGGAGATTTGACTTAAAAAAAATATTACTAGATTTGATCAGATTTGAAGAAAAAAAGAAATGAATCAGATCAAAGATTTTAAGATAATATTTCATCCGATTTAGAATATTAATTTTAATTGTTTTTCATATATAACACCCTCACTGTACCAAAAAATTAATACTTAAAAAGTATGTCTCAAAAAATAAAAGTGCTAAAATACAATGTTAACCTTAAAAAATTTATAGAATTAGTAGTGATAGGATTGCGGATGTTTTGGCTAGAATTAACCGTGAAAAACTTATGTGAGAAATAATGTATACCGTTACACCACCTATTATATATATTATAGGGGTGTGCAAAATCGGGTTCAGTTAATCATTAGTAAATTATTTCGGTTAAACGGTAAATTCTGGTTACTCAATTCTCATCCCTAAACCGTAATCATTTAATCGGTTAACCGTAAATTTCGGTTCAGATCGATTCGGGTAACATTTTTTTATTTTATTTATTAACGATATAAATTTTAATAACATGTCAGAAAAAATATATAATTTTAAAAATAATACAAGATATTAATATATTTTTTTAATATTAACAAGTTAATCACTTAAATTTTATAAAATAAAATTTTAATTTTCTAAAATTAGAAAATAAATTAAAATATAATTTTTTAATATAAAATATTAATATAATATATATTATATAACAAGTCGGTTTGATTAACTATTTTTTCCTAAAATGGTGAACCGTAATCGAACTGATTTTTATAAAAAAATAAAATAAAAACCTGACCTTCATTTCCATTTCGTGACTGAATATTTGAGTGTTGAGAAATGAGTTTGGTTTAAACGTAGGTTTGGTTTAAACGGTCCTGATTAATTGAGATCATGGATGACGTGGTAAACAGGGATCACCTAATAATTTTTTTTTGTACTTATAAAATTCTTACCTACATCTATCAAAAGATTTTTCAAAAACCACCAACAGGGGTTGGTCCAAGTGGTTCCGCTTAAGCAAGTCTCAGGTTCGAGACGTTGTGTACGCAGAAAATCCCTGCTGGGAGATTCACCCACCAAGACTAGGTGTGTGATGCGGGTCGGTCTGAATTAATCAGGGCTCGACTCTGGAACCAGAAGAGCAATAATTTTTTTTTTTCAGAAACCATTTGAAATATCGATACTAATATACCTCTCTCAAGGTTTCGAATCTTTCTTTAAAGTTTAAAAATCTTTTCCAAAACGTTTCAAAACCAGAGAAATAGTGAGCACATAGTAATTATTTTTTTATATTCCGAAGTTCTCTATGATTGAATTTTATTAAAGTTAAAATATTGAATTTATAAAATATTAAAATTTAAATTATTTTTGGAAAAAAAATTAAGGAGATATAAATATTTTTTGTTAATTTAATCCACAATTAAATATATATTTAATAAATTTTTATATTTTATATTTATATTTAAATATCTATTTTTGTAATAATTAAATTATTATTTGATCAATTATTATTTTTATAATAATCAAATTATAGTTTAAAATAAATTTTAGATCAGATGTCACCCTTAAACTGTACCCGACAGTCCATTTGTAACATCAATGTCTTGCCATTATTACTATTATTTCTTGCAAATGTATGGTCACTATTTCTATGGTCCCCAATCTATGTTGATTTTAAATTTCCGATTCAAAAATTTAAATATTTTATGGTCCCCGTTAATAAATTTGTTGTACTTGGTACATTATGATCGGAATTGTTCTCACGGTCCCCTTTCCGAATCAAAACTATGTCCTGTACTCGGTTTTTGAAAGTGATTTTTAGATTTGTTTCATTCGGTGGTGTTCTTTCATACAGAGCTCTTTTTAGGTTTGAGTTCCGACATCTGTTCTAAAATTTAATTTAAATAATAATTTAGTTTTTTATTAAAATAAAAGTTTAATCAAATAATAATTTAATCTTTATACATTAAAATATCAAATAAAATAAACATTCTCTCATAAATTTTGATTTAAATACTTATAAATTTATATTTTTTAAATTCAATATTTTGGTCTCTGTCAAGGGTTTAATCTTAACTTCGTTGTTGGATTAAAATTCAATAATAGTGAACACATATGTATAATGTATATTGTTATTATAAAGTTCAACATGTAATTAAGTGATCGATTATGTTACATATGTTATAAGTATTAAATTGTCATGAAATTAAAAGTATATATACTATAAGGTGTATTTATAATTCGATGAGAGACAAAGTTATAAATACTTAATAATTGATTATTAAATTAACTATATAAAGGGGTTTTGGTCTAAAGAATTAAGTTAATTTACATATCTCTTTTCCCCATCCGAAAGTTGTGCGGCGAGATGTGTATTTATTTTATTATTCTTAATAGTTTGACATGTATAAATCTTAAGTTTATATTCGTATTGAATATATTTTAATTCAAACAAGTAGCATCAATGTTAAAATTATATCGAATCATTGAGATTATAATATTTTTTATCAGCACGGATATTAGAGTTTGATATTTCGATATATATTTAATGGGAATATTCCTATTTGAATCTGTAGAATTTTGTTCGTAAAATTTACAATTGATTTGGAATTACTTATATATTTTCTAATTCAATTAAATTTATTTTTCCATGGATTGAATTTATTCCGATGGATTAACGTTCATTGTTTTCTATTTTCATGGATTTAGTTTGGTTTTGCGTTTATGGATTTGAATCGATTAATTCAGATATCATAGAAATCAATCTGGATTTATATGGAGATTAGGTTTTGTTCGTGTCGCGTGTCAAAAGTGCGCGTTCAGTGCAAGTGGACACATCGCAAGTAATAAGTGATAAGTATATTATCGAGTTATCGTCTCCTCAGGGACCGGTATACTTAATATGTCTTCTTCACCTCCTTGTTCTGTAAAAAGATGAAAACACAAGTAAGTTGATTTGATTTATCTAAACTAAAATAACTAAAATAAAAGTAAAGGATTGAAATAGTAGAGAGAGATGGGCTAGGATCCAGTTGCGTTGTATTGTGGAATTGATTGACTTGTCTCCGTCCAATGCAATCATATAACACTGCCTCGGCAGCACTGCAGTTTTACTGCCTGGGCAGCGATAACACTGTCTACCGCGGCAATCCCTTGCTCGTGGGCAGACTTTACCAAAGTTCGACAAAGTGTCCTTGGATGACTCCGCTTATCCCTAAGTCAGAGTGTTGTTGATGACTAGTCCTTGATGATACCTCCCGGCGTGAACCAATTGTACTCACCAACCAATCTCACACTTCTTTTAGCCGTTGAAACTCTTAACCAATCCCTAGGCCGAGTTAGTATTTCGCGATTGAAACACCGTACTTACCCCTTTCGTGAATCTAACTCTCCCGAGCTTAGATAAATGGATGATCACAATATCCTCTCCCGAGCTCAATTGTGAAACAAGGAATAACACATGATAAACAAACCTTGATAATCTTTATTGCATTGAATGAAAGACAAAGTACAATCTCCTCTCACAAATACTCTACAACCTTCACCTAATCCCTAAGAAGGTTTAGAACGTGATGGAGAGGAAAGAAACAAGAGTAGAAGTCGGCTCTCTCCCTAGGTTTTTCGTTATCTATTACATTGGGTGGCTAGGTCCTTATATAGGCTAGACCTAGGGCAAACCTTTCCTAAGTAGAATACAACTTGGAGTAGGGAACAAGTCAAGTACATAATAATAATATATTTCCAAGTTTATATTCGGCTAAGGGGCTTTCCCGAGTGGTCTTCCCTTGGGCTTTTCCTTGTGCTAGCCAGCTCCGATTCATGGGCTTCAAGTCCAGACGCGTTCCTTGGATTTTTGTCTTTCCATCGCCTATAATCTTGCTTCCTGTCTTTCTGTTGTTGCCTCGGCATCAGGTCCTGTCTCGGCCTTGTCACTGCCGCGGCACTAGTTCTTCTGCACAGATATGAAAACGTAGTAAAACGTGCCTTTTTTGGAAATATTATCTATATGAGCATACTTCTAAATATATCACATTGAGTGCATGCATTGGTCCAAGTGGGTGTATATTTGGTAATTAATGCCCATAAAAGGATTAAAAAGTAATAGTGTGTTGAGAACTTATCAGTTCGCATGAAAATTTATTTATTTTTCGGATAAATGAAAAAAATTATTTATCCAAAAAACTCGTATAAACTTCCCGTATAAGAATCTCTATACAAATGATATCCTTCTAACTTAAATTCTATATACAAGTTAGTCTAACTTAAATTCTATATACAAGTTAGTCTAACATTCAAACTAAGTTTTCTACAATTCAATAAGCGTAAACAAACGTCATTTTAAATAATTACAAAGATAGCAGTAGCCATACGAGACTGTTTTCCATGAATTATCCTATTTCTTTCCTGCCATATGTAATAATTTAATCCACCCGAGCCACCCTAAGAATAATAGCGTGTAGGGTCTTCCCCTTACCTTCTCTTTTTATTCATGCAAACAAATCGTAACCAAAGTCATTGCTTTTGTGTAGACTAATTTATTTAAAATATTAAGATAATTATGAGTTTTTGTAATTCATGTGTTTATTAATCAGCCTAAAGGATAGTTAATATTTGGTTGAATTACAACGACAACTGTGGTGATAAATGTGTGACAATTATAATGTATTTTATGTGAACAATATGTTAGTCCAAAGATTAATCTATTGTTTGACATAATTTATTGTTAATTTTTTATTGCTATAATAAGAGTATCTCTTACAGTTAAAATTACTGTCCAACGACTTGATATTAATGTTATGTTTGGTATCTTGAGGGGAACCAACCGTTATTTTGAATTTATTATTCACTTATGAACATTTATGTGAGCTTGTTTATTTACTTATTTTTGTTTTATATTAAGTAATTTATCTTTA
Organism: Abelmoschus esculentus; assembly: GCA_035048815.1. Taxonomy (NCBI): domain Eukaryota; kingdom Viridiplantae; phylum Streptophyta; class Magnoliopsida; order Malvales; family Malvaceae; genus Abelmoschus; species Abelmoschus esculentus. Next base: position 14,264,476 of record JAUCBN010000048.1, read on the forward strand.
CTATCATAATATCTTTTGAATACATTCTACATTCATGTTTAGTAAAATTAACTTCAAGGAATAGAGAAAACACTTACATATAGTATTTGGTTGTATGAACATAGACCTTGCACTAAGGGAAAAACAATTTACACCTCTCACGGCTGTAAGTATCCATAAGTAGGACTTTGAGAGGTGAGTTCGTTCAAATTGCATGAGTCTAATGATCATAAAGTATAATATTTTAGAAATTTTTTAAGAGCACAAATCTAAACAAATCATTCATACTAAGGATTTCCTTGAGAAAATTGAGAAATTTTTTTAAGATTAATATGACATCACTTTTGGTTTACTCGATTACTATGAAGTATAAGAATTAAGGAAATGTGAGGAAGTATATTATATTGCTTTAAACTTAAGGCACATAAGATCAAATTTTATAAACTTATGATTTTGGTATCGCTTCCTATACAATTCAATTAATTTAAAATTAGTTATAATTGTTGAAGGAGAGATAAAGTTCAAATAAGCTTATTTCTCATTATGCTGGAGAGGAAGAAAAATTGAAGTATTATAATTATAAAAATATTCATTTAGTTAGTGTCTCTAAGAATAAGGGCAATAAAAAATATATAAACATAAAGTTTCTAAGGGTTCTGCTCAAAATAAACAACAATAAGTTACAAAATGTTGATTCTTCTGAATAAGTTAGGACACATGTAAAGAATATAAACTTTAAAAGTGAGCAACTATTTAGGTTATTTTGAGTGATTCATAGGTTATAAATTTTTTGATCTCACAATTAAGATTATTTTAATGAGAGATATATTATATTTTTAGTATGTTGAGTTTAGAGGGAGAATAAGGTTAGATACATTGTTGTTAAGGAAGAATTGGATTATAATTTAATTCCTTCTACCAATTTTGACGATGTTTAGGTTTTCACACCTATCATTAATCAAGAAGTGAATCAAGTACATCAACCGAACAATGTTGAATAACTTTCATTCAAGATAAGATAATTGTTTTTCAGAAGAACAAACTCAACAACCTAAAAAAAAGTGTCTTTAAAGATATCCATGAGAGAAAAGAGAAATATTATTCAGGATTATTACTTAGTATTTCATCAAGAAAATAAGGATAATAATGAGATGATAGAAAATGACTTGATCAATTTTTTTATTGAACCATAAAAGTTTTAACTCTCAAAAGTTGATTGATGTTATTCAAAATGAGTATAATTTTATACAAGACAATAAAATTAGAAACTTGTCTCATTACCTTAAGGTACAAACCAATTGGTTGTAAAATAATATTTAAAACCAAGAGAGATGTAAATGATAATGTGGACCAATATAAGGCATGTCTTATATCCGAAGGATTTACTCTAAAAGAAGACATTGATACTTGTTTTACTGAAAAGACTCTTTCAAAATAATCATGATACTTGTTTTTAATCTTGAGCTATATAAGATAAATGTTAAACTTGTGATTTTCAATGTCAACATTGAATAAATGAATTATATGATACAATCATTAATTTGTGTATAATGATACAAAATTAATGATATATAAATTAAAGAAATTCATCTATAAATTTAAGTAATAAAATTATATATAATACAAGTTCAGTGAGAATAAACCAAGTGATATTCATATTACTAAAGAAAACAAATGTTGTCTTACTCAGTATCCTAAAAGTAACAATGAAATTTAGAAAATACAAAAGATTTCATATGCATAAGCTATTGAGAATCTAATTTATACTTAAGTATGTATGCATTTGGATATTGCGTATATTATTGAAATGTTATACAGATATTTAAGTAAATCTAATATGGACCGTTGGATAACAATCAATAGAGTTATGAAATATCTTTAGAGAATAAAAATTACATGCTCACATACTGAGTTTTTGGTAAGTTAGAGATCATCAAGTTTATAGGCTTCGGTTCTATTACAATATTGATGCAAAAGATTCTGTCACATGGGTTATTAATTATAAATTGAATAGAAAGATCATTTCAGTTATTTTGTGATAATAAATATGCATTCAATTATTCTATAAATAATAGGAATACTTTAAATTTTAGTTCTTAGTTGTCAAAGAAAATTTAGAGTGATTGTGTGTCTATAGAGCATGTTGGTACAAACTTCATAATTACACGCTTATTGAGAAACTATTACCATAGGTCTTTCATGAGCACATTATTCATGTGGGCGTAATTTTATTTAAAGATATTCAATTTTAGTGAGAGTTTGTAATTTTGATAAATGCTTATTCGTTTTAGTCACAGTTTCAGTTACTTCAGTTTAAAGTTTAAGATTATTTATGCAAAAATAAATTTATTTTGGCTCATGCACACTCTGAATTCAATAAAGTTTGATCTCACTAAAGTTTAGGATGACCATTTGAAAATAGGCTCGATCGTTTCACATTTACATGTAATTCTCATGCTACGCATCCATGATTGATATATACCATTTGATTATGTTTGTATTCGTGACCATTGATGGGTCCAATTATGATTGATATGATGAAGATCGCTTTGATCCTATATGGATATAATTAATGGGCGATATTATTATAGAATACTTATTATATGATAGCAAAATTTTGAACTCATAAGGTTATACATTTGTCAAGAAACATATGTTGCCCAAGTGAGAGATTGATGGATTAAAATTCAAAAATAGTGCACACATATGCATAATGTATATTACTATTATAAAGTTTAAGACGTAATTAAATGACCAATTATGTTACATGTATTACAGGTATTAAATTGTCATGAAATTAAAAATATAGATACCATAAGTTGTATTTATAATTTGATGAGGGGTGGAGTTATAAATACTTAATAGTTGATTATTAAATCAACTATATAAAGGGGTTATGGTCCTCAAGAATTAGATTAACTTGCATATATTTTTTCCTCATCCGAGAGTTGTGTGACAAGAGATAACGTAACTTCTTGGAAGATTAAACCTTCTAAAAAATATCTCTTGATAAGTGCAAGTCCTAAATTTTATATCATTTTCCCACTCGTTTATTGCTACTAAAGACAAATTTAAGGGCGATAATGGATATTTCTGCTTATTTTCCATATTTCAGCATCTGAATACTGATTTTATGAATTTATTCATTATTTGGCATAAAACAGATGTATTTGATGGGTTTCTTTCTTAGACAGAAAATACATCATAGGAAGAGCCAAATAAGAAAATGAATGCTGGATTACAGAATAGCACCCACCGCGACAGCACTTTGGAGGCTGCGGAAGCAGCATAAAGACGAATATAGGTGCTCGATAGAGAGAGAAAAAGCCGATAAAGATAACGGACAAAGAGCGAGATAAAAACGGAGCCGATTTAAGTAGTCAAGCCCTGGTCAAAGCCAAACGCGTGAAAGAAGAGTTATTTTAGGAAATAAGAATAAAGTGTTATAGTTTAATTAGGAGTTGTATTTCTTTCCCTTTTAGAACTCTTTCCTTGCATGGAAAACTTTAACCTAGGGCTTGGCCTATATAAGGCACATATTAGGTTTAGGTTTAAGAGAGTCAGATTTTCTATTTCACATACCCTTAGCCGCCGACTACATCATGTGCTAAACTTCTTCGGAGGTTTAGGTTGTTTGTGGAGTAGTTGGAGAAGAAGGTTGTGTTATTCTTGATACTTATTAATGCAAAAACTTGTTTCATAGTTTATTCTCTCTTGGCATTTACTCTTCTTTGCATATGAGCTCGGGATGATGGTATGTGAAGAAAAATCTATTTGTCTAATATCGGGAGAGTTAGGCTCACGAAACGAGAGAATACGGTCTTTGCTCATGGGCATTGACTAATCCGGTTGAGAGATTAACCGCCAATGGTTTTAGCAACTAACAAGATGCATGTGTTTGGTTGTTGTTCACCCTTGATTCACGCTGGGAGGTATCATCAAGACGTGGGTTTCAACAGTTCTCTTCGCTTAGGGATAAGGAAGAAGACGTACAAGGATGCTTTGTCGAACTATGAAAAGTTGAATTGTCGACAAGGCATAACCTCGCCTAGGTAGCTGCGACGACCCTTAGTGCGACCACCGATGCGACAATTCAACTCATTGCATTAATAAGTGGATAAATAATACAACTGGATCCTCCTCTACGAAGTATTCAACTTAGCCTCACTTCCATCATATTTATCCTTCGTTATTTAGTTTTTCAAGTAGTTAATTTAGTTATTTCAACTCAACAAAATTACTTGTGTCTTTATTTTCTATATGCAGCATTAAGAAGTAGTGAAGTCGAAACATTCCATGTGGGTTCGACAACCTCAAGTATTACAATCTGACAAAGGTGGAATCAAAAGGACTTCTGAGCCTCCATCATCTATCAATTAATTCAGTTACGTTTATACATTCAGTTTATTTATTTTATTATTCTTAATGGTTTGACATGTATAAATCTTGAATTTATATTCGTATTGAATATATTTTAATTCAAACATTCGTCCCTGAGAACTTTTAATCTTACATTCCGTTTTAGTTCATCTTGTTATCCGCTTGTGTGTAGTTTTAGTATATATTTACTTTGCTTAGAAAAAATGATAAAAATTAGAGGATTAAAATAAAACAAGGGAGATCCAGCATTTATTTATTCTTTTAGTCCATCAAGAGAGGATAGAACAGATACATGCTGCGGCAGCTGTGTCGAACTTATACCAAGTCCGGCTAGTTATGTTCTTCATCGATAATCTGATCAAGAGGGGCGGAGACAGACAACTTGGGTAGATACCTTTTTAGAATTGCAATAACGGGACGGACAAATGACACATTAGTGTAAGTGAGGTTAGGAGTAACGGTGACATTTGTTTTAAAGGTTTCATTGGAATATGCAATTTGGATGGAATCGGAGAGCTGTCTCCAATGGTTTTCATACCACTACATTAAAATATTCGGATATAATTTTTGAGTAGACGGACCCGAAACAACCGGTGCCAGTGCAGCTATTTGCTGCTGAATGTATTTAAACCTCGTGGCTTTCGACACCATCTGGATACAGACTATAAGGGCTTTGGTGATTTTTCTATTTTGTTTTTCAGGCTTAGAACGATACAGGTCGATAACCCGTTGGTGTAGTTCACCAAATCCCAGAGGGATTTGATCTCTATTTACTCCAGCTTGCTTTTGGAGGTAACCATAACTGCCATCAAATCGAAGATCGATTCTTGTAGTGCTCGGCAAGAAAAGATTTTGTACGGTTTGGTTAACAGCACGCATAAAGAAGTAGGACTCATTTAAGGCTCCTGGTTGGTAACCAAGACGTATACATCGGAGGCATCAATAATTAACGAGACGTATTACTGGATACTATTGACGAGTTCCACCAGAACATAGCGACGACGGATATCAGTATCTGCCGGATCCCTGGTGGAAGGCAACACTGGGATCTCATGCGATGAACTTTCATGGACTTTTAGTGCGCTTAACAAATCAGTAATGAAGATATCATACTGTTTTCGGATGGCATCCGTAATGGTGAATCTCACTTTATAAACTGGTTGTTGTTGTGATTCCGGCGTGGATGTCCAACAGGCTAATGCCAATGCTAACGTTGCTAATACCATCATTGTTTGCTCAACTTTCATTTTGGGAAATACAGATTGTTTTACTGTCTAAATGTGAGGAGCAAAAACCCTTTTTATAATATTTTTTCTACTTCAACACGTTCAAATTACGATGATGGGGTGCATGCCTAGTTAAAAGTAATCTTACCTAATCTTTGTGGTACGGTTAGTGGTTTCCAACGGTGAATAAAAATCTTTACCTTTTTTATGTTTCTATCTACGTTTAATATTAAAAAAAATAAAGCTTAAAGATTAGGATATATACAGTGTGGGGTTTAGTTTTTAACAAAAAGACAAACATTGTTTAATAATGTACGAGCAAAACAAGTTTCAACTCTGCCCGAAGGAAGGCCCTACCACGTTAATAAATTTGGATTTGGTACAATGTTATCAGAGTTATTTTTCATGGTCCCTTTCTGAAACAAGTTTTGGTTCGTTATGTCCTTTGCTTAGTTTTTCAGACATCCTTTTGTGTTTCGGTATAATATTATGGCTGGATGTTGAAATCAATGTAAAGTGATTTTTATATTTGTTTCCTTTGGTGTTGTTCTTTCATGAAACAGACAGGGAGGGATAGAGATCTCTTGAGGTCAGTGTTCCAACGTCTGTTTCAAAATTTAGTTTAAATAATAATTTAATTCTTATATTATAATGTACGAGCAAAACATGTTTCAACTTAGACTGATGAAAGGCCCTACCCTGTTAATAAATTTAGTGAATTTTGTAACACTTCAATCTCGATCTAAATTTAAAGTATTTTATTTGAGTATTTTTTAAAACACATATTTATAAATTCTCTAAACGTTCCACGTTGATAAATCCACGTAGATAAATAGATATAAAAAAGTTTACAAAATAAGAGCTTCAATTTTCAATACATCATTTATCAATAGATAAAATCTAAATTAAGTTACAATTATGATAAGGTACTATGAATATAATAAGGTCAAACTAGAATGATAAGTATTATTATACTCTTATACTGGCTTGATGTTGAGAAGTCCTCTACGACGTGCTCCTCCAAAAGTAACCTGACAACCTACACACGAAAAAGACCACAATTTCGTATATTGAACTAACAAAGCTCAGTGGTACATTTCTACTCTATCACAATTCATCAATATCATAAAACAAGTATGCGTAATATTATAGCCAAGAGTATACAGAAAGACTTCCAAACTAAGGATCATTTTCTAGCTTATCCTATTAGAGTTCACAAGTAATCCATCTCAAGATATCATAATATAAAAAAACCAAGTGTCATACTAAGTTTACCATACTCGATATCACACAAATTCATTGAGTTACTTGAGTTCACACAATCTGCCGAGTTATATGCATCGTACCCTAATCACACAACATACATACTTAACCATATAACATACATACATACATACATATTAGCTAAAACAATCTTACTTTACTTGTGTTCATATAGTCGTCGCGTTTACTCATGATCACATAACCATTATGTTGGACCATATTTAGAGCACATAACAGTTATGTTGGACCATACTTAGATCACAATAGCTACAAGTAGTTTTTTTCTATGGTCACGTAACCTACCAAGTTATCTGAGGTCACATAACCCATTAAATTACTTGATGCTTATACATTTCATCAAATTGTGTTTCTTTATTCGGATCATCGGAGCCACGTACAAGTTCTAACCACCTCAAGATTACATAGCTAGTGCATATATCGAATATATCAACTCACATAGCCTGAAGTACACATCCCTTATGTAAGTGCTCACACACTGACTTTAAGACATCAAGATTCCTATACAAAGACATAAAAGTAATATACACTCCTCTGAGGATTCACACATCTCACCAAGAGATGAAAATCACTTAAACCAACCGTTACAAATACTCCAATGCATGTCTCAAGTAATTACGATTTATTAACTTATAACCCCTTTTAGCTTATTCTCATGATCCTTGTTAGATTACTTAGTTAACCAAGATAAATCAATTACGTACGTGTACCTTCAGCATACAAAAGGACCCTGACTATTATATGATATCAACTGATCCATCAAGGATCCCTATCGATTAATAATACAAGTAAAGCACACAACAAATATCAAGTTATTAACCATTAATTCACATATGGGATATAAATCTCGATTTATCGGTTTTATGATTTATTTTATGTCTTTAAACACCTATTAGATTTTTTACCTCGAATTATGGGATTTCTTAATGCTAACTCATTTCTTGGATAGATTACTCTATGAGTAACGATACACCTACATGGGTATCGATATGCCTCGCTAAGGTATCAATTCTCATACCCCAGTATCGATACTCGATCACAATTCAAAAGACTCAGCCCTAGTCATGTATTGATATGCTAACCCTTCGTATCAATATTGAGTATTGATACGAGAATGCTCCATACCGATCCCTACCTGTATCAATACACCCTTAGATACGTATCCCCAAGTACCGATACACTAAAATAGTTCTTGAATTCAAATCATGCAATGGGTATCGATATACTTTCTCGTGTACTGATACACCCCTCACAAGTAACCCTCTAAAATACCCATAGAGTTTTGATATGTTCCCTAACTACACTGATACGCACGTCTAGAAATAAAGATTTAGATTCAAATTTTACCTAGAAATTTCATTTAACCTATATGGTTAAGTTTCAATTCGTCCCTACAAATCATTAGACATTAAAAAGCAATTAAGTTTCAAAATATGAAATTAAGCAATCCAAACCATAAATCAAGCAAGGCATTCATCTGATGAGTCTCATGAAAAGTAAAAATCATAAATATACTGACCGTAAGTAATCAAACCTGAATTAGCTGCAACTAAACTTTTTTCACCTTTACTCCCTACTCTAAGCTTTAGAACCCAATTTCTATCAACTTTGAAAGTAATTATCTTGAGAGAGATATCTTCTTTACTGCTTAAACTTTCTTTGAGTAAAACAAGATTTTTTTTAACAACAACGAGATTTTATCTTTTATCTTAAGTTTTAAAAAAGAAATGAAAAAGATAATAAAGAAAGAGATAAGAGCGAAAGTGAGATCCCATTTCCTTCTTTTGCATGAGAAATAAAGAGCCATCGTCCTCTTTATCTCCCTTGAGCAAATTTTACTCTTTTAACTCTTCCCGATCCAAAACTGGTAGTAGGGGTGTTCATTATTGAGTACCTAGTTTTCGGGTACTCCGTTCCTCTAGATACTTATTTTTGAACCATGTCTCGGACCATTTAAAATGGGTATCTACAAAATCTGGGTACTTTACTAATCGGGTATCAGGTACCCAATTTTTATATATTTGTTTTTAATTTTAAAATTCTAAATCATATACTTTAAACATATAAAATTTAAAAGTTTATAAAAGAAATTAGTGATTTGAAGTTAATTTTAACTTTGAAAGTTGAAATGTCTATGATAAATTATATTATGGGTCATTCCCTCCACATCATCCATGAGACCAACTAATCAAATGCATTTATTTAATTATTTTTTTCACCTCATATTTTTTACCAAGTGAATCTTCAAAAATATTTACTTTAAATTAAGTCTAAAAATAGTTTTTACCAAGTGAATATTCACTTGGTAAAAAAGAGATTAAAAAATAATTAAATGGATGCATTTGATTGGTAGGTCTCATGGATGACGTGATGAAAAAATCCAGTTTCTTAATAGGTTTAAGTGTTTAAGAAGCCCTTAAACTTTTAAAAAAAATTAATTAAGTCCCTAATTTTTTTCACTCAATTAAGTTCTTAAACCAAAATAAAATCAATTAAGCCCTTGAACCAAAAAATTAAATCAATTAATTCCTTTGAATAATTTTGACTATAAATTTTGACAGTTTTTTCTTCAGATATTATCATCGCATGATAAAATATAATTCTATCATGTTGCTTTTAAAAAAAATCAAAAAGGATTAAAATAATTTTATAAATTTTATAAGTTTTTTTTTAGAATTTTTAGAATATTTAAATAAATTTTTAAATAAAATAAAAATTTTGAAAAATATCAAGTAAATACACTGTGACATGTTGCACTGTAACAGTGAATTAAAAAATTGTTTAAATTTAATGATCAAATTGATCAAAGGACTTAATTGATTTAATTTTTAGTTTAGGAGCATGCATGATGTGGACCGGATGGTCGAGTACCCACTGAGCTTTAGTAGCTCAGCGTTTCGAAATCTGTTTTCATGCGTAGGTTAAAGTAGCTGTTCGGAGGAGCATCAATCGTGGTGGGTTCAGCATCGACATCTGTTGTCAGAGTACTATTGTTAGGCATAGTGGGCATTCGTACTTGTAGGACCCTATATGTGTAATTTGTAACTCTGTTTTATTTATTGTCGAATGTTTTAAACGGTTGTAATATTTTGGAGCTCCGTTACTTAAATTTATTTGGATTTATGTTTTAAATGGTTTTGAATTATATTTTATCATGATGGATATGGATTTGGACCCAACTTCATAGGCTTTTAGAACGAAATTTTAAAGTACAGGTTTTGGGCCGGAGGCCCGATGTGGCACCGGATCGAGGGTGTTACAATTTATATCTATACAAATATTTAATTTTATTGCATCTTGAAATTTTATATGAGATTTTAATAAAATAATTTTGCCACTCTATTATTAACGTTCTGTATTTAAGATATTTTTCATGATTATTAATAAAATCGTATTATCATTGTTAAAAATTATATTTGTCGAAAAAAATAAAAAAAAATGTCTGATGGGATGGGTTGTTCATTGTTACTAAATCTGATAAGAAAATTCAAATTTGATTGATGATGGACTCGGTTCATTGTTATGACTCAGAGTTGTGTTCATGGTCCCCTACATTTTCAGACTCGGTACAGACCAAGATATTTTAAAGGTTGAAGCAGTGGCGAATCTAGAAAATTATTATCGATTGGGCCAATTTAATTAATTCAGACGATTTAATTAGTAATAGAATATTTTAATATAATTTATATATGATTTTAAATGTTTAAATTTGTATTGATTAAGTAAACTTAAATTTATTTTATTATCATATTAAAAAAATCTTTTATTATCTATATATTTATTTAAATAAAATTAAAGTATTTCATTAAAAATAAATTTTTATGTATAATTTAATTTATTTTTCAAAAATATAAATCATAAAAATATGAATTTAAATTTATTTATTTAAAATTAATTAATTTCAACAAAAGTAACAAGAAAAATATTATATATTTATTTTTTACTTATTTTTTTAAAAATATTAGATATAAGTTATAGTCTTTTACTAAAAATATATATTTTAAAATTTAATTTTGATCTTAATTTTAATTATGTTTTGTTGTTTGTATTTTATGATATTATATAATAGGATAAAATCTTAACAATGCTTGAGAAATCATTTCTTTAAATATATTTAATCAATTAGTAACCAAAATATATTTAAATCAATTTTTAAAATAATTATATAATGTTTATAAAATATAATAAAAATATAAACAATCTCATTTTTTTATTTTTCTTTTATTTCTTAAATTATTTTAAGATTTAAAAATAAATTAATCTTTTATATGGCTGTTTTTTTATTCTTACATATCTAAAACCTAATTTACATTAATATTAAAATATAAAATAAACATTTATTTGGGCATCGGGTGGGCCAAGGCCTAGGCCCAGATTCGCCACTGGGTTGAAGACAGTTAAAAACGTTAAATTTCAAAACGAAAGCAATCTGGAGGGACTGAAAAGGGAATAACCCAAAACTTTATGTATTTGTATTATACCCACGTCAACCCCAATTAAAAAATTCCTTTACAAACCTCTTTTTTTAAATAGAAGCCGAAAAATACCTTTTTTTAATTCAAAATTTTAGTTTTTTGTGAAAGAAAATAAAAAGGATAACGACCGACGATGGAAAATCGATATCGATCTTAAATTGAAGAAAAAATTAAAAAAATGCTTTAAATTTTTTGTATTGAATTTTGCAAATAATCTGTCTAAGGTTTACAATTGATGAAATTTGGTTATACAGTCGATTTTACATGATTAAAAAATAATATAAATTTTTTATTTTATAAATGAATATTTAATAAATGATTTGTTTTGGAATTTTTTTGTTTAATGGTTTATTCATGGTCCCATTTCCGAATGGTTATGTCCTTTACTAAATTTTTTAGACGTTTTGTGTTGTGGTTTAATATTATGGGCGGGGTTGAAATCAATGCAAAAGTTATTTAATTTGACAAAATATTAGATAAAATAGATATTGTATAATAAATTTTGAATATAAATACTTAATAAATTTGTATTTTTAAATTTAATATTTTGGTCCATATCAATGTTTAAGCTGACTTCTCCTTTGAAAATGGATAAAATCTTATATTACTTTTTAGATAGGGGTGTGATAGAAAATAGTTAATATTTTGTGCTTGATTACTCCTTGGTTTGATGAATATATTTGTTTTTGTGTCTTTTTATGCAGAACTCTGAATCTGGAAAATACACTTAAATGGTTGATTTCTGAAGTTTTTTTTTATTTTCTGGATCAAGTTTGGATTGGTGGGCACGACTTTGGACATGAAATCTGACATGGCACTTGGTCAGCAGTTTCTAGAAGATGACGTCAGCAAGCATGTGATAGCTTATCGTGTAACATGTCTTAGTTTGAATAAAAAATAAAATTTAATAAAGCTTTTGAATTTTATCCGTATGTTAGTATTTATGAAAGTATTTAAATTTTTTTTATCTTTAGGTTTTGTATGAGATTTTAGCAAAAAAATTTCCATTATTTTTTATTCTTGATCTGTTATATTTTTTATATCTTTCGTAATTATTAACAAAATTCAGTTATGGTTGTTAAAATCATATTTATCGAGAAAAAAAAATAAATTTGACTGGTGGGATGAGTTGTCCCTTGTTAATAAGTCCGATAAGAAAATCCAAATTTGAGTGGTGATGATGAACTCGTTTCGTTGTTATGACTCAGAGTTGTGTTCATGGTCCCCTTCTTGAATCAACATTAGCTTTGGCATCAGATGAACTTTCCCTACATTGTAATATACGTTCGCCAAGGGATGCTTTGTTTTTATTTGCATTCAAAGGGATGGGCCAAATGATGATGAGGGAATGCAATTCTTTAATTATTTTTAATAAGTTACAGTGTTATAATAATATTTATTCTAAAGATTACTCTAAATCATTGGATGTTGATCGTTCAATCATTGTGTTGATATTATTAGTTTGGTTTTAAAGGACGCTAGGCGCTCCGAGGCGTAAAGGGTCTCTGAAACTGAGGCGCCAGGCGAAGACGCTCGCCTTTCGTAGTCGAGACGCTAATATAAATATTATTTATATTAATTTAAATATAATTATTATTTATATTAATTTTTATATATAATAATTTTATTTATAATAATTTAATTATAAAAATATATTTATATCCGCTTAGAGACTCATTGGCAGCGCATTTGGCCGTTGCTCGGTGATTTGCACGGAACTGTGGGTTGTTTTTGGCGGCTTAACCTTGGCCTGGAACTTAGGGTACAGTAAGGTGGTGCTTGAATTTGACAGTACTACGGCTGTGGCTTTGATGCAGGGATTGTTGGTTGATATTGCCCATCGCAATCTTGTTCAAAAATTATTAGTGGGTTGTTTGTACGTGCTTGGGACATTAGCTTGTACATGTAGAAAGAGAGGCTAATGGTGTGGTAGACCTATTGGCTAAGATCATGCGAAATATTGAAAATTTGGTGTGGGTGTTCTTGAAACCACCTAATGCAGTTTGGATTTTACTTGATCGAAACAAGTCTACAAGTTTGGCGTGATGTTTGTGGGTTTTAAGTATTTGATTAAGTTTGTATAATGCTGCTACAAGTACTCTTTTTTTTCTAATTAGGTTTAAAGAAATTTTTAACGAGGCTTGTAGTTACATTTCTCTTTTCATCAAATAAATAAATAAATCACTAATAATTTAAAATTTAATCCTGTGGTTGACATGCCAAAATTGGTTTTGTTAAAAAAAAAAAAAATTCAACTCAGCGTGATAGAAGGCCCTACCACGTTAATAAATTTTTTACTTTGTACATTGTTATCAGAGTTACTTTCATGGTCCCATTTTCGAATCGTTATGTCCTTTACTCGACTTTTTAATAAATTTGATTTAAATAATAATTTAATCTTTATAATGATAAAAATTTGATTAAATAATAATTTGATCTTTATAAAAATAAATATTTAAATTTATAAAATATAAAAATTTATTAGATTTACAATTAACTAAGATCAAACTAAAGATAAATAAACATGTATCTTTAATTTTTTATCCAGTAACAACTTAGATCCTTATAAATTTAAATATTAAATAAAATAAGTTTTATCCCATGAATTTTGAGTCTAAATACTTAATAAACTTATATTTTTTAAATTTAATATTTTGGTCCATGTTAATGTTTAACCCGACTTCCCCTTTGGAAATGGATAAAATCTTATATTTCCTTCTAGACAGGGGTGTTAATAACCGGTTCAATGAATACTCAAAGGCTCAATAAATTAATATTATTACGATAGCATTACTATTTCACCATCTTTTCTATTTTTTAACTTGCATTACAAGTTTATTTTGTTATTAAGTACTCATTGGGATGGTTATAAACACTCTTACTTATTTGTTTGTGTGAAATTTTAGTAAATATTTTTTTAAATAAATAAATACGCGACCGGGTAAAATATATTTTTAGTAAATATTTATTTTGCTTAAAAAAATGATAAAAGAAAAATAGAGGATTGGAATAAAACAAGGTAGATCCAACATTTATTTGTTTATCCTTTCTCGGTACATCTAGATAAGATAGGATAAGATAGGATGCTGCGGTAGATGTGTCGAACTTGAACCAAGTCCGGCTAGATATGTTCTTCGTCGATAATCTGATCTAGAGGGCCGGAGGCAGACAACCTGGGCAGATGCCTTTTTAGAATTGCAATAATTGGACGCACAGATGACACGTTATTGTAAATGTGGCGAGGAGTAACGGTGATATTTCTTACAAAGGTTCCATTGGGATGTGCAGTTTGGATGGCGGTGGAGAGCTGTCCCCAGTTGTTTTGATACCCCTGCATTAAAGTATCCGGAAATAGCGTTCTAGTAGACGGACCAGAGACAACCGGTGCCAGTGCAGCTATTTGCTGCTGGATGTATTTATACCTAGTGGCTTCCGCCACCATCTGGAGACAGACTATAAGGGCTCTCGAGATTTCTCTATTTTGTCCTACAGGTTTAGAACGATACAGGTCGGCAATCCGTTGACGTAGTTCGCCAAATCCCAGAGGGATTCGATCTCTCCCTACTCCAGCTTGACCTTGGAGGGCACCATAACTACCATCGAATCGAAGAAGGGTTCTTGTAGTGTTTGGGAAGAAAAGATTTCGTACGGCCAGGGACACATCTGAAAAGAAGTAGGACTCTCCTAAGGCTCCTGGTCGGTAACCCAAGACGTACGAATCGGTGGCATCAATAACTAACGAGACGAACTGCTGAACACCATTGGCGAGTTCCACCACAACATAGCGACGGAGATCAGTAGCTCCCAGATCCCTGGTGGAAGGCAACACTGGGATCCCATGAGATGCAGTTCCATGGACTTTTAGTGCGTTTAACAGGTTATTAATCAAGATACCATACGTACGTTGGGTGGCATCGGTAACAGTGAATCTCACAGTATAAGGGCGTGTTTGTTGTGATTCCACCGTGGATGCCCAACAGGCCAATGCCATTGTTACCATTGCCAACACCTTCATTGTTTGTTCAAATTTCATGTTTAGGAGAATACAGATTGTTTTGCTGTCCAAATGAGAGGAGCACAAACCCTTTTTATAATCATTTCTCTACTTCAACACGTTTAAATTATGTTGTGGGTTGCATGCCTAATTAAAATAACGTGTTATGGATGGTGGGTTCGGATGGCGAATAAAAATTTCTACGATTTTTGATATTTTTATCTATATTTTATATTAGAAAAAATAGTGTTCAAAGTTTAAAATATACGGTGTTAAGTTTAGCTTTTAAGTAAGGGTTTATTTTTTTTTGATGAAAAAGAAAAAAATAGGCACAATAAAAGAGAATCGATTTTTATTCTTCAATATGACACCACAATTAGTTGATAATAAAACAGAGCGTTCAATCCAAGCGAGTTAAAGATTTTGAATTATTCAAGTTAAAGCGTTATATTTTATAACTCGAATTTTATTTAAAAATATTTAGTTTATGAAATTCTAGTTGACTTTTTGAGTTCATTTATAAATTTAATTATAATTATTTATTATAGTATAGTATAGTTTGATTCTAATTTAAATTTCTTTTTTTCATTATATAAGATATACATATGTATGTATATATAATCATATTTTATATGTATGAAATATTTATTCATATTTTTATATTTTATATCAAGAAAGAGCAAGCAACTCAGCTTAAATTTAAAAACCAATCCACTAGTTACCAACAATTTTAAATTTTTCGGGTTATTAAAATTTTTATTTTATAACTCAAATTTTATTTAAATTTTTTTGAGCCAAATCAAATTAAAACGAGTCGAGCTTTTTACCTCGATTCAAGTAAATAAATTAAATTTTTTGAGTCACCCCTGATTAATTCTTTTGTTTTGGATATATGTATTTTAAAAAAATACATATGCATTCTTATCGTGTATGGCCAGTCTGTGATCTTGTTGGGATATGGCGTTTCGTTAAGGGTTCTTTGTTTGCCGCTGTGCAGTGGTCCTAATTTTGAGTAAAAATATTTTTAGTGTTTTCATTTATATTTTTTATTAAAATAAATTTATAATTTATAATTAAAATTTTAGATTAAAATTTAAAATAATAAATATATAATTTAAAATTTAGAATTAAAACTTAAAATTTAATATATTAGTTTTAAAATATTAAAATTTCTAATTTAATCAACATTCAGCATTAAAAACGAAAAAAACGTGTCTCGATTGTGACTGTAAGGCCCTACCGCATTAAAAATCTTATCCGTACCTCTATTTAGATTTAGAATTTTTTTTAAAGAGATTCGCGTGTTTTATTTTGATTATGTTAATAGTCATAGTAAGATAGATCTCTACTCAATTGATGGTTATTTATCGATGTAATCAGATTAAAATAACGGAATAATTTATCTTATAATTTGATTCTCTCATTATTTTTTTATCGTGTTACGTGTCTCATTTAGATAAATAATAAAATTTAATAAGGCTTTTGAATTTTAGCTATTTGTTAGTATTTATGAAAGTATTTAATTTTTTTTTTTTTGTATCTTTAGGTTTTGTATGAGATTTTAGCAAAAAAATTTCCATTATTTTTTATTCTTGATCTGTTATATTTTTGATATCTCGTAATTATTAATAAAATTCAGTTATCGTTGTTAAAATCTTATTTATCGAGAAAAAAAATAAATTTGGCTGGTAAGATGAGTTGTCCTTTGCTAATAAGTCTGATAAGAAAATCCAAATTTGAGTGGTGATGATGAACTCGTGTCGTTGTTATGACTCAGAGCTGTGTTCATGGTCCCCTTCTTGAATCAACATTAGCTTTGGCATCACATGAACTTTCCCTACATTGTAATATACGTTCGCCAAGGGATGCTTTGTTTTTATTTGCAATCAAAGGGATGGACCAAATGATGAGGAGGGAATGCAATTCTTTAATTTTTTTTAATCAGTTATAGTATTATAATAATATTTGTTCTAAAGATTATTTAAATCTTTAGACATTAATCATTTAATCATTATGTTGGCATTATTAGTTTAGTTTTAAAAGATGTTAGGTGCTCCGAGGCATAAAGGGTTTCTAAAACTGGGATGCCAAGTGAAGGCGCTCGCCTTTCGTAGGCGAGACACTAATATAAATATTATTTATATTAATTTAAATATAATTATTATTTATATTAATTTTTATATATAATAATTTTATTTATAATAATTTAATTATAAAAATAAATAAAATAAAAATATATTTATATCCACTTAGAGACTCATTAAAATTTGATTATTCTTCTATTTATAATTACACAAAATGGTGAACTGATATATAAAAAAATAAATAAATCACTAATAACTTGAAATTTAATCCCGTGGTTGACATGTCAAAATTGGTTTTGTTCCAAAAAAGAAAAAAATTATTGTGGGAACCGATTTATTAAAATATGATTTTTTTTTTAAAATTTAATGGACTAATGAATCTTTAAAAAATAAAAAAATATTAATAACTTAAATTGTTGATATTGTACACTGGATGCACCGAGCCATGACAGTCTTCACAAATAATAAAGAAGTCTATGACATTTGGATCTTATCGTGGCCGTTTTACTCATAATTTTTTTCATTTAATGGGCAGATAGGTTCCACAAAATAATACATTAATAACTTAAAAATAAGGGTTAATTACCGGAGGTTATGTTTGTTTGTCCCCAGTATAAATTTAGTCACTGATTTTGAAAATCAATCAGTATAGTCACGTACGTTTTCGAGCTGTAAAATTATGGTTATTCCGACGTTAAAAGCCGTGAAATACTAACGGAAAGATGATTTGATACAATAAAAAAAAAAGTAAATTACCTAAATAGTCACTAAATAATTATCTTATTTTTATTTTATCTTTATTTTAACCTTTAAAATTTAAAATTTTTATATTTTTACCATCATAAAAACACTTATTTCTCTAAAAAAAAAATTATGATGCAGAAAACATCTGCATTTTCCTTGTCATCAGTGGTGAAAGCATTGGAATGTGGTTTTCGAGATCTTGATGACCTTCTGTTTGGTTTGCACAGTCTACACCACCGTTAATCACCGTTAATCCAGTGATTTCTCCCGCCAAACTAGACCCAACAACACTCATAGTTCTTTTTTTATTCTGTAACATATGATCAGAACGGTCCGATGAATGTATTAATGGAGATATCAAGCTTTTAAAGTTGAAAACAAGAGGTTAATACTTCATTCGGAACATTAGATCGAAAGTTATTGTTTCAGAGGTTAATAAACAAGAGGTTAATCCCCTTCCCATCTTTTCGTCTTTTTCCTATGGCTTATGTTTTCTTTCTTGTTCATGTCTGCTGCTGCTTCACTTTTCCACTGTTGAAATTTCATCATTCATCGTTCAAAACCCAAAAGCGCAAAAAGCGTTGTGCTCAAAGCCTCTCGAAATGCGTCAAAATGCGTCGTGCTCAGCGCCTCTCGATGCCTCCGATAGCTCACTTCGCTTTCAGTGGTGGAAGCGTTTTTCTCCACGTCTCCTCTCTCTCGGCGCCTTAGGCACGCAGAGGCTCATTTTTTTAAACTAAGATTACTGGTACTCGAACTTGTAACCTCTAGTAATAACAACCGTTTCTTTAATCATTAAACCAATTTGAATCGTACAATTCTTTAAAATTTTAAATTATCTAATTTCATAATTATAAAATTTTATAATTTTTCGTCTTTTATATTTTTAATATAATTTTTTAAACCAACTTATATTCTATAGTATAAAATTTTATGTTCATTATTGTTGATAATGAGTTTGAGCATTCAACCTTCTTCAATAAGGTTGATGCTTTGTAAAAGTTATGGGCAGATTGTTTTTAGCTTTCTAGGCCTAGACCAAATGGAAAAGTTGAGAAATATTTTGCAGAAAATCAAAACTGATGTTATTGTTTCGGTGCATTTGGATAGTTACATGCCCGTGTATATAGGGACGGTTCAGAGATTTTGTATAATTTTTTAAAATATAATTCCTGAAAATAATTATCTATAAATCTCACTAGTTTTAAAAATATGGCTCTTAAAAGTAATTGTCTTTTTCAAAAGTCGGTCATTTCTATTATATTTGTTCAGAACCCCACTAGTTCTATAGAAGCAATAGTAATAAGAATAATCAATAATATTCTATAATCAATTGTAACATTTAAGACATAATTATAATGTTTTAACAATTATAATTCATCTTTCTTAAGAGTTTTTAAAATTTTTATAATAAATTTTGAGATTAATATCGGCTATTAATAAATATAATTTATCAAAATTTCGGACTCGGACTTTTACTTTGAACAAAATTCGACATCGGTAACATAATCACAATAAGTGACACATTAAGATAGGATAGATATATGCCAGTGCATATACGTGCACCACCCCTGCAACTGCCCGCACCATCATTTTTATGAAAACGGAAACCGTTTTGCCTTTGCGACGATGGATTTAGAAATTTATTTGATGATAGATATATATAAAATTTTAAAATTTCGGACGGTCACAAAAATTAAATATTATAAAAATTTAAGAATTAATTTATAAAAATTAAAAAAAAAAGTAAAGATAAATATATAAATTTTAAAAAATTTACAAACTAGTCCACCCGCCACTGGTTATATTATAAAAGTAGAAACCTATATGTTCACTGTAAATGTTGGATGCAAGGTTGCATTGCAAACGCATGGACGGGACTAATTTGTAAAACACATGATGGGTGTAAATCGTTTGTCCTTTAATCGTATTTTTATCGATGTCTCTACTTATTAGTAAGTTTAGGGTTTAAAGATATGGATTACGGTTAAAGTTTAAAAAATTAAGGGTAAAGTTTAAGGTTTATAATATAAAAAAATAGAGTTAAAATTTAAAATTCAATTTTTTAAAATTTTTAATAAAGATATAAAAAAACACGATTAAGAATAAAAATCAATTAAATAAAATATAAAATCAACACGATTAGCATGTGACTATATACATACATGAACTAGGTATGAGTGTTAGGAACGGCGAAATTATAAATTTTTAGGGGTATATATTTAGAGATAGAAATTAAAATTTATGTGTTATTCTCTTCTAACAACCCTTGGTCCATCCTATATATATACCCATCAACTCAGTCACGTATTTTGTGGGAAAAATATTTATTCTGAATTCGACTTGATTTAAATATAAATATAATATTATTAGATTTGTTTTAATATATTAAAATAATAGATAATTAAATAAAATATAAAATCAACATGTTTTCTTATACGATTGTAATAATTTTTTTTGGTCTAATAAAAAACTGAGTCAGAGAATATTAACAATGTTCGATATGATAAATAATACAATATTTTTCAACAACATTTCAATGATACGATGACGTTCAATGGGTCAACAATAATTATTAATACAACAAGTTCATTATATCGATAAAATATAGTATTATCCGTTTTTAATATGATTTTTAAATTTTAGAGACTAATCTATAAATTCTGAAAATTATAGGTCCCTAACAGCAATTAAGCTATACAAAATGAAATTCATGGCATAAATATCATACTTGACAATTTTCATAGTTTCATTTACCCATTCAATTTAGGGGTGTTCGAACGGTTAATTCGGTCGGTGGTCGAGCCGAATTACTAGAAACTCAATTAATTGAACTTTTTAAATCTTTAACCGTTAATCGAACCGATTTTTTTTCTGAGATATATTAACCAAACCGAATAAATTTTAATTAATTCGGTTAACCGAAATTTGTTATAAAATTTGGGTATATTACACAAATGATCGCTCAACTATGTTAAAATAATCTTTTTAGCCACCAAACTTTCAAAGATATAAAACAATCATTAAACTTATCAAAATATTATAAATTGATCATTGATTTATTGTATATTATAAATTATTGATAAACATTAAAAGTTTTAATGATTATTTTTAATAATTTAATAAATTTAATTAGGGTTTGGAGATTTCTATAACTTATCAAAGAATTTAAGCTTGAAATTCCATGCGATCAAGGTAGGGTTCAGAGATTTCTATATCTTGAATCCTTCATGTATTCTACTTATAAATATCTAAAGTTAAATATTTTTACTTAAAAATGTTATTCTTTTCACAATTTCAATTTTGACACATTCCGTTCCACGGAAATAATAAAAATAATTAATAAGATTCTATACATTTGAGAAACAATTATAATGTTTTAACAATTATAACTCATTTTTTAAGAATATTTTTAAAATTTTAAAATGAGTTTCGAGATTAACATCATCCAATGAATATAATTTATTAAAATTTTAGGATTCCTCTTTTTAGAGGCCCTATATTATTTTTTTATTACACATATCCAAAATCCACTGTATATGCTTATAAATATACATACCGTTTGTGATATACATTATATTATCATATACGTTTAATATATGTTATATATTATATGTATGTTTCTATACTTTATGTATATTATTATTATTATATTATTATTTGTTATATTATATCTAATGATTAGAAGTATATACTAGAATAAATAATACTATAACTGTAGAAAGGGTTAGTTGGCTTAGCCGAATTGGTTGAGTCGGTTAGGAAAGGTTGTTAAGATGGTTAAACCTAGTGTTTGAAATGTATAAATAAAGGCACATGTATCATCTTTAACATACGTTAATAATAGAAGCATATTCATCTTCTTCCTTCTTGCCTTGCTTCTTCTCTTCCACTTTCAATCTTCATATCAATGTTTGGACCACTGCCGGAGACACCTTGACATAGTATCAGAGTCACCGCCGGCAGTCGATCGTCTCCGAGCTTCACTCCAAATTTGCAGAGCTTCAAGAAAGGTTAGCTTCATTCTTTAGTTTCTTCATTTCCATGGCAATTTCGCAAGTCCAGCTTGATTACTCTCATCATTTGTATCTTCATCCATCCTATACACCTAGAATTCTTCTGTTCTCTCATCAACTCACGGGAGTTGAGAATTATAACATCTGGAGTATATCGTTGCGAATAGCTTTGTTGGCAAAAAAAAAAAAGGTCGGGTTTATAGAGGGATCTTGTACTCAAGATGGAACTTCAGAAGAATTGAAATCACAGTGGAATTGTTGTAACGCGTTAGTTTTTTCATGGATCTTGAGCTCAGTTAATCAAGACCTCTCAGCTGGAGTGGTCTTTGCATCCAGTGCAACACTGGTTTGGGCAGATCTCCGAGAAAGATTTGATAAAGTCAATGGATCTAGAGTATTTTACTTGCATCGTGAGATTGTAACACAGGTTCAAGGAACGTCTTCGATTGCAACCTATCACACCAAATTACGGTTGTTATGGGATGAGTATGATGCAATCTGTCCATTTGCTATTTGCAGTTGTGAAGCAACTCAGACGACACTGCAAATCAGAAACAACGACGATTATTTCAATTCCTTATGGGATTAAATGAAACCTACTCCACGGTTCGAAGCCAAATATTACTCATGAAACCTTTACCATCATTCAATCAAGCATATTCAATGTTGATCCAGGAGGAAGATCAACGTCAAAACACAAGCAATCAACAAACCTTACCTGTAGCTTTCTATTCAAATACTGGTTCTGGTCAAACAGCAAATAAGAAAAGATTTAATGGGATTTGTGACTATTGTTATTTAAAGGGTCACAAGAGGGAGACATGCTACAAATTTATTGGTTATCCTGCTGATTTTAAATTCACCAAGAGAAAGAATCCTTCTTCAGCCCATAATGTAGTTGTTGATACAAGTGTTGATAATTTGCCAACAATTTCGAGAGAACCTGTACCAATTTCTTCTCCAGCACCCCATTTCACTTCTGAACAGTATCAACAAATTCTAGATTTGCTTGGAAATGGATTGGAAGTCAAGGCCTCTGCACATATGGTAGGTACCGGTTCTAATTCCTTGTCTAAATCTTGGATACTTGACACATGTGCCACCAACCATATGACTTTTGACTTAGAATGCTTGCATTCTCCTGTTATATGTGACTCGCCTTCTTTCGTTCAACTGTCAAATGGTAAGAAAACCCAAATAAATCACGTTGGTTCTCATATACTTTCACCTACATTAACCTTGTCCAATGTCTTTCATGTTCCAGATTTTCATTTTAACCTTTTGTCAGTTTCTCAATTGACAAAACAACTGAACTGTTGTATTCTTTTTTACCCTCAATTTTGTCTTTTACAAGACCTCTACAATGGAAAGATGAAGGGTATTGGTAGAGTCAAAGGCGATCTATACATATTCGACTCAACCAACCCAACTACACAAACCAAGTCCAGCTTACCTGTTTCGCAAGTTTCTTCAAATTTCTCAAAACAAAGTCTCATTTCTTCTGTACTTTGGCATGCACGATTAGGACATTCTTCTTAGTCTACTATGAATAAAATTTCACATTTGTTTCCTTTATCTGATACTCTTGATCATGTTAAAACCTGTGGTGTATGTCATCTTGCAAAACAGTCTCGGCTATCTTTTCCCATTAGCACTACACGTGAATCACAACCTTTTTCACTTATACATATTGACCTATGGGGTGCTCATGGAACGTCTACTCACAATGGCTATCGTTATTTTTTAACCATAGTTGATGATCACACTAGAATGACATGGATGCATCTTTTGAAACTCAAGAGTGATGACATAGTTGTCTTAAAACAATTCATCACTTTCATTCTTAATCACTTTAAAAAAAAGATTCGAGTAGTTCGTAGTGACAATGGATCAGAATTCTTTAATAATGAGGGTCGAGAATTTTTTTCTTCTAAAGGAATTATTCGCCAAAGTTCGTGTGCTTATACTCCGCAGCAAAATGGCATAGCCGAGCGAAAGCATAGACATTTTTTAAGTGTTGCTCGAGCCCTTAAATTCCAATCGCTTGTACCTGTTAAATTCTGGGGAGAATGTGTCATGACAACTTGTTATTTACTTAATAGGTTGCCCACTGCAGTTTTAGGATGGAAGTCTCATTTCGAAATGCTTCATAATATTGTGCCAAATTTGTCTCACTTAAGGGTTTTTGGTTGCCTATGTTTTGCCACTGTTCTTAACAACAATGATAAGTTCACCCTTAGGGCAACTCCATCTGTATTTATGGGATACTCGACTGTTCAAAAAGGGTATCTTCTTTTCAATATTGTCACCAAAAGTTTCTTTGTTAACCGAGATGTGGTCTTTCATGAAGGAATATTTTCTTTCCTTAATCCTCTGATAATTCACCATTGTTTCCTACTTACTCTTTTACTAGTGTCAGTGACCCTGAATTCTTACATATACCTGTTTTGCCAAACTATGACATCTCTATTGATCATCTAGATTCACTATTGTCTCCTGACCACCCTTCTTCAGAAAATACTTCCCATGATAATATTACGCAAGAACCTGATCTTCAACCTATTCCTCCAATTAATCCTCAACCTGCTCCTCAAGCCGAACCCCAGGTACAACCTAATCACCACTCTCTACCTCCTCACCAACTGGTCCCACCACCTCAACCTATGCCCTTACGTAAATCTACTCGAATCACTAAACCTCCTTTTTGGTTGTCAGATTTTGTTTATCCTACGAATCCCTCTTCATCGAGTACACTTCCTACAGGTTCTAATCATATCTCTAACTCGGTTTCATATTTTCATTTACCTTTACATACAAAACAATTTGCCATTGCTTTGTCTTCTATTATGGAACCCCAGACCTACCATTTAGCAGTTGCTGATGAAAGGTGAGTTGAGGCTATGCAACAAGAGATACAGGCACTCGAAGCAAATGGAACATGGAAAGTGGTAGAGTTACCCCTGAAAAACCCATATTGACTGTAAATGGGTTTATAGAGTCAAATACAACTCGGATGGTTCGATTGAGAGATTTAAGGTTCGTTTTGTGGCCAAGGGTTATAACCAAAGAGAAGGCATTGATTTTCATGAGACTTTTTCACCTGTGGTAAAAATGGTTACTGTTAGAACAATGATCTCCTTATCTGCTATGAATAATTGGCCCTTGCTACAAATGAATGTGTTCAATGCATTCCTCCAAGGTGACCTTCATGAGGAAGTTTACATGTGTTTACATGAAGGTTTTCGCAGTCAGGGGAAGTCTAAACCTCGGGTATGTAGGCTGCTCAAATCATTATATGGGCTTAAGCAAGCCTCTCGACATTGGAACCTTAAATTGACAATTGCTCTTGTGGAAAATGGATATGCACAAAGTCGATATGACTACTCATTGTTCACTAAGGAAAAAGGAAGGTAGATTGGTACTGCTCCTTATCTATGTTGATGACTTTCTCATTACCGGAAATGAAGAAGGTTTGATTGCAGAACTCAAGAACATTTTGCATCAGAATTTTAAAATGAAAGAATTTGGGCAACTTAAATATTTCCTTGGCTTTGAAGTAAACCGATCCAAGGAAGGAATATTGTTACATCAAAGGAAATATGCTCTTGAGTTAATAGCAGATTCAGGTTTGGGAGGGGCTCAAAATGCTTCAGCACCATTGGAGCAAAACAAGCAACTCACAACAATGCAATATGACAGACACATAAAACAAGGAGAAATGGATGAAATGATGGAGGACATTGCAATGTATCAAAGGTTGTTAGGAAGACTCCTTTACTTAACCCATACACGATCAGATATAACCTTTGCAATACAACATTTGAGCCAGTTTATGCAGGCTCCCAAGAAGATCCATTATGTAGCAGCATTACGGGTTGTTAGATATGTCAGAAAGCATCCAGCTCAGGGAATTTTCTTACCAGCTGACTCAAAATCAGAATTAAAAAGTTTTTGTGATTCTAACTAGACAAGTTGCCCATTGACTCGTAAATCAGTGTCAGTTTATTATGTTAAGCTAGGTGATAGCTTGACATGTTGAAAATCAAAAAAGCGAACTACTGTGTCTCGATCTTCTACGGAGGCAGAATATAGGTGCATGACAACTACAGTAACCGAGTTGGTTTGGATAAAGGGATTGATCACAGAGCTTGGAGTCACACATGATCAACCTACAGTTTTGTTTTGTGATAGCCAAGCTGCACTACAAATAAGAATGAATCCAGTGTTTCCTACTTCATACGAGAAAAGATACAAAAGAGAATTGTGATAACACGACATGTACCAACCAAAGAACAACAAGCTGATATCATGACAAAAGGGTTAAGGATTGCACAACATGAATATCTTGCGAGCAAGTTGGGGATGAAAGATGTTTATCATCCTCTAACTTGAGGGGGAATGTAGAAAGGGTTAGTTGGCTTAGTCGAATTGGTTGAGTCGGTTAGAAAAAATTGTTAAGATGGTTAAGCCTAATGTTTGAAATGTATAAATAAAGGCACAGGTACGTATCATATTTTACATACGTTAATAATAGAAGCATATTCATCTTCTTTCTTCTTGTCTTACTTTTTTTTCTTTCACTTTCAATCTTCATATCAATGTTTGGACCACCGCTGAAGACACCTTGACAATAATCGAGTAAAAAATATAGTATGAAACCAATTAACATGATATATACTTCTTGTATGGTATATTGATGTTGGGATTTAATATTTATATTTATCTATTTTATATCTTTGTATTTATTTTTATCGTGTTTTAATTTTTGCTTGCATGATATATATTTAATTATTATTTATTTATATTTTCAATTTATGAAAAAATAAATTTTAAAATAAATAAAATTTAATAAATCATAACATCATATTCAATTATTAGAATAAAAAATAATAGTGTTGCACATAATTTAAACCATTAATTAATACGAGAATCGTGCTTAATTAATAATATTGATTTAATCTATAATCAAAATTTAAAGTCATCATTATTAATCAAATAACTAAGAATTTTTTAATTTTTTTTTAATTTTTATCGATAAAAATAATGTACGGTTTAATACACATCTGGGGCTTAAGAAATAGATACATACTTTGAAACGGCACACTTCCTGCGTCGTTTTGGTGGAAGTAGAGCAACGCGTTTCATGGCAGTGGCGGTAAAGAAGAATTCCAAAGGAAAAGGGGAAAAATGGAACTAAAATTTTCCAGTGTTCAACTGTAAGCTGAAGCAGTGAGGCGAAAGTTAGGGTTTTCAAAGAAAGGAGAAAACTTTGAGTTGTTTTCTCATAGTTATCGTCAGATGGAGTCATTAACTTCTTCACCGGTGGGCAATCTAGGGATTTTGATGAGTCTCAACAACGACACCGTCCAAGAAATCCTCCAAAGCTACGATGGTTTCTGCGCTGCCTCTAATTCTCTTCTCAACGGGGCCGGTGATCTCTCCGTAGAACGCGACTTCGTTTCTCGCGTTCATACTCTTTGCAAACACGGCCTCCATAGTCTTGCTCGGGACTATTTTCTTAGGTCACTTGAGGTAATAATCGATTAAGCTTGTAAGTTTCATTCAATATCTGTTTTTATTGATTGTATTTGTTTTAATGATAGGAAGCATTTGAGAAAAATGGGGCGTCGAGATTTTGGCGCCATTTTGAGAATTATAGCAAAATTTATGAAGATTTAGATAAGATTGATGAGGATGATATTCAAAGAGTGCTTTGTAATGCTTTGGAGGAGATTTGTTGTGAAAAAGAAAATCAAGAGAAATGCTTGTTAATGTTAGTTCATGCTTTGCAGTCCTATATGGATAATTTATCTGATGGAAACCCCAACCTTGATGTGGGAAAAGACTATCTTTTCTCGAAGTATCAATTAATTGTTTCTTCCATGCTTATGGCCAACCTTCCTCTACATTTTCCCGGTAACAAATTATAAGTTTCTTTTAGTAAAATGTCGGTTCTTTTGTTGTGCATAACTGGGTTTTATTATTTGATTATTAGCTGATAATTTAATTGATTTTGGTAGAGGTGCTTCACTTTTATTTTAAGGGAAGGCTTGAGGAGTTAAATACCATAATGGATGGAGAATTGAATGAGGAAAATGAGCTACGAGATAGAGATGAGATGGATTTGGATGAAAAGAGTAAGTATAGAACTGGTGAAATGGATATCGACGAGTGCTATTCCCATGACAAGTTTCCTGAGAACAATAAGTTGGTGAAGAACATTGGGAAGGTTGTTCGTGATCTTCGAAATCTTGGGTTCACATCCATGACTGAAGATGCGTATGCTTCTGCTATCTTCATGCTTCTGAAGGTGGGTTTGTTATCTCATTGAGCTCAACATAATTATCTGATCTTTTGCTATTCAATTTTATATCAGTCTTTTTCTTAATGTTACCTTTGGCATACATTACATGTCATGTTTCAAGCTTTATAAATTTAAATTATTTGAAGCAGTACTCCCTTCTTTGCATACAGGCTAAAGTACATGATCTGGCGGGTGATGATTACCGGAGTTCTGTTTTGGATTCCATCAAGGGTTGGATACAGGTTGTTTTTGGTGTTTGTGAAACCTTTACATATTTGCTTTTCGTTGAAAACAACTGTTAGAAATCATGGTTGACTTGTTAATCTTACTGGTAATCTTGGACTAATATAAAAGCATTTTTAAGTTTTCATGTTATTTCCAGTTTTATTAACTTGCTATTATGTTCTCCTATGGTTAAGTTGCCGAGCCTGAGAGATTATTCCTTACATTTGGAGAATATTGTGCAGGTCGTTCCTCTGCAATTCTTGAACGCATTGCTTGCCTATCTTGGTGATTCTATTAGTTTTGTCCAACATTCATCTGGTACCAAATCACCTCTGGCTTCACAACCACCTTCATGCTATTTTGGAACAAATACTCCATCAGAAGGACTCGTTAGATGGAAATTGCGGCTAGAATATTTTGCTTATGAAACATTGCAAGACTTAAGGATCGCCAAACTGTTTGAGATTATTGTTGACTATCCTGAGAGGTAACACCTTTTTCCATTCAGTTTTCTTGTTCCTGCAGTTCATTTCCCCCTAGGTGAATCTTGGTGAGTTTGAATAGTTCTTTTTGAAATAAAGTTATAGTTCTGACCTTTGAGGACAGGGTGGGGTTATGGCAAGGACACAGTTACCTCACGTTATGTAGCTCAAAACCTTTTGTACCAAAGGGGGTAAAAAGATTTTTTTTGCATTGATTTGCGATATTCATAAAAGAATTTTCCCCTGGGGCCGTTGTCCTCCCCACCCTTTTTCCTTTAATTTTGGGGAGAGAGAAGATAGGCGGAGTTATCTATATTTTATGGTACTGCCTTTGTTTTTTGTATTTATTGCTTGGATGGATGTCAATAGAAAATGTTTGTGGAACTTCTTCACTTTTTAAATTATTCCGGACTATTACAGTTCTCCTGCAATTGAAGACTTGAAACAGTGTCTTGAATATACCGGACAACACTCTAAGCTGGTTGAATCTTTTATTTCTGCACTAAGATACCGCTTACTTACTGCGGGTGCCTCAACCAATGACATATTACATCAATATGTTTCAACAATCAAAGCACTCCGGACCATAGATCCAGCTGGTGTTTTTCTTGAAGCTGTTGGTGAACCAATAAGGGACTACTTGAGGGAAAGAAAAGACACCATAAAGTGCATTGTGACCATGCTTACAGATGGCACTAGTGGTAATCCAAATGGATCTGGAAATAGTGGTGATAGCCTTCTTGAGGAATTAAATAGAGATGAAGAAAATCAAGAAAATGTCGTAATTGATGATGATTTTAATACAGATGACAAGCAAGCTTGGATTGATGCTCAGCGGTATGTATACTGCTACAGCTGTTATTGACTACGATAATTTACATGTATGTAAGCTATGCTGTCAAAGTTTTCATGTTGACCCGCGACACCGTGAGTTCTTTCTTGTTCAGCTGGGAGCCTGACCCTGTTGAGGCTGATCCATTAAAAGGTAGCCGAAATAGAAGGAAGGTTGACATACTTGGAATGATTGTTGGCATAATTGGTTCAAAGGACCAACTTGTTAATGAATACCGTGTTATGCTTGCTGAAAAACTTCTGAACAAATCAGATTATGACATTGACTCGGAGATACGGACTGCAGAACTCCTCAAGGTTGTTATTGTACTCATTCTAATCTATTTCCCTCATTCAATGTCTCTTTTAAAATTTGCTCTTTTGGATATTCTTGTTTTCCAGATACATTTTGGAGAGAGTAGCATGCAGAAGTGTGAAATCATGCTTAATGATTTGATTGATTCCAAGAGGACAAATACCAACATTAAAGCAACCATTAAGAAAACATCTGAAATAGGTATTCGCTGGTTTTGTAGAAATTTTAGTTATGATGGATAGCTCCATAGCTACTTTTTCTACCTTCTAATCTAATCTGTTTAACTTTTGTTGAAATTCTAAGATCCAGAGTCAGCAGAGGCTGGGATTTCCTTGGATAATCTTGATGCTACAATCATATCATCGAATTTCTGGCCTCCAATCCAGGCATGCAATTCTTTGATGCCGTTTCATTTTTATGTTCAATTATTAGAAGTACTTTGCATGTTGTTATTGGTGGTAGGATAATGTTAAAAACATGTCAAAATAACATTTAAGATATTAGTTTTCCCCTTTTGCCTTTTGGTTTTAAGTTTTTATTTGCCAAAGCCAAAGTGCTCTTTTCCTGAAGATATTATTTGATCAGAGGAATAGCTCATACATGATAGTTACAGCTCTGTTTGATTGGTGATTTTACTTTTAGCTATTGGCCCCTTCAATTTAATTCATGCTATTGAGAAAAGTAAAAAGCTTTAAGAAGAGCACCAACAAAGCAGCCTATGGAATCGACTATACCCGAAAAAAATTGAGAGAATTGAATTTTAATCAATCTTCTTAATGTATAATCTATCATGCCACTTGTAGTTTCATATTTTCCTCTTTTCCATTTCTCCTTTGATTTTCATATGGACCACAGCTGTCTGAAATGGGATATAATTTTAATGACTTTGTAAAAATATGCAAGAGAAACTTGCTGAGGATGATGTATGTCCAAAGAAGGCAATTCTGTTTTAGAATGTGGTTGGTGTCCGAAAAACTTGTAGTTTCCTTGTTGCCCATGCTTATGTAACTTATTAAATCCATTTTGTTAAAGTAATCTAGTATTTCTCCTTATCTTGGCCATTCTTTTCATTAATGTTCTGAAAATTTTCAGGAAGAGGCCCTTATCATTCCCGATTCTGTTGACCAACTGCTCTCTGATTATGCAAGAAGGTTTCATGAAATAAAGACACCTAGAAAATTACTTTGGAAGAAAAATCTTGGAACGGTCAAGGTTAGGAAGTGTAATTTTGTGAATGCCAATGAATATCCTTTCTAGTATCAATTATTCTTGTTGCATTACCCATTTTCTTTTCCTCTTTATATTACTTAACTAACATTTATGCTTATGTCAATGAAACTGTTCTAGTTGGAGTTGCAATTTGAGGATAAGGCAATGCAATTTACAGTTGCTCCTGTGCATGCGGCAATAATAATGCAATTTCAGGACCAACCGAGGTACTCTTAGCAATCTTGAACACTAGCAAATGAAACTGTTCTAGGAACAGATCCTAGCAACCATGTGTTTACCCTAGTCGAAGGCATGATTGATGCTGGTAAGAACAGTGGTAATACTGCAAATTGTGAGGAGCTTTTAGCCGGTGACGAGGAGGCAGAGAGATCCGTGGCTTCATTTGAGGATCAACTGCACAAAGAAATGACTGTATTTGAGGTATGTGACACTTATAAATAGTTATCTGCTTGTCATTTTGCTTAAGTATGCTCTCTAACCAAAATTTGGATCATTGTAGAAATTCATCTTGGGTATGCTCACAAATTTTGGTAGCATGGCATTAGATCGAATTCATAATACTCTCAAGGTAAGATGATAATGAGATGCAAAGCTTCTCATGGCATTCGATCGAATTTTGGTAACATAATTGCTAACCTAAGACACCATTTTGTTTTTAGATGTTTTGTGTATCAGACCCTCCATATGATAAATCACTGCAACAGCTGCAAAGCTTCTTATCAGGTCTAGTTTCTGAAGAGAAATTAGAGCTCAGAGATGGAATGTACTTCTTGAAGAAGTAATTAGTTGATTCGTCATCGGCCATCAACTATTAAGCATTTAATCGTCGGCACCGGTGAGGACAATCTTTAGAAAGTTGAAGGGTGCCACCCTGATTCCGAATTGTATTCAATACTCATTTTCGAAGATTCTTGGATGTTTTTTGATTTGTATCTTGTTAGTTGCTTTTAGTCTATAAAATTCTTAAATTTTCTCAGATACAGCTTGTCCTGCTCTACAATGACCATACTTGTGAGTTCCGACAAGATTTATGCAAGTAAGGCTTGTTCTCGAGATCGGTCATCTCTCTATTGATGATAGCTGTCTGGTTGAGGGGATGCAATATACTGCGTCTAGAGGAATTA
This sequence comes from Abelmoschus esculentus, assembly GCA_035048815.1. Taxonomy (NCBI): domain Eukaryota; kingdom Viridiplantae; phylum Streptophyta; class Magnoliopsida; order Malvales; family Malvaceae; genus Abelmoschus; species Abelmoschus esculentus. Next base: position 14,297,167 of record JAUCBN010000048.1, read on the forward strand.
TTTAGGTCGAGAGAGTCGTCTTATTATTTCATTTGTTTTGTTCAGCAGCCGCATACCCATTCCTCTTTCTAGGGCTGTGAACGAATCGAACGAATACGAATGAATGTGTGTTTATGTTTATTTGTTTAATTTTAATCGAACAAATGAATGAACATAAATATAAACGAACATAAATTTTCTTATTTGTGTTCATTCGTTAAGTATTATAGTTTGTTTATGTTCGTTCGATTAAATGAACGAACATAAATGAACGTAAACGAGCGAACATAAATGAATGTAAACAAATATAAACGAACGAACATAAATAACATATATAATATATTAAATATTTAATATTTTGGATTAATTCGATTAATTTAGTTAATTAATTGTTTTTAAATCGAATTAATTGATAATTAAAATTTAAAAAAAAAGTCACGAAATCTAAAATTTAACTGAATAATTAATTTTGTTTTGGTTCGATCCGTTAACTTGGTTTAACAGAACAATGAACACCTCTAGCCTATAACAAGAAAGTTTTTAACGAGTCATAAAATAAGACTTCTTAACTCGAGTAACTCAAAATTTTTTGACTCTACTTACTTGATCTAATGCTCACCCTTAGATATATATGAATAAATTTAAACGAATACAAATGAACGAACAAAAATGAACATAAATGAATGAACATAAACGAACAAATTACCGAACGTTCACGAACATAAATAAGCGAATGAGTCCTTGTTCGTATTCGTTCGTTCAATAAATTAACGAATATAAACGAACTTCCCACTTAGCGATTCATAAATAATTCACTGAACATTGGTTTGTTTACAGCCTTACCTCATTCTTTACCCGCGCTAAGCATTATTTCGTTACGCAATAAAACATATCAGTATCATTGTTCTATTGACGTTGAATATCGATAAGAAGATAAATGTAATTATATTGGATACCGGAATACAAAGAAGCATATTGATACGAGTCGAACATGTAAACCTTTCGAACGTAAGTTGTGTACTAGTACTCTAGTAGAATACCGATACCGTTACGAACGTACTGATACCTATATAAGTGTATTAATACGCACAAAACAATGTGCACAATAAATTTGACTTAGTGTTAAAAGATTTTATAATTCGAACTAAAGGTTTCAAATGGTTTCTAACGGTAATGAATTGTAATAATAGAAATTAATGCTTAAAACTCATATGCAAATAAAATAACGATAAAGTGAGTTAATTTATATAAATCGTATATAGAAAAAATTATGGATTTGTGATATGTTATTGCTATTATGTACTATGTGGATATTATTGTGATATGAGAATGTCTTTACGGGATTCGAATATCTAAGATGTGTTTCGATGCTATGCGACCTGACCATCTAAATAAGGGATGTAAAATCCAATGTTAAGTGACCCAGATCAAGAATAAGATCCGAGGCATAGTGATAAGTGGACCCTCTTCAGATGCGTGAATTACGATGTTTTGTGACCCTAAACCACACATCTTATATATATTGCATGATACTACCATGAGTTTTGTTATAATAAATGTCATGTTTATTTTTGATTATTTTTGTTATAAATTAAAAATTGGTATAATACCAGTTTTGGTTCCGTCACCCTAAAATATTAACGCCTTAATGACCTCCTCTTTTGAAAATTTCTGACACTCTTCCGCATGGTCAAATTATACATCTAGTCCTCTAATGTTTCAACTGTTTTTTAGTTTCATTCTTAATTTATTTTTAATTGTTTTTTAAAGGAGTAAAATTGTAGTTTTAGTCCTCGTTTGTTTATAGCTCTCAATTGGGTCCCTTTTCTTTCTATTTAAACTGATTTTCAAAAGGGAAAACGTCTATTTGGTCCCTGTAATTTGTGTTTTTTAATTTAATCCCATTTCTAGTGGGTTATTCCTGCTTTTAATCCCTATTTTATTATAAATATTTAATTTGAGCTCTTTATTTCATTTCAATTCTTATTTTTATTGTTTCATGTATTTATGTTCTATAGCTTTTTTACTCATTCGTATTATATTATCATGTATTTTGTTGTTTTTGTGTATTTTTTTATATAATTTTGTTCGATATATATGTTGCTTCTATTTATTTTCTTTGTTGTTTGTCAATTGTTTTTTTTTGTATATTATTTTAGTATACATGTATACACTAAGTTATGAATATACTATAAACATACAAACACATATATACACACACACACACACGTAAGTTATGAAAGCTCTTGTTAGGTCTTGAACTAAAGATCTAACGAAAAGGGATAAAAGCAGGTGAACAACTCTGATCAACCGAAAATTAAACAATTTCTTATTAAAATACGAGCTTTCTAAGAATTCCTCTAATTTCTTATTTAAATATGGATTTTTTCAAAGAATTCGATTTTTTTAATCGCTACAACAGCTAATAATAAACTATATAATAGTTGAAAATTTAAAATCTTGAAAAGAAAATCACGTCATTTGCTTAATGGTTACAAGTTGAAGCAAACAAAAGGTATTGTTCAAGTATTCAGGTAAATTAGCTCGAGTAAGTGTAGTTATAAGGTTGTTTTTCGGTGTACTTAGTCTAGTTTTGATATTTGGAATGAGTGCAGATTAGGACACGTGTGCTACACTTATTGATAGTTGTATGGAATTTGGTAGAGTGATGGTTAGGAATCTGTTAGAAACCGTTACTCAGTGTCTCTTCTCAACTCCTTCCTTGTATAAATAACCGGTTCTCATTTGAGGATATTACAGTTTTCTAATAAATAAAACAAGATGAGAATGTTGCCTTTCTTTCACTAAGAATTAGTTTTAAGCATCCTAACAGTATTGAAAAATGATGTTTAAACCAAGATAAAAATTTGAAAATCAAATAAGATGAATCCCATAGGCCTTGATGACAGGGAAGAATCTTCCACAAACAAGAACAGCAGATGCTGAGGTATACGTTTGGAATAGGTCGATGAAATGGAGAAACAGACGGAGTCCAGCCATAGAGACCGTCGTGGATAGTGCTGCAAACATGGTGACTGGTGCCACCATTAAAGTTTACTTGACAAGTTCGAGAATCATAGAATATTAGACTGCTAAATAAGAGTAATGCATGATTATGCATTACCTGTGAAGAGCATTTCAGTTGATTGGTGTTAGGAAATGACGAGGACAGTTAGTTTAGCAATTAGCACAGTTTCGTTAATTGTGGATGTGGAAGGAGATATAAAGAAAATATAAAGGTTTTACTTGGATGACTAATGGATTTGGTAGGATTCCCATTATGGGAGGATCCGACACAAGATCCACCATTTATTTATTCAATACATTTAAGGACGCTTTCATTTTCATGTCTGAACCAGAAACCAAATCTGGCTAAGTCGTTCCGAATCGCGTTCATTAGCCGTGATCTCAAGAAGGGAAGCACTGGTATCTTTCACATCCATCATCCGTTCAGTATGCGGATGCAAAATGGTACCATCACTTCGTATGAGCCAGCGTTCATCTGCCCATCCATCGCATGTTCCCACGGTGGCCGAGTCCCCGCCAGATTCTCCGTACTTTAGACACAAATTTTGATCTTTTTGAGGTCTGATGGTCCCGTCCGGATATATTCTCCATTGTTGTTCAGCATCGTCTTTCACACACTTTTCCAGCCACACCTTACTTCCACTTGCTAGCAAGCATAGGCCTTTGTAACCAATAATGCTGGCAACCAGAGGCTTCGTATTGTTGCTGGCATAGAAAGTCTGCTTAGAACCAAACATTTGATAATCGACAACCAGATTAATATCCCCTGAATCGTCTTTACGTGTCGTCAAGACTAGCCCGGAGTGAGGATTTTTTATGGTTCCATCGCTTTGGATTTCCCATTTGGTAGCATCAGGGACAGCCGTGTCACAATCATAGATCATCACATAGTTTCCGGAACTGTATCCATAAGTGGTTAAACATTTTCCTCCGGATCGAATTGTGTTATCATCGGATCTCAATGTCCACAGTTGATTGGCTTTGTTCTGTCCACATGGCCATAAGATTATTTTGTTTCCATCATCGTAGAATCCCCCATATACATCAACACACAGACCATTCTGTCCCGAAATGAGCGAGGTTGGAGCTAACACTATGTCACAAGTTTCATCGTTCCCTTCGAGGCTGGTGGACCTCAGAGCCATAGGAAACGACGAGGTCGATTTTGATGCTGTTATCTGCTGCATTAGCTGCATATTACCTCCTCTCTTATGGCATACTACTGGTATTAATGCAACCAAGAAACGCACAGATTCCTCGGTGTCGAAAACCCTTTCTTGACCATCGTATACTAAACGAATTGCTGTTCTAAAGATTCCGTTTGTTGCAGACTGGATGGCGGTGGCGAACCGCCTCCAACTGGTTTGAAACTCCATCATTAAACTATCTGGATTTATCGTACCATAACTTCCTCTATTAGGATCTGCCACTTGATCTATTTGTTGCTCAATGTACCTAAATCGAGCAGCTTCGGAAACCATCTGGATACAAACTATAAGGGCTCTTGCGATGCGTCGGGAATTTGGACAAGTAGGTTGGTAATTATTCAAGTTCTGAATATGTTGGCTTAGTTCGCCCATTCCCAGAGGGATTTCTCTTCTGTCTGAGACTCTTGCTTCAGCCTCGAGTTCATCGTAACTTTCAGAAAATGGAAGATTCTGTGCGTCAGTGTTTGGGAACAGAGCAATCCGTACAGCTTGGGGAACACTGTTAAAGTTAAAGTAGTAGGACAGTGAAGCCGTTCCAGCTCGATAACCCAAGACATGCGCATTTGTGACATCAAGGGCTAATGTAACGGTTCCCTCCGCGCCATTCGTGAGTTCCACCAGAAGATATCGACGGAAATCAGTAGACTGCAACGATTGGTCAGGTAACACCGCTATAGTTCTACCTGGGTCTCCATTTTCTAACAGTGCGCTTCTGAGTTCAGTCATAAAATACATATAGTTTCGCCTACTGGCAGTCGTCAAATCGAATACGACTTTCTTAACTGTGGGCTTATCGTTGTCTTTCATCGTCGGGATGCTTGACTGTGGTTCGACCATGGACATCGAACAAACCCATAGCACTGCCACTGCCAACACGATACACAACTTCATTGTTCAACACAAGTGTTTGAAATGGAGTTTTTGTGATGATATGACTTCTGGGTGGAGGATAACACATATTATAGGAAAATTTGGTAACTCTCACATAAGCATGAACACGTGTTAAATGGTGAATGGCTCCGTTCTTAATCAAAATATCGTTGCCCTTCTCCTTATCTATTTACCTTGTCCAAAAAAAATTAAGTTTAAAGCTTAGGATTGATGTTTAAAGTTAGAGTTTAAGATTAATCTTTAAAAAAAATTGAAGGTAATATATATCATGTACAGAACCTAGAGTGTTTAAAGAGTCAGGTTCCCGTCAATTATTGCTTTTATATACTAAATAAAGATAAAAAATACAATATATAATTTATTTTAAAGCAATCGTGTTTTTATTCCATCATTCAAGACTATCCTTTGAAGGGGAACCCCTAAGCCTAAAGAAGGAGAAATTATTATATGGTCTTGATTCCATCCTCATCACATCATCTATGGTTTCATCTAATAAGATTCATTCATTTAATGACATGTAAGAAAGAGATGAAGATTCATCTTATAAAAAAAAGAGGTGAAGATTCATATCTAAAAATATAAGATATAAATTTATGAATAGATTAGACCATAAATAATGTGATGAACCAGATTCATTTAATATTTTTTTTAAAAAAATAACTAAAATATCATTTCTATATTGAAACTATGTATTTCACGCGAGATATTTTACGGAGACTATTAAAAATGTTTTTAAGTATGATAATTTTACCAATATAATGCAAGTATATTGGATTAATGATACATAAGTGTGCAAAGACCAAAGTGTTGCATTTATAGTGGAACTCAATGCATTCCACTCCAAATATTATAAAGGAACTATGAAAATTGTTATTTAAGTACAATGATCCGATTAATAAAATATAAATTCATTGGATTAATAAATAAATTAGAGTGAAAACGCCAAAATATTATATTCATAGTGGGACTTTATGTAGCAAAATAGATTTTTAGCAGCGTTTTTAATTATATGGCTACTTTTTAGCATCGTTAAAAACATTTTTGGCACTTAGAAAAAACGTTACAAGAAGTACCATTAAAACCACTTTCGCAATAGTTTACAACATTTATTACTCAAAAATGTCGTAAAAGGTCAAGATCTAGCAGCGTTTGTATTTTTAAACGTCACAAATAACTCTTCTTTGTGACATTTGTAAACATAAACGTCACTAAAGACTTGTTATATAGTGACGATTTTATTTTCAAACATCGCTAAAGACCTATTCTTTAGTGTGTTTGTATTTATGAACGTGTAAATAATTGATCTTTAGTGACATTTGTAATACAAACCCCACGAAAAACGTATTTACAGTGGCATTTGTGTTTATATACCATATATATACAGAATTTACTAAAATTGTTTTTTAGATAAGAAAATCCCATTAATACCATGTAAATTCTTTGGATTAATAAATAAATTAATGTACAAAATGACCAAAATATTATATTTATAGTGAAATTATATTTATTCCACGTGTGATATTATATTGAGACTGTCTTAATTATTATTTTTTAAGTACGAGAATCGTATTGATTTTGTGAATGTTCATATAATGAAGATATATATATATATATAAATTATATTGAGAAACTCATTTACTAAAATTAGATACATAATGTGAGTCAATTCAAATTAATTAGTATCAAATTATTAAAAAATGTGTTGTATCGATAGTGGAATTTTTGTTTTTTATCTAATTTATATAAAAAATTGTAACATTTTTTAATGAACAGAACCTAAATCAATCTTTAATTTATAAAAAAATATTTATTAAAGAACATAAATAGAACAATTATTTTGTACACAATTTTTTATTAAGTTCGTGTTCGATCCACATCACTTAAGTATAAATAAAAACTACTCTGCCTATGTTTTGTTTGATTTACTGGTTGTCTTATTATATATTTTATATTTTTCTTGTCTTTCTACAGTTTTTTTAGAGTTGTCAATATTTGTACAGAAATTTTTGGTCTTGTCCTATAGGGGCTCTATTCTTTTTTATTTTAAGGCAGCTATAGTACTTAAAAATAATATTTATTTTAGAATATATTTTTAATCATGAGACATGATCCTTTAATTATTTTGTTTTAAATATTAATATTCGAATTCGTGATTTTTAAGAATAATAATTATTTTCTTAATCATTAAGAGAGATAATTCGTGTGAGACTCTACTCAATTTTGAGTTTTTTTTTTTCTTTTTTTTCTAGTGTTATGTTGTTTTATTGAGGTTTGTTTGTTGGATATGGTGGAGTCTGTGTTTGGTTTTCTTAGCCGGGTTCGGGTGTTGGTTTATTGTATTTTTATGTTGTTGCTAATAATTCTTTTCCACCTAATTTATATTTTAAAGTAAAATAAAAATATATATGTACGAAGTTTTTTTTTACCAAAACGATGTAGTTTCACTTAATGGATTATATATAAAACAACCATTTATATGATATGATCCATATTAATATATAGTGTTCATGTTTGATCTTTGTCATATATTTTATACATCATACTAATTAGATGTCATGTTTGTAGAATTTGATTTACTTTTATGATGTCTTAACAAATTTTTTTTATTCAGTTACTGTGATTACAGTAGTATTTGTTCTAGAGTGTATACTCTCAACCATTGGACATTGATCGTTCAATCATTGTGCTGACATTACTAGTACTCGAACCCGATACCTTTAGGAACAACAAACGTTCCTTTAACCGATGAGGCTAAATGATTCGTGCATGATGCCTTAATGGTGAAATGCTAGATATGTGGGACTTTAAAAAAATTAAACCCGAAGACCTTATAAAGATCAACTCATGGAAAATATTGGTTTTCACTCACTATAATAGTGGTACTTTAGGGGTATTTTAAAAATAAACGTCAAGATAAATTGATATATAGAGATGCTTTTTAGACAAACATCGTTATAAACACGTACTTTAGTGACGATTGTCTGTAAATGTACTATAGGCGTATAAAATTTTTTTAGACAAATGTCGCTAAAGATACATATTTTAACAATATTTTTGGGCAGACATATAATATGATATAAAATTTTATATCTCACGTCGACTTCGTTTCCATCTTACTGAAGTTTTATAAAAAAGCGAAACACAAACATAAATTTACGAGCTAAGTAATGAGTTAGGGATAAAAAAATACATTAATATACTACCAATATACTACAAGTTCATTGGCTTAATAAATAAATAAATAAATTAATGTGCAAAATATCAAAGTGTTGTATTTATAGTGGAATTCAATGTATTCCACTCCAAATATTATAAATGGACTATTAAAATTATTAATATTATAAAGGTAATTTTTTTTTTGAGTGGAAAATATCTCCCTCCACCCTCATATAGCTCAATAACTGCATTCCACACAAGACATCAATATTATGTAAGTTTATTGGATTAATAAATAAAGACTGTCATAATTATTATTTTTAAGTACGAGGATCTTATTGATTTTGTGAGTGTTCATACAATAAATAAATTAACTAATATCATTAAAAATTAGATATATAACATGAGACTGCCTAAATTAATTAAGGTTTTAAAAAAAAATTAAAAAATGTGTTGTATCAATAATTAATGGAATTTTAGGATTTATATTTGATCTAATTTAAAAAATTATTTAATAAAGATCATAAATAGAGAAATTCTTTTGTATACAATTATTTTATTAAGTTCGTGTATGATCCACGATATTTTAATATAAATAAAAAAAACTATTATACACATATTTTGTTTGATTTATTAGTTGTATAATTATCCATTTTATATTTTTCATATCTTTTTACGGTTTTTTTAGAAATTATCGCTCTTAACCAAGTTATTTAGAAAGTATGGGTGAGTGAAATTCGACTCGAGTAAAGAAAAAATTTAATTTTAAGTTATTCGAGTTGATTCGAGTAAATCAAAAAACTTCTAATTTGATTCGAGTTGAAATTTACCCAACTCGAAAAATTGAATTTTATAGTTTTACAATTTAATATTTAATTTTATTTTTCTTCAATTTCCCCCTTCATTTTAAGTCCATCTTTTACCAAATTTGAATTATATGTTCTTATACCAATTTAGAATATTTATTTAGCTTCAATTTATATTTTTAAAATAAATTTTATCCTTTAAAATTTAACCCTTAACTTTTTATGTTTTTCTTATTTCTTCGATCATTTCTTCGTTTTAAGTTAATTTTTGACCAAATTTGAACCAAATTCTCCTAAATTAAATTTTCTAGTTTTGTAATTTAGCCCCTCAACATTAAATGATTTCGTATTTCTTCAATATCTCCTTTTGTTTTAAGTCTATTTTTGACGAAGATTAAACCACATGATTCACTGACAATATATAACATCAATGTAATTTTAATTCATATTTTCAACAAATATATTTTTTACTATATAGTCATTTAACTTTAGGTTTTATTTCAATTTGATCATTCAATTGAATTTTTTTTAAAAATTTTCTTCACACCAACAATTCATTAACTCATGTATACTACCATCAATACAATTTTAATTTTTTTGTAAAACTTTTTTACATGAATTCAATAATTATAATATAATTTTAAAATTTATTTACATATATGAAAAATAATATGAAGAATATGTGTGTAGATCATATACAATTAAAAAAATCGTTTAAATTGGAATCAAGCATACTATAATATTATAAATAGTTATAATTAAAATTTCTACATAAACTTAAGAAATCAACTTGACTCGAACGCGATAAACTTGACTCGAACCGAAAATATTTTAAATAAAGTTTGAGTTATAAAATTAGATTCGTAAAATCGAAAAACTCAAAAAAAAATTTACTAGACTCGCTCGATCACTCAGCCCTAATGATACGAGGTAGCCCGTCGAAACGGACTTTCTTCGTATGTTTCGAATCTAGGAATGTTGTAAGCAAGGAATCAAAGTTATAGTCATAATGAAATTAAGAAATAAAGGAAAGAATGAAAATAAGAAGAAAAGAAAGAAAAATTGGCATTTTGATGGATTTTAAAACGAGAAAGATGAATGCTTCAAGAAACACTCATGGCAGCAACTCGAACATTTAACAATGGTGAATTATGTTGTTGGAATCAAAATAAAACGCTAAACTCGAAAGAACTTGTACAATCTACTAAGCAAAACTGAATCAAATATGTTTAAAGTCAAAAGGACTTAGACCCTCTAGATAGCAATCTAGGAACCCGAAGTATCAAAAGTTTGACAATCAAAAACAAGTTTGAATGTCAGAAAGTTCTAAAAAGAACCAAAGAAGAGAGACAAACTAAAATTACATGTGTGATTAATATTAAAGGACTTTAAAATTAAATTTGAATGAAAATAACTTCTTTTTGCAGTCATGTTTTCTTAACCACATGTTTTAAACGAAAATAACACATTAACATGCCTTCTTCCATTTGTTTCTTGCAACAAGTAACCATTAAACAAAAGACGTATTTTTTTTCAAAATCCTAAATATTCAATTATTATCTAATTTATTACTAGTTGTTGTAGAGATTAAAAAATTGTACTCTCAGAGAAAACCCGTTTTTAAATAAGAAAATGGTTTACGAGGGTAAGTTTTGAAAAAACCATATTTTAAAATAAAATTAAAGAACTATCACCTGTCATATCGAAAATAAAATAAAAAATTTAAATTAATTCCTAAAATAAATAGATAATATAAATTCGATTTAATATAATATTTAATCCCTAAAATAAATAGATAATATAATATTTAATCCGTAAAATAAAAAATTTAAATTAATTCCTAAAATAAAATAAATCAATAGTGTATTTATAAAAAAAATCGATTTAATATAATATTTAATCCCTAAAATAAATAGATAATGATATGGTTCAAATATATTTTTAAAAAAATCATAAATTAAGTCCTTGAACTAAAAAATTAAATCAATAAGCCCTTTAACTCATTTTGACTATTAAAATTTTAATAGTTTTTTTTCAGATATTATCGGCACATGATTTAATTCAATTTTATCATGTTGCTTTACAAAAAAAAAATCAATTTTTTTTTATAAATTTTATATGTTATTTTAGAATTTTTAGAATATTTTAAAAAAATAAAATAAAATAAAATTCTGAAAATATCAAGGGAAAACATTGTGGCACGTTGCACTGTAACAGTGGATCAAAAAACTATTCATATTTAATAGTTAACATTGATCAAAGGGATTAATTGATTTAATTTCTTAGTTTAAAGGCTTAATTGATTCAATTTCTTGGTTCAGGAACTTAATTGAGTAAAAAAAAAAAATTTAAAGGCTCAATTGATTTTTTTTAAACTTCAAGAGCTTTTTCTTTACCCTTAAGCCTATTTTATTCCTCCTACGCGTTATGTGTACCATATATACATATTAGACATTGTGTTCCTATGATACATATTACATATTTTATATTTTGATATATTTATTCACACTATATATCACCTATGTGTACATATATTTATTATGTTTATTTATTTATTTATTATATTTTATTTAATTCTTTATTCGAAATTGATCTTACAATGACTCATAACAGAAATATTTTGTATTATTTATGATCCGTTTAGCGTAAAGTTTAATTTATAGTATTTATTTTTTTCGTATTTTATTTTATTTATTTTAATTTTGTTATTATTTTTCATTTACATTTCTTGTATTTAATTATTCATCTCGTACATATTTGTTTTCTTATTCATTTATTCATATGTGACACTAATTAATAAAAAAAATGTGTCCTTTTATTCGATACTAAATGTGGTGGTGGTTTTTTATTTATTATCGAATAACGAAGTTTTAAAATTAGTTCGCATTCTTAAACGGATAGTAAATTAATTAAAATTTGAACTCGAGAATTTTCAATTACGGGCAAGACATATTCGATTAGGTAACAATTTTTTGACGATGTGGTGTATTAATTATGTCCATCCATAACCGAATCCCGAACGAGAGATTATATCATAGGCTCGGTCTACCACGTCAGCCGTGGTCCCTAGCCAATGAAAATCACTCATTCTGCCACTAATCAACCATGTAATTAATATAATTTTCAGAAATTATATTTTTAAAATCACATGTAAATTATGAGTGAAGATTCATTGGTTGAAAAAAATAATTGGCAATTAGTAGTGAAGTGGGTGGTTATTATTGGATGGGACCATGACTGACGTGGTAGGCCGAACCTATGATATAATTTCTCCTCCCGAACCTATATTTTAAAATCTCTTATTTTAACGGTACCCAAACTACATAAGTAATCGATAACGACTCCGATCTTTTACCAAAATAGTCCTAAATTTATTTCCAAAAATAATTCCAATTTCATCTTCAAAAATAAACCCAAGCTTTTAATTCTTAATCCTTTTTAAATAATTCAGTCTGTTCCTATTTTTTTAAAATAATAATAATAATAATAATAATAATATTTTAATTTCTTTTTTAAAACCTAATTTTTCAAATCTTTTATTTTTAAATAAAATAATTTTTAACGACCCAATTACGCAATTATCACTTCAACTTACGATTTTTAAAAGGGTTGTTACATTGTGCATATTATTTTTGCTCGAATCAGTTTTAAGGTAATCCACAATGGGAGTGATATGTATTTTTTATTTATTTATTGTATCTTTTAATTGTTCATATTTATATTTTTTATATTTAATTTCACAATTTAATTTATACAGTTTAATTTCCGCATTTATTTATGCTTTTGTTTCGTGTGTGTGTATATATATATATATATATATGTTTTTCTTATTTATTTTGGTGCATTCGACTTATTAATTGTTAATGTAATTCTCTTTTATTCGATATTTAACATGACTAGTATCAGATTTAGTGACGGTGATTCTTTTGTTTATTCTCGAAACATTTAAAATTTACTTATATTTTTAAATGAATCTTAAATTAAATTAATTTTGAACTTACAATTTTTTTATTAAGGAAAATTGTATTAAACGAGGTATCAATTGTTAGACATCGTAGGGTGATAATCTTTCTTCATCCGTAACCGACTTTCGAACTCATTTAAAAAAAAATCTAATTTTACTTTTATATATCCGATCTATTCTTTTAAAAGTGATCGCAACTCTAATATTTATTTTTCGAAACGGAATTCTCTAAAACAAATCATTAAACTTCAATTTTCAAATATGTTTCGAAACACGCAAAAAAAAAAACTTTCCTTCACACTTTTTTCTTGAGATTTTTCAAATTTTAGAGTTACTACTAGGTGTAAACGAGCTGAGTCGAGTTCAAGTAGTGTTGAATTCGACTCAAACTCGAAATGCTCGAAGCTAAGCTTGACTCGACTTGAAAACTCGCGAGCTTAAAATTATTGAACTCAAGTTTAAACTCAAAATCAAATTCGGAACTCGAACTCAAGGAGCTCGAAAAGCTCGAATATACCAAGTTCAAACTCAAAATCAAATTCAGGAAATCTAATGGAGGCAGATTAAAAACTGCTATGCAGCAGTATCATACGAAAGTTTTAAGGCAATACAAGCTTCATCTGCAGAACACTTACTACAATATGAAAGATTCCTGATACCCACGAATACATCACGTGATATGGTCGGAATCTATTTATTTATTCGGTACAAGTAGAGAGGATAGAGAGATATATGCTACTGCATATATGTGCTTTCACTTTCATGCTCTTACTCTGAACCAAGAGCGTTGGTTACAGGAAGATATTTTTTCAGTATTGCAACAAGGGGACGCACAGAATCCACATTGGTGTAAGTAACACCATTAATAGTAACATAGGTAGTAAAGGTTCCATTCGGATATGCAGTCTGGATGCGTTCGGAGAGTTGCTTCCATCCGTTTTGAAACTCAATCATTTTGTCAAGTTCTTTTGGATCAGCCAACGTTTGATCAGGTCCTCCTGGAACAACTGGTGCCAGTGCAGCTAATTTCTGCTGGATGACTTTAAGTCGCGCAGCTTCCGAAATCATCTCGATACAGACTATAAGTGCATGCGCGATTTGCTTATTATTACCAGGAAGCTGTGTGTAATGGTTCAGGTTCTGTATCTGTTGGCGTAGTTTGACAAATCCCAGAGGGATTTCATCTCTGCTGTCAACTTTTGCTTTTGTTTGGAGGGTTCCATAACTGCCATCGAATTTAAGATCAGTCCTTGTAGTTCCCTCGAAGAAAAGATTTTGTACAGCCTTGGGAACGTCGTTGAAGAAGTAGGATGCTGTTCCGTCTCCTGGTCTGTAACCTAAGAGGTACAGATCGGTGACATCGATAACTAACGAGACGTTTTTGGCTCCAACGAAGACTTGGACCATAACATAGCGGTGGAGATCGGTAGGTTGCATATCCTTGGCGGAAGGCAACACCGGAATCCCTCGCACTTCACTTCCATGGACTTTCAAAACGTTTATTAGATCTTTAATAAACACATCGTACGTGCTTTTGGTGGCAGCCGTGGCACTGAACGTCACCTTGTAAATGGCGCGTCGTGATTGGCTTTCCAACACCTTCGTTGCTTGCATTTTTATGGAAATGGATACTGGTTTTGCTTTCCTAATGGAAGGATGACAACGCCTTTTTATAAACATTTTTACCCTACAAGTGTCAAACTGTGAATGGTGAATGGAAATCCTTTACTCTTTTTATATCGGTATACAGAGAAATTATATTATGGGTAAATCTCACCACGTGTTGATGAGATCAACCATTAAAAATCACCTATCTCATCAATTTTTCTATGTCATATTTTTTTTCAAGTGAATCTTCACTTGAAAAAACTTTTTCAAAATAAATTAACAGTAAATATGAGTGAATTAACACTAAAAATCACTTGAAGATTCACTTGAGAAAATATGACATGGAAAAAAATACGAGATGGATGATTTTTAGTGGTTGGTCTTATGGATGACATGGTGGTGGTGAGACTTAATCATGATTTAATTTCTCCGATATATATGTCCTAACATTAAAAATTTAAAATTTAAGACCTAAAATCTAATGTTTCGGGTTTAGATTATATGATTTAACATTTTAGAATTATAAAGCAGGATTTAACTTTTTATTCGGAAGATATAAATAAAATAACGCCGAAAAGACGAGTGCAAATCGTATACTATTTTATTTTGTTTTTATTGATGTTTTTACTTTAAAATTGGATTTACGATTTAAGGTTTAAAATTCAAAATTAGGATTGTGGTTAAGCTTTAGAAAATTAAAAATAAGATGTAGTTTTTAGACTGTAAGATTTAGGATGTGAAAATTAGAATTAAAATTTAAATTTTTAATAAAAAACATAAAAGGAAACGTAATAAAAAAATAGAAAATTTTTACTAAGAAAGACGAATGATTTTTGTTTGCGAATGATTACGTGAGTAGTTAATAAAATTTTATCTTTCATTTGGCTTGCATTTAGTGGTAGTGGAGCAATATATTTTTTTTTACTTAGTAACTGGGTCATTATCGGGTACTTAGTTCTTGAGTATCTAAAAAATCATGTACCTGTTTTTTTATTAATTTTTATCTGTGTTTCGATTTATTTATATCGGGTATCCGTTATCAGATATTCGTAAAATTCGGATACTCAGTTAATTAGGTAATGGATATTCGATCATATAAATTTTTTATTTTAAAATTAAAAAAATCACATATTAAAAACATAAATTTTAAAAATTTTATAATAAATGATCAAACATAAAAATTAATATTTTAATTTTAAAATATTTAATGTATATACATATATATTTTAAAGTTTATGCTAAAATAACATTAAAATATTAATATTATTTTTTTAGTATTAAAAAATTAATAAAAATATATTTAAAAAGTTATTGGTATATAATATAAATAAAAATTAATTTTAAATTTAATTTTATGTACAAATATTAAGGAATCTATAATAAAAATATAATTTAAAATTAAAAATATATAAAAATTAAAATTAGTTGGGTCAAGAACTCAATAATAAGAAAAAATTGGCTCAAACTCAGTCCAATTATTCTCGAGTAGGATATTTTTTTAAAAAAAAAATTATCTGATATTTTTATTTCAAGTAATAAAATAATCAATCAAATCAAATAATTTTAAACACCCCTATATCGTGACATATTTTATTTATCCATTTTATATTTCCGGAAACTTTTTAAATTATTTAAAGACGTGTATAACGTAATATATGTTCAGTGATAAATCTAAGGATATTGGGTGTACCCCCTAAATGTTTAATTTTCATTATATTTTATATATATTTTTTATATTTTTTATTAATAATTTAATTTTTTATTTTTTAAACTTTTATAATTTTTCCACTTTATATTTTTCATAATGCATAATTAAGGGATCAAAACCATAAGTTAAGTGCATCTAAAATTAACAAACTATGCTTTTAGTAAACGCGTAATGCAAAAAATTCTCAATGTTTGATTGAATATTTATTTTAACTGTTATTATTTTTTAAAATAGTTAATTGATAATATTTTATTTTAAATTAAATTATTTTTTATGATTAAAATATTAATCAACTAACGATAAACATTTGAAATGACTTGTCAATAGAAAAATTATTTCGACTTATGTGACATTCTTCGAGTCAACATCTTTGTCTATATGACACAATTATATAAATTTATCATATAATTTCAAGTGATTTATCGTTAGTTGACTGACAATTTTCAAAATAAAAAAACTACTTTTTTATCCCAAATAAAATATTTATAATTAAATTACTCTACAAATATAAATTAAAGCGATTATTAATTTAAATATGAAGAGCACTTTTTTAACTTTATACCTTTAGTAAATGACATTGGTTGCGTGGCATTTATTGGCATCCTCAATTTCCTATTTCATGATCGAGAAAAATAATAGTGACCACTTTAAATATAGTGTACAGATTCTTCACATTCCAGCAGCTTATTATATGTTAATGAATTTTTATAAAATTTAATTTAAATTAATTAATTAATAAAATAAATAATTAAAAAATATCTGGTCGTAAAGTTGTTTTATCTAAATGAAGGTGATAAGACAAAGACAAACACTTTGTAAGAATCTCGGATATAAAATAATGTCTAAGCTTTCTATATCATGGGAAGAGAATGAATCTCGTAAAAGAAAAAGAACTATATTCTTGTTACACGTGAGATATCACATGTGGACGGGTAAATAAAAAATAGAATCTTAATTTTATATCTATTCATATTTTTTTATATTCTTCTACTAAATAAAGAAATATATAAGTTTGATTTTTAATATAATCTTAATATATTAAATATCAATTAAATAAATGAATCGAAACAATTAAATATTTGACTTAAGCTTATATAATATGATCGATATCAATAGTGTTGGAGTTGTATCTTCGTCATATATTTCATATATCACACTAATTAGATGTTATATTTATAGAATAAGATTTACTTTTAAGATGCTTTAGCGATAAGATGTTAAATACGTGAGAATCAAAATTTTGTCAAAAGTTGTGGAGGTTCGAGTCCTCTCCTACATAAATTTTCTTAAATTAAAATTGTAACACCCTTAACTCTAGATGTTATATTTGAGTCTTAAATTCAAATTATTACCATAATATTCTTCATTTAAAAGCCCAATAAGACATCATTCATAAGTTCAAATACATAATATTCCAATTAGACAAAACTAATAGTATTTTAAACATTTGATAGGGGATCCAAATGAAAAAATATTAAATTATTAGACTAATACAAATTAAATTCAAAATAAGAGTAACAAATACATTAGTGTCCTACGAATATAAAGCCCACTACATCTAAGTATTTATACTCAATTACAGCCAATCAATGTTGAAACTCTAACTTCGATAGTGCTCTATAATCCCACAAACTACCTACTTACATGCGAACAAAATTATTAATTATAAACATTGAGTTAACAAAGTTTAATGGATACACAATCATTCAATCATGCTTCATACAAATCATAAATAAGAGCATGCTAAACGATATGATATCATGGTAAGATAATTAACGATGTTACCATAATCAATTAAACATATGATAAGCATAAATGTATCATCTCACACAATAGATATAGATGATACCACAAATTTAAAGTGAAGTTCGATGTCAAACGGTCTCAGGAGCATGCACTCATATTTGAAATCTCTCATCGAGTATCATCGAATAAAGCTCTGTATCACACAACTTCGGGAGCGTACATATGACATTGCATCATCTTGTGTTACAACACTCTCATTAGATATCTGAATCTCACTAATCATGAAAGTTCAATTAAACAAGTGCTCTTACTTGGCACATCCATACATAATTCACCAAAGATCGAAAAAGTTTGCTAACATAAGTAATTTTCTTTTTATTTATCTAGTTATTAGCCATTAAATCTATATAAAAGATTAAAATCTTAATTTTTTAAGTTTTACTAATCATTTTACCCCTTAGGAAACCTATTGGGACCTTATCTTTGAATTATAAAACTCCTAAACTCAAAGTGAAATTTTTTAGGTAGATTACTAAGTGAGTACCTATACGCCTATATGGGTATAGGTATGCCCCACTAGAGTATCGATACTCTTCCTCGAGTATCGATTCTTGGCTATCTAAACTAAAGTTGTAAGCTAACCCCATACTAGTACACGACCTTTGTATATCGATCCTCTATCAGTATTGTTACTCCCTTTTAGTGTATCGATACACGATAGCATACTTCAAGCAATGAAACAGTATACCGCTACGCTTTAAACGTACCGGTATCCAAATTCACTACTAGAATTCTATTAAAGCAAGGGGTAACGATACACAACCAACCCATACTAATAAGGGTGCTCATGGTAGGTTAATCGTACTATTTAATCTAAACGGTCGATTAACCGTTATAACGATTATTAAATTTTGCTAATCATAACTTAACCATTAAAAATGATTAATCATCAACGATCAACTGTTAAGACATGATTAATCAATGGTTCGATTATAAGTTAACCAATAACTTATTATAATTTTTTCTCACATGTTCAATATTTTTTTAGAGAATATGTAATTATCTCTTCAAAAAAATAATATATTAAAATATTTATAAAAAATACTTAAATAAAGATTTTATAATGGTTTATGTCATAATTTAAAAAATACTTACATATTATAAAGTTCCAACACAAGATAAAACACACAAGCTTCATAATATTTTAAAGTTTAAAAAATTTACGACACATAAAATTGTAGCAATACATCATCAAAATTTAAGATATAAAAACGAACATCAAAGTTCTAAAGAAAAATCTTTGATTAACATATAATAATCAAAGTCCAATGCTTAAAAAACAACATCAAAGTTTTAAAGAAAATCTTTAACTAACAAATAATAATCAAAATCCAAGAAATAAAAACCATCATCAAAGTTTAAAAAGTTATTTTATAGTTTAAATTAATATACAAGTAATTTAACAACGATTAACCTATATGTTAATTATTAGTTAAAACTAGTAATCTTAACTATAATTGTAATCATTAACTATCATTTATAACGGTTGGTTAACTGAAACCGTTTAACTTTAACGGTTCAATTAATTAACTTATAAAATATAATGGTTATATCAGTTAACGATACGCACACCCCTATATACCGATATGCATAATTAAATTTATAAAATTGTATAAAAATAAAATATATTTTTTTACAATGTGTCATTCAATTTAGTCATTTTAAATTATTTTTATCAATTAACTAACATTTTTATCTAAAAAAAAATATTTTAACACAAAATAAAATATTAAAAACTAAATTACTTAAAAGAATAAAGATCAAAGTTACAATTCAACCAAAATATTTTAAAAATATTTTTTTTACCTATTAATGATATTATAAAAATAGGGGACCAGATCATAACAAATCAAAGTACAAGAAATAAATTCCAAGTAAAACACAGGGACTAAAACCATAGTTAGACCATATTTACAAAGATAAGGAACGCCAAAATGCTAAGGTCCATGTTGGATCAAGGGGCACTGTCGGGTCAGCATTCAAAATCCACTCATCACATTTTGGTCCATTAATGTTCTTCAACATTTCCACACACATTATCCAAAAATCATGAGCTCCTTCACCAATTCAACATTTTCCATCCATGTCAACCAGTGCAGCAAGCTCTCCCTCCCCGTATTCCGAGCATCGATTCAACCCGAACATAACAATGTGATCGTCGGCAACCAGAGAAAACTCGTAACAACGTTTCTTGCTACTTCATTCACAGCACTAGGACTGCAGGGCACACCGGTAGCGGTGGCGGAGAATTGGGGCACGCATTCGTTTCTCAGGGAACGGTTTTTCGAGCCCGGTTTGTCACCAGAGGATGCTGCTGCGAGAATTAAACAAACTGCCGAGGGGTTGCATAGTATGAGAGACATGTTGGACACCATGTCGTGGAGGTATGTCATGTTTTATATTCGACTGAAGCAGGCTTATCTTTCTCAGGATTTGAAGACTGCCATGAACACTTTACCTCGAGGTCGTAAAGATGTGTATGATGTGTATGTGAAAACAGCAAATGAATTGGTGGATAACATGGCTGAGGTACGTACGTACGTTCATAGATTATGAATTAGTTCCAACTAAATTTCTTAATAATTAATGTTTTTTCTTTTATTTTTGTAGTTCGATTATTACGTTCGCACACCAAAAGTATACGAATCGTACCTGTACTACGAGAAGACATTGAAATCCATAGATGATGTAGTGGCATTATTGGGATAGAACAAAGGTAAGATGCCACTGCCAGCAGCTGGAGATATACAATTTGTTCAGAAAGGCTGAAGCTTCAGTTTTTGTAATGAAAATGAGTTTGAATTGCTGTGTTATTTCTTATGACATGAAATTTATAGATTTCTGCTAACTAGTTTGGAAGTTTAATGAAAGCACAACTGACAAGAAACTTACAATTCCATTACAAAAGAAAAGCCTGAAACCAGGTTCCTGTAAGATGTACTGTTTGAAATAAGCTTTCGAGATATAACAATGGCAGATGACAAAGAATTTGTGTATACATAGATATGTCAGTATCTTTACATTCATGTTAGATGTACTCTAAACTATTTTTTCTGATATATTTCCTTAAATTTTACGTTGTTATTCATATTTCCTAAAAAAACTAACACGTTAAAAATAGCATCGTTTTTTTATTTTTAAAATAAAATAAGTCTTAAGATACCCAAAATACCCCCAATTAAAAACGATGTGAGAGAAGATAAGGTATTTTGGGTATCACTTTATTTATTTTATTTTAAAAATTGAATATAAAGAAAGAAAATGATTAATTTTTTAACTCTATTAGCTTATGTGGTAATATAAGTAACAGTGTAAAATTTAAAGGGCACAACAAATAAAAATAATTCAGAGAACAAGTTAAGAAAAAAAATTTTAAGAGGCAAATAGTGCATAAAGGAAAGATTTGAAGGGGTCACTAGATATATAATCCAAAGACCAAGCAACAGGAACAAACTTTTGGGTGCTGGTGGTGGTTTTCGGACATGAAGTAGTCTCTAACATCTGAACCTAAGATCCAGAATTAATGACACACCAATATTAAAAGAACAATAAAGTCTAAATCCAGATTATAACCGAGATCTAAATTTTAGATTTAATCTCCATCTCATTAAAATCGATTCTAGATAAAAATCTATCGGATTTAACTGAGTGTGAGTCTAAAACCGAAACCGGGTAATTGGTTTTCTTCCCCACCCCTGGATGCAGCCTCCCCACGTAATACTATGCTATTGCTTAACCCAACCCAACATCACTCGCATATTGTGGGCCTTGTCTGGATTGAAACATGGACTCATTAAACCAAGGCTTTACTCCCTTGTATAAATAAACAATAATAACAACACGAATCAAGAGGCTAGACCCTGTTATTTGTTGCAAAACATGCAGTGAAAGGTTCACATCAGCACTGTAGTGGTCAATTGTGGATGCATAAACATACCCCATTTATGAACCCAACCGGTATCCCATGTGGTGTGGGGATGAGGTTTCACATCTCCACACTCTTAAAACGAGAAAAGAAAACCATTGAAATTTTTTACCCTAGTCCTAGTCTTGGGGACCATTCTCTCATGTGGTCTGTCGGGATGACCTCAGCTCAGGCTGCCTCAGACATGACACAACAAGGATCGTTTCATGGTTGGTCCTCTTTTCATGTTTTCCATTCCTTTTTCAAGGCCATGTTGAGGATCATTGGTATTTGCTGGGGCATCCACGTCCCACTAACCCACGTTAGCCATGTTCATTTATAACCCCTCTGTCCCTTTCTTTCCATCTGTCAAAATGACACAAATTCCTGGGATTGTATCCATTCCCAACCAGAAATGAAGACAAGAGTTGAAACTCAAAGATGATGCTACAAATCCAAAATCCAACACTCTTACTGAACTTGGTTTCTAAAGGGACCGACACACAGTAGAAAGATTATACTCATGCATGTGGAGTTTTGAAAGTAAAAAAAAAAACGTATTTATGGGTCAAAAGGCATAATTTCTTATATTACACCGATGAGAAATTATTAGATGAATTATAAGAAAGAAGTGATGATTCATCTTAAGAAAATATAAGATGAACGAATCTAATTTATTGGACCACAAATGACGTGATGAATAAAACTCATCTAATAATTTTTTCTAATGAGGGAGGTACATGGTGCAGGCAGGGGAGATTGTCCCCTTCCAAAAAAATTTTCCTCACTTTTATCTCTCTATTTATTTCTTTTAAAAAATAGTTTATTTATAAATTTATCCCCTTTCAAACATTTATGTTTTGTCTCCCAACCCAAATCCTAGCACCTTCCCTGATTACACCTATAAGAGACAAGATCATTAATCTTACATCGAGAAAGATATAAAAGTAGTGGTATTGTATATCTCATCAGACATGTTTTTAGAAGAGGATAATGGCCCGTAACGAATAGTATCGAAGTAATTCTTTGACTATCGAATTTTACGTCAAGATTAATGCATGACAAAGGTATCATAAGACTAAATAAAAAAGAATATTATCTAGAATGTGACGGATATTAATCTTACATCAAAAAAATTACGGTAAAGGCCCGTGACACATAACCTGATTAAGAGATAACATTCTCCAATATGATCATTTCTTCTTTTATGGTAAGTAGTCCCCAGCTTGCATTTATAGTCCAGGGTGCTTGAGAAATGTAGATTAGGGTTGTTACAACTGAGCTATTTCAAGTGGATCCTTTGCTTTGTATTTAAAGAGCATTTCAGTGCTTTACAACATCATTACTCTGCATGCCACTTAAAGAACCTATTCTAAGCTTTCGTTGTTAGTATCAGTGGATGATGTTGGTTAGTGTGATATAGAGCTGGACTCAATTAGCAAGAAAATGACACCCTTTTATCTCCTGGTTTCGATCTTATCCTTGTCCATTCATCTCCAGGCTTGGATTCTGGTTTTAGAACTCAAGTGGTCTGGTCCAATTCAATGCTAACATTATAAACAGAACCCGAATAGTCGAAACGGCTCCGTCGCCGGAAAGGTCAATCAGTAGTGAAATAGATCGGATCTAAGCGAGGGGTCTCTGTAGGGGAGCATTATGTGGACTTAGACATAACATCAATTCTTGTACCCTTTAGAATCATGTTTCTTGTAAGATTGACAAACTTTATTACATCACTTTCATGGAGAAAGATTGGCAAAGGGAATTGACAAAACTTCACATTAAACACTAAAACTTGTTCAAAATACAGTTTGGTATATCAGAGCTTAGCCCTTGCCCTGTATCAACTTGGCTATACCAGTCTGGTGAGAGAGCAGGAGAATAAACTTTTTTGGTTAGCTAAGGCCAAACCATAGCCATAGGCATAGGATAGGAGGAGGTGAAAAATGGCTGGCTGAATTAACAGTCTGATTAGCACCAAACATTTAACCCAACTGTTCCTCAAAATGGGCCTATGAGTAATCTGAAGCACTCTTTCTCTACGGCATTGCACGTGGTTTTCAACATCATCGATTCTTTTTTTGTTGAAAGGCACCACAAAATTATAGGTGATGACTCGTTTTTTTTCCGACAATCTTTCAATTGGTTTATTATTTCTTTTATCTAACTTTATTTTTTTAATTTGTTTATATCATCTTGCAGTTAATTTTTTAACAGGATTATAATATGGTGTACGGTGTGATGACTTGAATGTTGCACTAAAATGACGTAGTTGTAATGTCGTTATTTTTATATTAAATAGTTTAAAATTTATATTTAATGAGATTTAAACTTTAAACCTTTATAATTTAAAAAATTTCTAACCACTAAACCAACATAATATTGTATTCTTTCGAAAACGAGAGTCGCATTTGTTTATGGCGTTTTACGTACACAAATATCACAATATATCAACATTTATTGCGGTAAATATATATATGTATATTCCAACGTTTTACTTCAAAATGTCAGCAAAAAACTTTTTTAGTGGTATTTTCTGTTTAAAACACCGTCAAAATTGTATTCTTGTGTGACGTTTGTATCCACACATGTTAAAATAATTTTATACTTTAATAACGTTTTCTACAAAGAAATATGATAAATTGATCTCTATAATTGAATATTGGTAATTGATTTTTTGTTGTTCCATAGTTTTCTGAAATGATCTTTTAAACCTTTTAAAGAGTTTTTGGTTGTTATTAGTCGTTAAGATTACTTTGGAATCGTTAGGACTTCATTTTTAGTATTAAATGTATTTTGGGTTTATCGATATCGATACGTGTGCAAGTATTCGATACATGCCTCAAAGAAGAAAGAGTCATTAGACAAAATAGCATTGGGTATCGATACACGATACAAGTGTATTGGTACACCCCTATTATTGGTACGGATGAAACCGTATCGACACCCAATTTTGCTATTGAAAAATTGAGTTCTTGGGATTAAAAGAGTGTATCAGTACACGGGAAACTATATCGATATAGGTTCTTTTGAATATCAATATGTCTAAAACTGTATTGATACTCAATATGTTTTTGACATTTTGACTATTTTAAAAATATTTAAACTATTAAAAAACTCTTTGAAAATATTTTAAATATATTTCTTAAGTTAACGAACTTTTGAAATATCTTTACAAACTAGTTTAAATCCAAAAATATTTTTTATTTTAAGTTATATCGAAATTAATATTTCAACAGGTCATGTGTACTGTCTATAATGTAGATAGCGTTCACATGTTGAGTCCATAATAGAATGGCTTTGATTGTATTGGTATGTTCACAAATGATTGTAATTGGGTATTCACATAGTTATAGTTTGTCGATACAAACAAAATCTTAAAATTCTAATCATAAATCCTAAATTATAAACCTTACGATCTAAAATTTTAACTTATAAACTTTAATTCAAAACACTAAACCGGTTTGTAAAAACTTTATTTTACACCGCTTGTATAAGCTAATAATAGTTATTTAAATTTTTTTATGTTTATATAACATTTAATATTTTTATATATGAAATTTTCATTCATCGTATTTTATTTTTTAATTTTTATGATTTAAATATCAAATAAGTGTTCAAACTATACATTTTTTTTTATAAAAGTGTCTAAAATATATTTTAGTCCAAATCGAAATCTAACATTTTCAATGTTACTCAAATAAGTGTATTGTTAATTTCCGTTAATTTTTATCATTATTGGACATGTGTCAGCTTCTTAAAATTCTAAAATTATATTTAAGAATAAATAAAATATTAATAAAACAAAATAATCCTAAATTAGCCTCTTAAATTTAAAATCCCTGATACTCAAACCCTAAATCCCTAAATCTTCAAAAATTCGGCCACTTTCATTATAGTGGACGCGTTTCCAATGATGGAATAAAGCGCCCTCTCTCCACGAACAACTCACACATCGTTCATTATTTGTTATGTCATCGTTCATTGTGAATTATTCGAATAAATCATTCAATGATTTTGGTATTTTTCGCACAACATTGGTCAATTTTTGTGATAAGGTGGTGGAATAAATGGTCATGATGGCCTAACGAAGGATGTGATGGATGATAACGTGGCAATCGACGGTAAAATTATCTCAAAACAGGATTTGGGTTTTGAGTGTTAGGAATTTCAAATGTAAGGATAATTTAGAGTTATTTTATTTTATTTTTATTATTTATTTATTTTTTAATATAATTTTAGAATTTTAAGAGGTTGACTCGTGTTAGATAATAGTGAGAATTAATAGACATTGACGCGGAATACCTATTTCAGTAACATTAAAAACAATAAACACTTATTTAACTCAAAATATATTTTAAACACTTATCTTATAAAATAATTACAGTTTAGACACTTATTTAGCACTTAAGCCATTTTTTATTATATTTGCCTAGTATCTAAGATTTAGGGATGGTAATGGATTGGACTTGGATCGAACTTGGTAAAGTTCAAGTCTAATCCAATTAATAATCGGACTTTCAAAATAATCCAAGTTTGAATTCAAGTCTATTTACATAAATCCAAATCCAATCCAATAAAATATCTAAAATCCAAATCCAAAAATCCAAATCTAATTATTTTTTAAAGTAACAACTCAAATAAATATCTTTAAATAAAAAATATTTTTATCAAACAAATATTTTTAAATTTATAGCGCAAACAAATCTCAACAAATATTACAATCCAATATAAAACAAATTAAAGTAACAACACAAACTTTTTACATATAAAAAATTCAAATATTTTTATTCGGGTTTATATATGGATCGGATTCATATCGGATATGGATTCGGATTGAATTCGGATTGGATCATGGCAATATCCATATCCGATCCACCTCCTATTAGGACTCGGATATTATTTTTGGATTTGGATTCAGACTTTTTTAATCGAATTTGGATCAATTTTTTTCTTCAGATCAAATCGGATTCAGATCGAATTCGAATTATATTGTCATCCCTACTAAAATTACCTTCTTTTGCCTTTTATAAAACAAATAAAAAAAACTTCTTCTTTTGCCTAATAAATCATTCCCATACGCTACATTGTTGTTAAGACAGAAAGAAAACATGATTAAGACGTTAAACCACGCAAAACATGTACTAACTCCAAATTATTGCAAGAGAATTTACCCAACTTAATCCTTGGCTGGATTACACTAGTTTGGTCGGGGATATCAAACATATATTTACATAGAAATCAAGAGATAATATGGTAATTAGACAAATAATTAGCTGGCTGGTTAACGTATAAGTCACAATCCAAGGCCAAAGCTCCAAATTAATGTGGCAGACAATATTTATTTTTATCACTTTATGAGAAGATTTCGCTTTTTACTTCTTTTATCCCCGAAAAAGTTGGTTTATGTATATAATTCAAGTTGGGAATCTAGAATCATCCTGATAAAAAAGCGGATGATATTCTTTCAAAGAGACATAAGTTTAAGTTATTTTGTCTATAAGGTCTATATCTATTATTAAAGGATTAAGAATATATACGAACATATATTATTTTATAACCACCTTTAGAGTATTAAAAAAATTGAAAATTTAGATTTTGCTAAGGAATGGCCTAATTTTGTGTTGTGGTTAAGAACATTAATGACTAATTAAGCATCTAATTAAATCCACAATTATTTTAGGACATCAAAATAATTAGGTTTTTCCACCAACCTGTCATCATAATGAATTTAGTATGATTTGATTTGTTGGGTATATAAACTTGTTCATTAAAACATAGCTATCTCACAGCTAAGCTAAGATTGTATATTTCTCCAAACAAACTGATGTAAAATGTTTCATTAGCCCTAATAGTGTCCGATTAAACTTGTTAATAAAGTTTGTAAATATCATTTTTTTCGTATAATAATCGTTCAAATTCATTTATACGCGATTTAAATAAAGATAAGATCAAATTATATAATATAAAAAAATTATGTTTTATACTTTTTTTAAATCGTTAAATGACTGAAACAGATGACTCAGATTAATTCTTTTTTTTTTCTCAAGTAATAATCTTTACATAACTGAGTATTAATTTGAGTCATCTGTTTCAGTCATTCAATAATCTAAAAAACGTATAAAACTTAATAAAGTTTTACATTGTATAACTTGATCATATCCCGTTTAAAAATATAACAAAAGGGACTGACATGTGCCTGATTTTAGGTTGTTTCATTTCTCATGTGGTGAGTCTGAAAATTTTAATTACGATGTTAAAAATTAAAAAGAAATAATTAACATGGGTTGGTCCAAGTGTTAAGCAGCTTGGTTCAGTTTAAACAAGTCTCAGGTTTGAGACGTTGTGTACGCAGAAAATTCCTACTAGAATACTCACCCATCAAAATTAGGTGTGCGACTCGAGTCGATCGACGGTGATTCTGTACAAAGGTGAGTCTTAAAAAATTAGGGTTTCATTCATTTAACCCTGATATATATATCCTATGAAATTAAAAGTTACTCTAATCATGGTGATAGTGGGATTTGTTGACTTTGATTGACCTTTATACCTTTTTTCTTGAACAATTAAAAATTTAAAGTAAAACCCTAAGCTACCAACTATAACTTGCACATAGCAATAATGCTGGCATTGCATCTAGCTTGTACAACATGAAAGTAAATTTTAAAATCAAATGGTGGGAAAAAGATGTTTGGAGAGTGGGAAAGACAGGTAAATTCCATGGAAAAATCCTTGAGCAACATTGATGATGGTGTCGGTAGGCATATCCTTGATGGTTTGATTTGGTGAATTTAATTATAAAAATTAATCATTTAGTATTATAAATTGATCGATCAATAAATTAGATATTGATGATCATATCATTATACAAAAAAAATGTTAATTACTTAAATTTAAACCGACTTGAATCTTTAAGAAATTAGATCAATTGGGCATTACGAACAACTTTTATCGAAAATGGCATGAATAAGAAAACCATGTAATATGATTTGACTCAAATAAGTAATTCAAATTTAAAATGATGAGAATGTGTAATAACCTGAGACGACATAAATTTAAAATTGATCCGAGTATTTAAAAACTTAGATTAATCTAATTTAAGAGTAAATTACAAGAGACGTCACAAAACTATAAGTATATATTTATGACAATATTTTTTAAAATTATAAGCATTAAGTGTGTAATGAACAATATTTTTTATGGTAAATTTATATTTTACCTACCCAACTTTTGAGTGTGAATTAACTTCGTTTGGTATTCTTTTAGACTTTCTTACAAGTTGGTGTAACATCAATTTCTCTTACATTCTTCTTGGCAATGTAATAATTCAAGCAGAAAATGTTCTCATTTATCTTTGTAAGTTCATGAAATATACAAATATTTAGTAGTTTTATTATTTCTTATAAAAATTTTATATTACCATTTTGGAAACCTTATACCCAACAAAATTAAGTAAAGTGACTTGAATTTCAGCTATTTCCATAGATCTGCCCATGAATCTAATCCCAGATCTTTGTAACTCTCTTACCCTAATTATTACAGACCATGAGTTTGGAGTTTCCAAAGTGTCCACCGAATCCCATGGGTAGTTGCTGGAAATCTTTTCTATGTTTAAAGGGACAGGGGAGAGGTAGGTTAGCTACCATTAAAGGCAGTTAAAAAGAGTGAAAGACATTGCAGTTGCAGGGAAATATAATTACAGCAAGTTTAAGTATAATTAAAAGATGATAAATTTTAATATTATATTTATTTTTTTATTTTAAAAAGTATTTGATTCAACTTTAAATATTATCACATTAATTAATATAACTACTAAATACTGATTTTTAACTCCAACACCAAGAAAGATGGTCTCATTTGAAAATCAAAGGCAAATTGCATTTAATGATATTTTATTTGATTTAGTGTCCTAATAAGATATGATTAGGAAACATAACAACATACCACATGGGGTTGATAAGACAGCTAAAACGAGGGATAAAGGAGAGAAAGAAGAGGGAATTAGATTTTGTTTATGAGGATTTGATTTAAAAATAAAATAAATTATTTGATTTTATATTTAATTTAATTGAACCAATAAAGATTTGTTTTGATGTGAGGTTCAAGTCTCTATTAACATGATGGGAATATGGAACTTTTGAATGTTTGTTAAAATTAATAATTTTATATTAATTTTAAACCGTTAGATAATAATAATAATAAATGATTAGAATTAATTATTGGATAAATTATCTCATTGACCACCTAACTAATTGGGATATTTATTTTGGTCATCCAACTAAAAAACTCGTCAATCAAGTCACTCAACTTTGAAACCCTACCTATTTGAGTCACCGTTGTTAAAATTCTAACGGAAAAGCTAACAGCAATGACGTGGCAGTTAAATAAAATTTGTATAATTACACATTTAATCTCTGTAATTTATTTATTATTTTAATTTAATCCTATTTTTAAATTAATAAATAAAATTAATCACCCAATCGATTGATGACACGTGTTATCACCAGATTGGATGATTAATTTTATTTATTAATTTAAAAATAGGATTAAATTAAAATAATAAATAAATTAGAGATTAAATATGTAATTTTATAGATTTTAATTAACAGCCACGTGATCATCGTTAATTTTTTTCGTTAAATTTTAACGGCGGTGACTCAAATAAGTAGGGTTTCAAAGTTAGGTGATATGATTGACGAGTTCTTTAGTTGGGTGGCCAAAATAGGTATCCCAATTAGTTGGGTGGTCACTGGGATAATTTATCCTTAAAAATTTTTTTGACAAATGCTACTGAATTTAATCCATAGAAAATTATAATTATAACGTAATTAAGAAAGAAAAATAATTGGATTAAAAAATCCAAAAATTCTTACAACCAAAAAACAAAGAAAAATAAAATTCCTATGAAAATAAGCATATCAATAAAATTCAGCAGCTTCCTGAATCTCCTTGTCTCTGTCCACACGATATGCATAGTGAAGGAAGAAGGAGTTGTAGGCTATTCAAACTGTCGCGCAAAAAGTACCGTTACCCAGGACAAATTTTATCGACAAACAACCATCAACCGAGTGGGGATAAGTCTTTTCAAGTGACCACCGACAAAATAATAAATCAGAAAACTAGCATCGATTGAATTTTTACGTGAACAACAACCAATCGTTAGGGTATGCTTAAATCATTAACTAATAACTCGAGTATACAATATCGTGTTTTCTTAACGTGTTAGGTAACCAGCATAGATGCCTGTTTTCCATGCATGTTTTTCAAGAACACATCCCTGGAATTATATATTAAATCATTTGACTTTGGGACATATTTATTAATTTCAACGAAGCACAAACAATCCCTCGTGTACTTTTAAGACACCGTCGGTTTCATTTCCAGGGAGATTGAAGAAGAAAAAAAGACAACGGTGATTGGTGTC
The DNA here is from genome assembly GCA_035048815.1 of Abelmoschus esculentus. NCBI lineage: Eukaryota > Viridiplantae > Streptophyta > Magnoliopsida > Malvales > Malvaceae > Abelmoschus > Abelmoschus esculentus. The sequence goes on from JAUCBN010000048.1 coordinate 14,328,648, forward strand.
TGATGCAATAGTTTAGGGTGAAAGGGAAACCAGGAACATGGGGAGGACAAGGAAGTCAAGATAGAGTATATGTACATGTACCAATTGTAGATGTACACGTGGATATTAATTTACAACTTGATTTGAAAAAATATTATACGATATCAGTTCATTACGATATCTATGATATCACCTATTAAAAATAGTTAATTATTTTTTAAATTTTTTATATTTTAAAAAATAAATATTATTTTTATCATATAAATAGAGAATAGATGATTATACAAAAATTAATTAAAAATAATATTAAAAATAAAAAATTATATAGATCAAACATAACGTGATAAATCGGTTTTATTATAATTTTTCCTTGATTTATTCGACAACTATATGTATATAGCGATAATCACGGCCCTTTTGTTTCGCCAGCCAATTGAGAAAATCCCGTTTTGTCAACATGCAAAGATCGGGTCTTGCTAGGACAAGATCAGGATTTGCCGTATCATCCACCTAATTAAGATTTTTTATTATTTGGGACGACTTTTAATTTTAATTTTTTTATAATGTCAAAATTAAAATATTGAATTTTGTTCAAGAGAATCAACGCATTATCTCAATAAACGAATTAATAAATTTAATTTAGATGAATAGAATAATAATATTTATAATTATATAAAAAAGAAATTAGAATAATAATTCTATATTTTCGTACCATATAAGACAAATTATATATTATTTTATCCACCTATGCAAACTTTATTTCTTGTTTCTATTAATTGATAATTAGTTAAGATCGAAGAGAATAGATTCGTCAAAAACACAAATAAAATAAACCTTATTATAAAATTTCATAAAAATATTTTTAGCAAATTTAATAATACTAATGGTAGTAGATAGTGTAATAAATTTATGAAAAAAAGAAAACAAATAAATAAACTTAAATACGCATATAAAAAAGATTTGAGTATTAAACTTTTCTACTCTCAATATTGATTTGTTGACTTTAAACTTATAAAGCGCGAGATAAATATAGTAATACACGTTCAAAGTTTTTTAAAGTATTTTGTTTCGTATATTTAATTTGATAGGTAAGTCTCGTAACAAAAATTTTATACAAAATCTTAAACTTAAAATTTACTTAAATAATATCAAATTATTTATCGTTTAATTATATGTATTTCTACTCTTTGCAGTAATTTCTCTACCAAACCTATAAAACTCTTTTTTTTCACATAATAAATTCTCAAACCCTAATTTACGTCCTACTTAACGGCCGCAGCCAATGGGCAGTAGCCCAGCACCACCCAAAACATAGATTAATTGTTCATCTGTTCATCTAAAAATAATAAAAAAAAAACATATTATATGATTAAAGACATACGTATATTAGAGATTAAGTAATTGAGGGTGTTTTATTAATTATATTTCTTTTTAATAAAAAGTTGGTTATTTTCGTTTTTGGTCCCCAAGTGGTAGTTAATTCTAGTTGCAAGTTAACAGTGGCCTCCTGTCCAAAAACTTGTATAAAATCCACCTTTCCCCTCCCCAACTGCTTCAGCATTATTTCTTACAAACAAGAATGGCTTTTGCTGGGATTCTTTCCATGGCTCTACTTTCATTGGTAGCAGCTGTTCATGGATATGGCGGTGGTTGGACCACTGCTCATGCTACCTTCTATGGCGGAAGTGATGCTTCAGGAACAATGGGTATGCGTCAAAATGAAAACAAATCTTGGGTGGGTACAGTAATGGTCGGGTGTGGCTTATTTGACTGGTTTTCTTCTTCCTTTTTCTGCAGGTGGAGCTTGTGGTTATGGAAATCTGTATAGTCAGGGTTATGGGACGAATACAGCTGCTTTGAGCACTGCTTTGTTCAACAATGGGCTAAGCTGTGGTTCTTGCTACGAGATCAAGTGTGTCAACGACGGGAAATGGTGCTTGCCCGGCTCGATCGTGGTCACGGCCACCAATTTCTGCCCACCAAACAATGCTCTCCCGAACAATGCCGGCGGCTGGTGCAACCCTCCTCTGGAACACTTCGACCTTTCTCAGCCTGTCTTCCAGCACATTGCTCAGTACAGAGCTGGGATTGTCCCTGTTTCTTACAGAAGGTAAGAAACTGTTGTATTTTTCTAAAAATCTTGAACAGGTAATTAAAGGTTTAGGAACATCAGTTACATTTGTTGGGGGTATTTCTGTAGGGTACCATGCAGAAGAAAGGGAGGCATAAGGTTCACAATCAACGGACACTCTTACTTCAATCTAGTCCTTATCTCCAACGTCGGCGGAGCTGGCGATGTACATGCGGTGGCCATCAAGGGTTCCAGGGGTGGTTGGCAGCCAATGTCAAGAAACTGGGGACAGAACTGGCAGAGCAACAACTATCTCAACGGGCAAAGCCTCTCGTTTAAGGTCACAACGAGTGATGGTCGTACTGTAGTCTCCTACAATGTTGCCCCCGCCGGCTGGTCCTTCGGCCAGACCTTCTCCGGCGGCCAATTCCGCTAGAGATATAAAAAAATCACATTTCTTCTTTAATTAAACACTATATATATATACTTCATCCGAATTCCGAAGTAGATTTCTAATACTATGTTAAAGACTCGAGAGTCATTTTTTATTTCCTCTGCTGTTTATAAAGCAGGGGAGGTGGCACTGGCAGAGGTGGACTTACACCACCCGCCGCTACGCATTGTTTCAGCTTGCATTGTTTCCTTGTAAGGTCCGTCGCTTCTGAGCAGCTATGGCTGAAATGGTTGTTGGCTTTCATTTGTATGATGAGTGTGAATTTGTAAACCTGCAATTTTCACTAGTAATGGAAAAGTAAACTCCGGGACCGTTTAAAAATCTTTGTCTCGTCTATTGCGTGGTTAAATTCTTATTTACTGAACAATTTTCTTGGCATTTTCTAGGGAAAGTGACATGCATTAAATCCCCTCACGTTGAAACCTGCTTGCAAAGTCATCGAGCCTCGTGTTCCAAGCTGCATTAAAACACACCCTTTTGGAAATTCGAATTCAAAATCTGTAATTTTGGAAATTGATGTTAAAAAAACTTGAAATACATCTGGAACATTAGTGTGAATTCAACACGGCCGAAAGTAATACGGCAAGGTAAAGCTAATGGCTTTTGAAGCAGCCGTGAAGTTTCTTGGGATTGTAGATATTGGTGACTGAAAGGTCAAGTCTGGTGCATAATGGGAGGGTGACCTCACATATAATCTCGAGTCATGTAAAAGATTGTTGCTTTATTTTGTCTGCACTACTTTCCAGACCGTATCTACTAATGTCTGGTTTTCCCACGGTGAAGAAACGCAAAAAATGATCGTTCAATGGAGCTTCTTCAAAACCTAAAAAAATAAGTTGCTTCCAACGGATCCTGAGTACTCTTTCGTTCAAACACTGCTGAGCTGTGGAAATGTTTCTGGGACCAAATGTCATGTCCAAGTCTCATTGTCCTGGGAATATTCAATGTTTAACCCTGTCTGGTATTGTGGACGATTAAAGAGGCATTTAACTTTAATGATATGATTTCATAACAGAATCCAAGAGCGCTTTAATTAAGTCTGATCCAGCTTTGCTAGGAGTCCATGCATATTTTCATGTCAACATCGGATACAGTAAAAAGTTGTTGTCCATGTGATTCACACATAAACATCCCACTATCATTATAGGGTTTTGCATATTCAAGAAACTAATCTAATAGTAACATTTTTCCTGGTTTTAATTTACAGTCAATGTCTATTTGCTACTTCTTTATTTACAGCATAAGCTTGACATTGAGGACGGAAAGATGGTGATCGCCATTAGTAAACTCTGGTAGTAATCAGAAGTGGAAGACGAAAAATATAAGTTCAAACAAAAATCTACTAAATATATTAGTATATACAGAAATGTGACGCCTCGTTTGATTGTCGTCAGCAGTGTTACTATTCAGATAAATCCATATGTTGTGCAACGAGATATTCATCTCATTGACCGAGTCCCGTTTGCTTGGCGATGACATCCATGAGTTTCAAGGATCAGGTTAAATTCCACATTGCATGGTACCAAATTCTTCCATAGCCTGCTCGGTGGATGAGATGAATTTGTAGCATCCCTCTTCTGCATCTCAGTTGCTGGCCTGCTACAACAGATGGATACATGAATTATGTAGAGAAAGCAATCGATTACGAGTGTGTGGATCTAAGAGAGACGATGCATATATGTAGCTCAAGAAGTTAAAGGCATAGTGGGAATAACAGTGGAAAGACTTACTCATGTATATAATAATGGCTCGTCAAATATGGTAGCAGCACAAGGGCCAGAAGTAGAATCCCAACTGCCTTTGTCCGCGTCATATCCAGCTCTAGGACCTGCTAGAACTCCATTAACATTATAATCTACAGGAGTTTCCTGAAAGTTCATCTCTACCGCCGATGGGAATTTGCGATCATTCAGTATGCTAAGATCATACGAGAAGGTGTATTGTCCACCTAGTTGCAAATCATTAAAGATGCCATTTTCTTGTCCAGAACTCGATAGTTCGGAACTTTTAGGAGTCCTGAAGTAACCTGAGTAACTACCAAACGAGGAACTTGCAGAACACTCCACATCCCTGGGAATTATGAAATCAACGTCATAATACATTATGTATGGCCTTAAGCATTAACTTAAAGTTTCTAGACTTCACTCACCTATGGGGTATCAAATTTGGGTCCTCCGGTAAGGTCATGGGTCTACTTTCATTATTCGGTATCCATGCAAGAGATTGGAGCTGTTGCTCAATGGCCATTCTTAAGGGTACATGCATATCATTTTGGAACTGCAAGGAAAGGATGTTTAAGATATTACAGTGACTTTTAAAGAGCAAACCAAGCAGGAAAATATGTCAAGCCCATCACACATTCATACCTGACTCGTGCATTCTAACGGTAAAAGCTGCTGCTTTTTTAAATTTTCCTGCCCAAATAAGTTAGATAAGGTAGTCTTTAAGTTAAAACCCCATTGCTTTTGGCTCAGTTTAACCAAGCAAACTACAGAATATGCTCCCTGGTGGAGCAGTTTATCACTTGTCATAAAAGATATAGGCATATACCCTATGGCCTCGAATTTGATTTAGAGTTTCTTTCAGTGAATCTTCCATTTGACACAAGTGATCGACGTTGTTGATATTGTCTATGTCAGACCAACAGCTGAGCAGCAAATATTAATATTAGCACAAGGCCAACGATAATACATTCAAGGTTAATAATAACAAAGAGACGAATTAAAACTCAACATTAGAAACTATGTAGCACTTCACCTCAGTCTCCTCTGTATTTCAGAAAGCCGAGTCTGCAGTAACCTTGTTTTGTTGGTGAGGTCCTGCCCATAGAAATTACAGATATGCAAAAAGCTTGTTAGAATGATAAAAGCACCATGGTCTAAGAATTTTAAATGATAATCATAGATTGATGTAATAGCTCACAACTCATCATGCATACATACCTCTATTGTATGTGTACTGTGAAAAAAGAAAGAAAGCAGAAAAGAAAAGGTCATAAACCCATCACAATATTTTGTAGAATAAATTAATTAAATAAAATTTACTTGGTGGAATTTAATCGACTAGAGGAAGATTGTTATGTACCTTGTACCCAGAAATTCGTGAATATTTACATCATGGTCTGACTTCTTGAACGTTTTCTTTAGTGCCTAGACTCTCGAAGGGAAAAACAAATTACATAACCAATAACGTGACAAAGTTTTTGAGACAAACAAACAACATACGGTAAATGATAGATAACTGTAAGAAAGAACTTACTTCAAGACTTTCCAGCTTCCTGTTCCAAGTAAAACAGAAATGAAAATGAGTCAATCCCATTTAGATAAATATACCATAGCACTCCTAAAAGTATAAAGATCAGTAATATGATTTTTCAAGTCAGAAAATTTGATCACACCACACCTTTTGGCCCGTTCCTGTGGAGTTAGTTGAGCAAACTTTTCAATGATCTCCTCAAAGCTGCTGAATCCACACAACAAAATAAAAAATATGAATGTTTCCAAACAATCTGCTTTGAAACCAAATCAAACTAGAGGTGTGCAATGAAATCCTAAGGTATCATTCAAGTTCCTCAACATCGATACTGTGTATGGATATGCATAGTTTACTTCATTCGAAAATGCCTTGCAGATACCTTAGCACTCATTGCACCTGTCAAGTGACTCTCAAAGACACTACCATCAACATCACTTGGATGATTTTGTGCCTATGAACACTTCTTAGGAACAGCAACAAATATCTAGTATTTAGACTGTCTAAGTCTAACTATTTTGCCAAAATGTAGCATCTTTCAATTTCAAGTTCCCAAATACAAGTTAGGAAAAACTAAAACCTATCTGCCACTTTTGAAAATGGCATTTGTTGTCAAATTCTCATTACCACAACCTTTTATTGTATCAACATATATCAATGACATAATTCTGAAATAATGTTCAACAGTATCATTACCTATTGACAGATACTAACCTAAATCAATGCTTAATCAATCCCATTTAAAGCAAATAAAAAATGGAACAAACGCAAAAGGAATGAACTAAGACTGGCCTACCAGCGCTTCCCAATGCAAAGGGAAGGTTTATTAGTTGGGGAGAACATAAGGAGGATAGTTTCTACATCACAAAGGATAGAAAGCTCATTAGCCTTCTTCATTATCCCATGCTTCCTTTTGGCATAAGTCGCCTGGCGGCCATTTGTGTTCTCTAACTTCTTTATCTTTAGCTTAACCCTTCCCATCCTGCATAAACATGGCATAATTAGAAATGGGGTTATCAAAAATCTTTAGGAAACAAAAACCCAGATTATGATTCATTTAAAGATCAAATCTTTTCCCAAGTACATGGAACAAGGCATATACCCAAATGAGCAAAATCAAAGGAGGAGTTGAAAGTGCATAATAACCCAAACGTGTTAAAAGGAGGGGGAGAGGTTGATTATTCAGCCAAAGAAAAGAACACCAAAGGGCACAGAGAGAGAATAGAGGAAAGAAAGATGGAGGAAAGCTAGAATGGTGTGAAAAATGATGAGCATAGAAATAGGGATTGCGTTTACACGACCGGTTGAGCGGCAAAAGCGGTCGCGGGAAACGAGCTTGAGAATAGGTGATTAGTCGAGACAACCGGGAACCAATAACTCTCCCCAAAGCCCAAACCAAAAAACCATCCTTTGCACCATAACTACACCCTCTAAATTCACAAAAACCAAATCTTTCATCTTCACATTTGTTTGGACAAAACTACTATTGTCTTCAGGTTTCACTCTTGTCTCTTGACCGTGTAATCGTGCCATTGTTTTTGTTTTGCATGTTTAAAGTATGGTTGGCCAAACAAAACCCAAAATGTATGGTGTTAACACGGAACGAAAGGTACAAATCATCTATTTCTTAATCGTATTTTTATTGATGTTTTTATTTTAAATCAATAAATTTAGGGTTTAAAGTTCAGAGTTTAAAGTCAAAGGTTGTTATTAGGGTTTAGGGAATTAAGGAATATTTTTTAGGATGTATAATTTAGTATTTAGGATATAGAAAATTAAGGTTAGGGTTCAAAATTTAATTTTTAGATCTTTTTAGTAAGAGGCATGAGAAGAAACACCATTAGAAGACACAATTTTTACTCGAAATGAAATGTCATAAAAATTTCATCTTTGGTACATGAGAAATATAAAATTAATATCTATTGATTTGTGCAAACTTGACTTATCCGAACCGATCCGGGTTGCACACTTAACTTTGATGGGTGAGTCTTCCAGTATAGATTTTCTACACACACAAGTCTCGAACTTAAGACTTATTTAAACGAAACCAAATTACTTACCACTTGGATAAACCCCTGTTCGTAAATATTATATTTTTTTAATCAAATTTTTTTTATAACCCCCATTTATCGATATGCAAATTAATTTCACTAAAATTATTTATCATAACGTTCGTGGCATTATGATAAACAGTTTTGGAGCCACATGAATTTCTATTTGCATGAACCTTGTCTTGTTCTTCCCTCTACGGCTCTCCTTATTTAACACTACTTTTCCACTGCACAGTGCCCACCTATGCCTGATGAGTTATCTGAGTACTGACTGATGACTTCAGCTTGTTTTCTACTTTATTGGTATTTGGTTGAGTTATTTTACTTGTACCACTAAGATCATATAGAATGGAACTACAGCAATTGATCTACTTGGATTGACATGTTATTACCAAAGCACACTTGACTTTGTTGTTGTTTTTTTAGTTATTTAAAGCTTTGTGCTGACTAATCATAAGTCTTCTAACAAGAATTTTCTGAATACGTTAGGTCTTAAACTTGAGACTTGTTTAAACGATACTAAATCACTTACTACTTGAACTCACCCATTTATTGCTTTTGTTGTGTCTTTAAACTGTCTGGAAGATCATCTTACTGTATGTTCCTTAGAACTGAAGATTGGTTGGTTCTTATGACCATATATGTATTCAGAAGGGAAGGAAGTCCCATCTCTCACGTTCACTAAGTATGCACTATGGAAAAGGATCCCAAGGTGGTTGTAACAGCTGTTGAGTCATCTCAGATCAGACAAAGTTAACAGACAACCTCCCTACATGGTAATCAAACATGTTTAAAAGCAAAAGCACCCCAAGGATATGTTATGCCTGCTGCTGTTGTTAACCTTGTTTCTCGGCCATTTTCTCTTTTTTCATTAGATTAGTTTTGCTGATATAGACTCAATTTTATTGGTTGGTTTTTGTCTTGTTGACATAGAGTAAGTGTGACACATCTTGTCTTTGCTTTTTCATATGGTTCCAAGGGAACAGCCCCAACAGATTCTTATGACGTGACCTACTATATATATGGTGGGTCATCCATATATCATCAATGTGACCTCTCATTTCTTTTCATGCATATCACAAACAGATGTAAAATCTAAAAAATTATAATAAGATCCTTAATTTATAATATTAATGAGGTATAAAGTTTTTTAAAATAATTTTTTAAATATAAAAATGTTAGAATACTCTCTTTAACAACATAAAAACCACTTACGAATATTTTAAGATATATTATTTTTCACTTAAAATATATTATTTTCTTGTATAATTCAAAATAAAATCATCTACAACGCTTTTGATATCAAATTCTTCCAAAAATTATACTCGATTATCGTCAAAATAAGTCCATTTAGCTTTCCTTGCAACATAGTTGTTTATAAGTATGATTTTACAAACTTTAATTAAAAATTTATTTCATAAAAAATACTTAAAAGTTTAATAAGTCTATTTCTCATATTTTTTTCTTCATGTAAAAATTCTCTATGTAATTTTATCTCAAACAATAGCTCATTTTTATCAACATCAATAACTCATATTTTCTAATATTATTTTCTTAGTTATTGCAGCGAAATTTGAGATTAAAGTCATCCAATAAATATAATTTATCATGATAAAATAAAAAATCAAAATCATTCTCTTATAACAGAAACAGTTATATTCTATGTCTTCAAATTAACTTTTAATTGTCATACTCTAGGTGTCGTTATATAAATAGGTTATTTAGAGAGAAAATAAGGTGTTTGAAGTTTATTTTGAAATCTAAGCGAAAAGCTAGAGTACAGGTAGGAGACGTCACAGGCAAATAGTGACTTAGAAGGATGACTCCACCTCCATTTTTTTTAAATCTGAAGGAAGAATGTTACTTGCACGTGATGTTCTCCTACTTGCATTGTAAAATATGACACATAATTTAAAATATAATTAAAGCTCACCTATATTTTAAAATAAAATTTTAGATTAGATAATTTTCAAAATTTCCCCTACTTTCACCGGTGTCACGATTAAGATTTTATAATAATTCCATGGATGTTTGAAATTGTGTTTGATTTTGTCGAGCATTGACATGAAACCTGTTGACACCAATACAACAGAACAAGGCCAAACACAAAGCATCCTATGTTTTCAAGTTCGAGACTTTTGCCACTTCACAGTTGAAAACACTATTCTGCTGCCATACAAGCTTGATCCATGCATGTCTCGACACACATGCAAACAAGGGACAACATGTGGATCTACACAGAAAGAGGTAAATTATTTACCAGGAATAATTACTCAATTTTTAACAAAATAATCTCCTTTAAAATTATTTAAGGTAATAGTCTAATTTTCAAACACAGATGAAAACGCTCATCGTCTGACACTTTAAAAAGCTATCAAATCATATTAAATCAACAACGGTTTTTAAAAGCACGACAACGATGAATATTTTTATCTTACATGTCTAAATTTGTCTTGTTAGCGGTAATAGGAATAAGAAACCAAGAAAGTTCATGATTGCATGCATGCATGATGATGATGATAGCTATATATAATATATATGTGGTTGAAATGTACTGCTAGAAGTTTTTACCTGCCCAAGCTCTATTATTTTACAACAATCTGTGTCGGTGTCTGAAAGTTGGAGACCGAGGCCATACATTAATTGTAGGTTTTGTTTTTTACCTGAAAATGTCATTTGATTGTACAAATTGGTTATAAAAGGCTTCATTGCCTTTGCCTTCTTCGGTTCTACTTCTTACCCTAAGACACAGACACTCTTCTGTCATGCCTATCATCTCACAAACCTAACTTCCCTTTCTCAGTGTCCGTAAATTGAACCACTTTCCCCCTTCAAAATCCATTATACTAATGGATTATCCATCCAGATTATGTGTTTAATTAATGTAACAAAACGTTGGTTTAATTCCATAAATATGACAGACAAAACCAACTGTTTTTTGCCACTTCCCAATGCATGATGGCATCAAGACAACAGTGTAAGTAATGTTATGGCAGAAGTAAACAATTAAAAACAAAAAAAGCCGCAACCTTTTATAATGTTAGATGAAAATCTCAGGGGGGGGGGGGGAATTACGAAAGACTGTCCAATATCACATATCTGCAGCAATGGTCGTACATTCCTGTTGGATCACATTGAATGAAAAGTCTGTCATTAGGTTTCCAATTAGCAAAAAGTGAGTAAAAAATATAATAAAAATCTGAAACATGGTTTGTCTGTCATCAGGTTATTAAGGTTTCTTACATGAAAACATGCTTATGCTTTTAACCGGTTTAATTGAGGTTTTGTTTTGAACATGCCTTATTTTTTTACTATTTCAGAGGTTATTTCATTCACTGATCTGACCCATCAAACAGAAAAGAAAGTTTGTTGCCTATTCATAGGGTCCATTAGAGTCACCCTTTGAACTATTAATGGTAAAAAAACAGTAAGAAACAGTGAACTGAACATACTGTATATAGGCCATTGACTCATGACAGAAGTAGTTGACAAACAATCTTGACAAATGACCTATTATAACATTGTTTAGTTCTGTAATATTAGATGATTACTGGATTGTAAGAAGTTGCAAATTAACTTTGTTTCTACTTTCTACTAATGATGTTAGATGAAAGAGGCAGCCTTTTTTGTACTGTTTATAAGTAGTTGGGAAAGAAAGGTAGGGTTAGGGTAAATTGTTATTTGGGTGAATTCCAGTTGGTTAACTGAACCCAATCCTCAAGTTAAAATCTTTGATAGAAATGGAGAATGGGGTTAGGTTATTTAGTAATGTTGATAGGGGGGACTGTTTTTTCCACCACTCTCAAATTTCTCTGCCATTGAAAGAAAGGTGTTGAAAACATAGAGAGAGATGGCGGGAAATACTAAAAAATGTCGGTTTAAAAAACGATTAAAAAAATTGAATTGTTTTTCATAAAAATTACAAAAATTTTAGTATAATTGAAATCCTTATATTTTTTAAAAAAATTGATATGTAAATAATTTTTTATTAAAGTTTAAAAGTTAGGGTTTATGTTCTTAGAATATAATTTTTATTTTTATTTTAAATTAATTTTATTTTATTTATTTTTATTTTTAAATTATTTTTATATTTAATAATAATAAAAAAATATCATATCATAAAATAATAATAAAATAATTTATATGGATTAAAATAGAATTAATCTTAAAATTTAATTAATAAATTGAATATTTTAAAAATTAAATAATTAAAATAAGAATGAGAAAATAATTGAGTGATGATATGTATTTTACCTAAAATTTAACAATACAAGTAGGAGTGAGCAAAACTCGACTCAAAAAAACCGAATAACTCGACTCGAGGCGAAAATACTCGACCTTTTTTGATTCGATTCAAAATTTCATAGACTCGACTCGAACAAATTTTAAATAAAGTTTGAGTTGTAAAATAGAAATTCGAATAACTCGAATAACTCAAAATTTTTTAGTAATTAAAGGATTAATTTTTAAGTTTGAGACGAATCTCTCAATTTTTATGATATTTATACATTGATATACAAAAATATAAAAAAATATTGTTACATATGAAAAAAATATATATATGCATATCTTATATGATTAGAGAAAATCGTTTAAACTGAAATCAAATCATACTATAACATGATAAATAATTACAATTAAATATTTATAGGAACTCGAAAATTCAATTCGAATTTTTTAAAATCGAATCGAATCAAAAAAATTTCAAATAAAATTTTAGTTGTAAAATATGACTCGTCAACTCAAATAACTCAAAAAATTTTCACTCGACCTGAACCGAATACTCAACCTAAATACAAGGGAACTTAACTAGTTAACTACTTCAAGCTACTGGTTTCCTTTGTAGTTTTTTTTTTTTTTCTTTCTTTCTTTTTCTTGCACGCTAAAAACTCATCTGTTTTTGCTGTTTCAAGTTTTAATCTTTTTCAATTTTCCCAGACTTCCACTGTTTGTCAAACTTCCTTCTCGGGTTTTCTCTTTTGTTTTTGAAATTATCTGACGCACAGACATGACTCTGTAACAGTTGTATAACAGCATTTGTCAGGGGAGAGGAAATGAAGGCATGGTTAACAAGTGTGGTGATATATATGCACCAGTACAACACAACAGAATGAACTAAGCTAAGCTGCTACTCTTCCACTATTCCCTCGTCTTCTTCTACTCCTTGTTGTTCAATGGGGATGATTTTTCCAGACATGGGTTCTCTTTCTCTTGGTCCAAACTATGGTATTGTCGGCTCAACTGTCTCTTCCTTACAGGAAAGTGAAAGAGCTTCTTGGGGTTTTCATTTCACAAGGAACAGCAAAGAAAGGAGCTTTGAAGAAAACCATAGCTCCGATTGTTGTGATAGGATCATTAATCTGAACACTAACTTAAACGAAGAGAACCCCAGTGAGAATGCTGTAGGTGGCAAGGAAACGGATAATGGGCAGTCAAAGCTTTGTGCCAGAAGCCACTGGAGGCCTGCAGAAGATACAAAGCTCAAGGAACTTGTAGCCCTTTATGGCCCTCAGAACTGGAACCTTATAGCTGAGAAGTTGGAAGGAAGATCAGGTAAGATTGCGACCAAATAAAGAGTGGCAAAAAAGAATAGTGATTTTATTTTTAGTTCATTTAAGACTTGTTTCAGTTTTTTGTTTCATTGTGGTTGAAGGTAAGAGCTGCAGGCTAAGATGGTTTAACCAATTGGACCCTAGGATCAATAGAAGAGCGTTTACTGATGAAGAAGAAGAGAGGTTAATGCAAGCTCATAGACTCTATGGTAACAAATGGGCAATGATAGCTAGGCTATTCCCTGGAAGAACTGATAATGCAGTCAAGAACCACTGGCATGTTATTATGGCTAGGAAGTATAGAGAACAATCGAGTGCCTATAGGAGGAGGAAGCTATGTCAATCTGTTTACAAGAAGATGGAAGAAACTAAAGCTGAACCACCTACACCATACTGTCTCAGCATACCAAATCGAAGACTTGGAACAATCTCATACCAGTTTGGAACCTTCAATGGTGGTTCTGATGCTGGGGTTACTGGTTGCTCAAATGTTTCACGCTACATGACCAGCGAGGTCCCTCAGTTTGGGTTTTCTGCACAACTAGGACCTTTTGATTTCTTCCCCGGTAGGTCTCTTTTTTATTGAGTTATATGCATTTGGGTTTCTGTGCTGTTTCTCATTGGTTTTCTTACTACTCTCTTTGATGGTTCTAGTGTTATAGAAATTGACTGATGTAACCGTTTTCCTTTACCTCTTTTTGTTGCTTTAAACCCAAATCCTAAGCCTTTTACATGCTTTTTTTTTTTCACATTACTAACATTGTAACGGGTGTCTGGTGGTGTTTTTGAACGACATTTGGAACAGGTCTCAAGAACAATGACATGATGGGTATGTTCAGCCAGACCAGATCTTGGGATAGGCCCATAGATGAACCCAAATGCTATGGTTTCTATCCCCAACACCAGCAGCAGCAGCACCAGAGTACCTCAGCATCAACAGCTCAAATCTCAGGCAGTGGATCAGTAGCAGCAAGCAGCAGCAGAAGCCACTATGAGACCGTTCAACCCCCATTCATTGACTTCCTTGGAGTAGGAGCCATATGAAAAGTTTTAGAAAACAACCAGATTTTTTAAAAAAATGAAGAGGAAAAAGGTTCCCACCTTAATGTGGAAGTGTTCCAAGATAACTGAGAGGTCCATTTGGAGGTGACAGTTGATGAGTCTGTCCCCAAAGTCATGTCCCCCAGCATCTTTTTTCTTGTTATCCTCAGTCTTTCCATAAGTTGAAAACAAAGTAATAAAATTATGATTATATACTCCATTGTCTATGGGGTTTTAACCAGAAGGTAAACGTGTGTGCCTATAATGGAACACAATGTGTTATTATTAGTAACCATGTTCCTTAATTGACGGTTTAAGATCATTACAAAAGTATGAGGGGGAATACTTTGTAAGATAAGAGGAACATACGAGTGGCATGAATTTATGTTCCTTAATAAAATGTATGATGGTGAAATGAAACTGCAGCATAAGATGATGAGGCAAAGAAAGACAAAAACAAGAAACTGAAACATGACATCCTTTTGTCATGAGACTGCAAAATTCAGACATGAATGATGCAAACAGCACAAACCTCACCAGCAGGCAGCAGCATCCCTTGTTTCCTTTGCATCATCAATCATTCCCAGGATTCATGCTATCCACATGGGAATATACATTAAAAAGCTGTTTCGGAAGAGAGTGGGAAATTAGTGAACTGCAACTAACCTTGTTATTCCCTTAAAATATGGATAATTTTTACTTAACCGAACAATCAACATTTGGGGTTTGCTTCGCCTTCTTTCTAAAACTTCATTGTTTTTTATTTCGGTAGGCCCTTTGCCGTTACTGGCCTGATCTTTTCCTCTCCGACAACTTAATACCTCCCACTGGTATATGAAGATTGGGTCATTGGCTGCTATTTTTAATACTCAGAAATTCGAATACCTGAAATTTTAGTTACATAAAATTATGAGTAATCGGTTTTGAACATCCCTAGATACCTGTTACTGTTGACAACCTCTACAATTCTACTCTATGATTTTTTTCAATGTTGAAGAATTGCTCCCAACAAATAGTATACGACATGCAAATTTTTGGTGCAATTGATTATTCTCTCTTTCTTCTTTTATTGTCCGTAGAAGTTGACACTTGAATCATATAAAATTAGGTTAATTTGTTGCATTTGAGTTTATAAATGTCTAATATTGTTCCACCATGTTATGTACTTACAATACCTAAAATAGGATGAAAAAATCAATCATAGTGGTTACTTTTATATTTTATAATATTAAAACATAATTATAAAATATATATTATTTTAAAAATATTATAAATTTTAAGAATCACGTCACTTTTATGACAATCATAATATGTTACGTAATATCCACGATACGTGATATCATAGTCACAACGAATATCATAATAGAATTTAATATATTATTAACCGAATTCATTTTATGCCAAATGAACATTGGATTTATAGAATTGTATAACTTGAATTTTAATAATTTGAGTTTTGAATGAGATTCGAATTTTCAAATCAACATCACATCATTGTGTGTGCATAGATTGAAATTATTCGGAAAAGTTCAATAGTTTCACCCTTCATATTGAATTCTGCTTCAAATCAATGGTTTTACCTTTCGGACTAAGGTCTACTTCAGATGGTGACGAGGTAGAAAGTAGTTTTGAGGAACCTTACTCTTCAAAGGACATAACAAAAATTGAGTGTTATGTTTTCATATGCATCGTACATCATATTATTATGATTCAGATTTATTGTCATTTAATATACTTACAAAAGAATTTATTTGTAACGACCCGGATTTCGGATTCGAGTGTCGGGTTAATCCGAGAGTTTGAGCTTCGGTTTTGGTCCCAAATTAGTGTGGTTTTGGGCTTTGACTTGTTGGGCTTGAGTGGTTTAGGGCCTTAGGGGTTGTAAGTGGAGGATAGTTTGGTAATTGTCTAAATAGTTGAATGAGAAGGGTTTTGTGGGGGGGGGTTTTGTGGTAGAAAAATCTGAGCATGGGAAGTCACCATTTTATCTTTATCTTCATCTTTCTTCCAACCTAAACTAAAGAGTAAAGGTGCTAACTTGTGTTTGTGGGGTGTGAATCACGTTTTGGTGCAAGAGAGGAAGTTTTAGAGCTTGGAGAGATCTATCTTTTAAGGTAAATAAGAGAAGGAAGTGAGAACTCCATCATCAAGTTTGAGCAAAGGAAAGAGCTTGGAAGAGTGAGTTCGAGTTTTGGTTGTTGTGTTGCTTAAGGTTGGTACTCCCAACTATTCTAATTATCTTGCATTTCATGGTAGAGTGCATAGCATATAGAAATCCATGTATGAATGCTTGGTGTGCATGTTTGAGGACATTAATGGTGAATTTCGTAATTGCGTGTTTGATGGCTTGAAAATAATGTTAAAACACTTGAAACCTTTCTAAGAATGAGTAGGAACACTTTAGAATCGAATAGATTAATGTTTGAGAAGAATCCTTAGAAATTTCTAAGTGCAGACCTGCATTTCGTGCAGGGTATCGATACACGGGCTACCGGTATCGATACCCATGAGTGAAAATAGGCTAAGTGGCCAGGTGTATCGAACAATGGTTCGTTACCAGGACCTCCAGTGGCATAATGGCATCGATACCAGTATCGATGCTAAAGGGTCCCCTTTCGTTGACTTTGAAAATAGTCAAAGGGTATCGACGGATTTCCATCACACAAAGACTAAAACCACACAAACAATCCACCCTTATGCCGATGATATCGATGTAACCTTATAATGGATAAGTGTTGCAACACGTTGAAGGCCATCCGATGTAACATGCCGGATGATGTTTTGAAGACTTTTATTCCGAGTGTTGGGCGGACTCACTCGAAGATGTTCGATGTAACATTCCAAGCATGGGGTTGGTTGGGCGGCCTCCACCCCTTTCCGAACGTTGGACGGCCTCGTTCGAAGATGTCCGATGTAACATTCCGGGCATATGATTTAAGGGCGGCCTCAATCCTGAGTGTAGGATCCCGATGCTGTGTGGACGCGGGCCTCACTCTTGTGTGTTATTTTGTGATGTGACATGTGTATGCTGTGTGCAATATTATACATTGTTTATGCCATGTGGTAGGCGAGCATGCTAGATCATCATATCATGCACGATGTTTATATGTTATGCTTTACTACTTATGATATGCATGATGTTGGCCGAGTTCGGCGTACCCACTGAGCTTTAGTAGCTCAGCGTTCGAAATGTGTTTTCGTGCGTAGGTTAGGCGAAGCCAGTTCGTGGAGCACTATCGAGGTTTGGATTTCAGCATCGACCTATGTCAGAGTACATTTATAGATTAGTGGGCTAGTACTTAGTTGGACCCTATGTATTTTGTAACTCTGTTATTATTTCAAGTCGAATGTTCAAAATGATTTGTAATATTTTGGAGCTCCGATTACTTTATATTATTTTGGGCTTACGTTTTAACTTGAATTGGATTTTAATTGTTGGGCTTTCGAAAGAATTTTGAAATATAGGTTTGGGCCGGAGGCCCAATGTGACATCCGGGTCGGGGTGTTACATTATTAGATAAACAACAAAAATATTATTTTGTGTTGATTGAACTTTAGACACACACTAAACTCTTTAACTTATACCATTTTAGCTTTTCTTTTAAATACTCAGACTCTTTAAGCGACTCAATACTTGGAACATCTCGCTTTTACTTAAATATTTTATCAATTGGTGCGAACTCTCTTTTGATTATTCAATCTAGTGTTGTAACATTAATTTTGGGATATTTATGTAATATAAACTTTTATACTCTAACTTTTTGGATTTATATGATGCATGTATTTATACGGTTATTTTCAGATATTTAATTAAATTATCAAAAGAATTTTTATACGGTTGTATTTTATAATAAATGAAACTTTAATTGAGATATTTTATGAAAAATATTATTATTTAATAATATTTTTTTATAAATAAGTAAACTTAAAATATGTTACTTGAAGGGAAAATTTTCTTCAATGACTTCTTAAATCTAATATTTTTTTCTAAGTCAGGTTTAAGAGATTATACTAACATTTTTATATTAAGAGAACTTTACTTGGGAAAAAAAATTATACCTCATTTATATTATAAATTAAGGGCCTCATTTTAATACATGACTCCTTAAATCTTTGAACCGACCCAGATAAAAAAATCTATAACTCTGGAAATTCAATCTCTGACCCACATTCCCCTTGGGGGAAAACAGGGCATTCTATGAGGTTTGACCCTAAACTGTCCAAGCACAAATACACCTGGTAAAGTTGTCTGTTCCCTGATGAGTCTTCATTGCACTCTATCCATGGAGTGTAACCAGTTTCTTCTTTCATAGCATCTTTAATATTCTTCATGCTATAAGATTCTCCATCCGGATTGATTCTTGCAATGCCCACATTTTTTGTGTTTTTTTTTTCTCGATGAACTAGTGATGGAATACATACTGCACCAAATGAACCTAATTTGAGAGGAGTTAATTTTATGGATTTACCTGCATTTGTAAGACTTTGAAGCATCTTTGTTTGTTGCCTTAAGCTGAGAGCTGTTTGGAAGTAGTTGTGTTGATCAAGGACGGACTCCGAGCAGGTACCGTGTTTCTCCCATTCATGAGACCAAAAGCTTTCTCCATTGCTGCTTGGACAAGCTAGTGATGGCCAATTCGTCCTCATGCTACTGATGAGGTCTGAAATCTGCAATTTCATAATATGTAAAGAAGTTGAGAAACTTGAGGAGGTGTCAAGAAATACCATCACGTTATATTATCCAAATATTTCTTTCCGACACATTAAAATGAGTACAAAGATATAATCCTCCAAATATATGAGGAAACTTTTAAAAAAAATTGCAAACTTGGTCACAAATTAATAGCCGGACTAGATTCTTTAGCGTCATAACAATTCATTGGGGAAGACAAAATCAATGTGGTGACTATTGACTATAGGTATAGATAGAACATTAACACCATCTTTTCCATCTCATTAGAACCAGAAAATGGATATTGCAAGGATGTTCAAGTACCTCAGATTCATTAAAAGGATTGTTAGGATCATAATTTTGAGCGTATGAACCATTTATGTAATTAGGCCAAAGTCCATGAATGCTGAAATCAGCTGCAGGTTTCCCTGTTGGAGGGTAACAACTGTGAGAAAGGGGCTATGGTGGCCGTAGATGATGATTTGTGTGTGATTGGTGGTTAGAGATTTATTGTTTGAATAAGATGAACAAAGATATTTTCCAGAGAGAACAATAAGCCTTTAAATAGGCTAAAATAGAGTTTTAATATAACTAAAATTATACTTTATCTCTAATTTAAATAATATTTATTCTTAATTTAAATAAGGCTTCTAATAAATCTAAACTACTAATTAGGAATAAACTCTAATTAAATATTAAATAAAAACCCTAGCACTCCTCGTTAACTTAGACTTCTCCTCAATCTCTAACACTTCTTGGATAACTAACACTCCCCCTCAAGCTGGTGAACAAACGTAGTAAAACACCAGCTTGGATCTTGGATGTGATGCCTTACTCATCTTTTCTTCTGTTGTTTCTTCGAGAAAAATACTCCATGTTCTTGGGTTAGGAGTCTTTGATTTAGATGCTCCAGCACGCGATTCTTGATTAAAAGATTTGATGTGAATGATGTACGAAGTAATCAAAAGAATCTACACTCCCCTCAAGCTGATAGTTACATAGAC
This sequence comes from Abelmoschus esculentus, assembly GCA_035048815.1. Taxonomy (NCBI): domain Eukaryota; kingdom Viridiplantae; phylum Streptophyta; class Magnoliopsida; order Malvales; family Malvaceae; genus Abelmoschus; species Abelmoschus esculentus. Next base: position 14,348,724 of record JAUCBN010000048.1, read on the forward strand.
TAGAATTTCAGCTTGGATCTTTATTGTATAATCCTTAATGAATATTATCTAGTTTTCAAAGCTAAACAATAACTTTTTCATCTATCTTTTTGGAAGGATGGCTAAGATAGAACCAATAGTTTTTAAGGCTAAACTATAACCTTTTCATCTATCTTTTTAATTGGCTAAGATAGAACCATTAAATATAGAACCAACAAAATTAAACGAGTAAAAATTTCACCAGAGATGTAAGATTTTCATGAGGGAGAAGCCAATGAACGAGTGCGGTCTAATGATAACAACGGAAAAAAATGATCTGTATCTGAAAAATCAAATCGTCGATTTGTTTCTGATTACAAATGGCAGCAATGGTGACATCAAGACCGTTATTGGCTCTGATACCATGTAAGAAAGGGGTCATGGTGGTCGTAGATGATGGTTTGTGTGTGATTGGTGGTTAGGGATTTATTGTTTGAATAAGATGAACAAAGATATTTTCTAGAGAGAACAATGTGTTTCTCTGTATTTTCTTATTATTGTTCCATATCAAATGATTACAAAATAAGCCTTTAAATAGGCTAAAATAGAGTTTTAATATAACTAAAATTATACTTTATCTCTAATTTAAATAATATTTATTCTTAATTTAAATAAGACTTCTAATGTAACGACCCGAATTTCGGATTCAAGTGTCGGGTTAACCCGTGGAGTGAGCTTCGGTTTTGGGCCCCGGTTTGTGTAGTTTTGGGCCTTGTTGGGCCTTAAACTTGTCGAGTTAAGTGTTGGACCTTGTTTAGTGGGGACATTTTGGTAATTATCAAAATGTGGAGAGAAGAAGAGGGGTGTGAGTTATTTCTCTGCAAAAGTGATCTCATCCTTCTCTTTTCTCTCCTCCTTCATCCTTTTTGGTAAGAATAGAGTTGAAGAAAAGGTTTGATCTTTGGGAGTTTTCTGTGGAATCTCGTTCTGGTGGAAGAGTAAAAGTTTTAGAGTCGTCAAAGATCTATTAAAAGAGGTAAATATGTGTTGGTTTAGTGAGGTTGGAGATCCATCATCAAGTTTGGACAAAGGAAAGAGCTTGGAAGAGTGAGTTCGAGTTTGGTTGCTGTGCTTGCTAAGGTTGGTACTCCCAACTCTTCTAATTATCTTGCATTTCATGGTAGAGTGCATAACATATAGAAATCCATGTATGAATGCTTGATGTGCATGTTGAGGACATTAATGGTGAATTTTGTAATTGTGTGTTTGATGGCTTGAAAATAATGTTAAAACACTTGAAACCTTCCTAAGAATGAGTAAGAACACTTTAGAATCGAATAGATTAATGTTGGGGAAGAATCCTTAGAAATTTCTAAGTGCAGACCTGCATTTCGTGTAGGGTATCGATACACGGGCTACCGGTATCGATACCCATGAGTGGAAATAGGCTAAGTGACCAGGTGTATCGAACTATGGTTCGATACCGGGACCTCCAGTGGCATAATGGCATTGATGCCGGTATCGATGCTGGAGGATCCCCTTTCGTTGACTTTGAAAATGGTCAAAAGGTATCGATACTGGTATCGATACTCATGTTTCGATGCCTTCTTTGGGTGGGTATCGAAGCAGGGTGGTTCGATACCCCACATAAGGGTATCGATACCCCTGCGAGAATTTAACAAGATAAGCTTTGTTTGAGGTTCGATAAGAGGATTAAAGGTTATAATGAATCTTATAATTAATGAAATGAATGGTTAACACAAGATTGACGTATTAAACCATGAATGACTAAATTATGCTAAGTCTTGATATGTTTTGATGTGAGGATCCTAGGTGGATCGTTTATGTGTGTTGAGTCCTTGTTTGAAGAAAATCCGGATATCCATAAGTGTTGCAACACGTTGAAGGCCATCCGATGTAACATGTTGGATGATGTTTTGAAGACTTTTATTCCGAGTGTTGGGCGGCCTCACTCAAAGATGTTCGATGTAACATTCCGAGCATGAGGTTGGTTGGGCGGCCTACACCCCTTTCCGAACGTTGGGCGGCCTCGTTCGAAGATGTTCGATGTAACATTCCGGGCATAAGATTTGAGGGCGGCCTCAATCCTGAGTGTAGGATCCCGATGCTGTGTGGACGCGGGCTTCACTCTTGTGTGTTATTTTGTGATGTGACATGTATATGCTGTATGCGATATTATACATTGTTTATGTCATGTGGTAGGCGAGCATGCTAGATCATCATTTCATGCACGATGTTTATATGTTATGCTTTATTGCTTATGTTATGCATGATGTTGGCCGAGTTCGGCGTACCCACTGAGCTTTAGTAGCTCAGCGTTCGAAATGTGTTTTCGTGCGTAGGTTAGGTGAAGCCAGTTCATGGAGCACTATCGAGGTTTGGATTCAGCATCGACCTATGTCAGAGTACATTTATATATTAGTGGGCTAGTACTTAGTTGGACCCTATGTGTTTTGTAACTCTGTTATTATTTCAAGTCGAATGTTTAAAATGATTTGTAATATTATGGAGCTCCGATTTCTTTATACTATTTTGGGCTTACGTTTTAACTTGAATTGGATTTTAATTGTTAGGCTTTCGAAAGAAATTTTGAAATACAAGTTTTGGATGTGACATCCGGGTCGGGGTGTTACATCTAATAAATCTAAACTACTAATTAGGAATAAACTCTAATTAAATATTAAATAAAAACTCTAGCATTCCTCGTTAACTTAGACTTCTCCTCAATCTCTAACACTTCTTGGATAACTAACAACAACAACTAAACTTGTCTGAATCGTAGTAGGATCCCGGCCTCTGTATCGACAGAGTAATTCAAATGAGACATGGACAAAGAAAATAGAAAGAATCCCAGTAAAGAAAGGACATCTTATTAACAATAAAATGACTCACTTGTTGAACAAAGTAGAAGAAATCAAAACCCTTTGAAATACCAAGAATTGCAAGATACTGTAAAACTAAAAGATTTGTAACCTTTTTTTTAAATGAAAACAAATAATAAATAATAAATACGAAATAATAATAAATATATACAAAAAAATACCTTTAAGGAATCCATATTTTTTTCTGGAATCAAAATTTTATTCGAATCAAAACTCCCCACCTACCCCATCTTCGACCACCGGCCGATCTCCCTCACCGTCGCGCTGTGTCCTGCACCGCCGCCACCACTATGACCGTCTCCCTCTCCCGACCAAAAACCCTCAACCGACGCGCCGAAACGCCGCTGCCTTCGCCGCGAAACGAAGGCTGAAGATTCGTCGGAGTTAGGGTTTAACCCTTACTGTTTTTCGTCGATCCCGGCCGCCATCAACGCCGATCAGGCGCGTCGCTTGCTCCATTGTGTTCACCGTCCAAGGCCGGCCAAAACCCCTCCGAGTTCGCAACCATCCGACGTCGACAGGGATCTCATCGCAAATTTATTCCGAGTTGTGAGAAGGTGAGTTTCGAACCCTTGTAATCGTTTTTCTGGTGATATTGGTTTGAAATCTGGTGTTTTGGGGTGTTCTCATGAGAAATTCGGTTTGTATGAGTGTTTTTCGGCCGAAATGGGTTGCGCGTGGCCTCCACGCGCCGCCAGAGGCGACTTTTGGCCACCGTGGACAGCTGTCGGGGGCTGACCGGTCCAAACCGGTCAAACCCGAGTCTTACCGGTACTGAACCAGTCCAACTTGAACTGGACAATCCAACCCGAACCGGTCAATCCGACCTGTTGACCGACCCGACCCATTGACCGATGACGTCAGTGTTGACAGCTGACGTGGCTGCTAACGTCAACGTTGACCATGCTGACGTCAGCGTTGACTTTGACCAAAAAGTCAAAATTTTCAAAAAAAAACCCTATTTTATGTTTTTCGACGTCTTGAGTCCACCCGTGAAGTCCGTTTCTCGAAATTCGAAGCCGAAAGCCTCCAAATTGGACTTTAAAGTCTCTAGTCAAACTTTTCTTCTAAGTTAAGCCCAGAGTTTTATTTAAGGTCTAATATTGATACCTGTTTGTTTGTAGGACCTCGTAGTTCTCTCGATCGTGTATCGAACCAGCCCAGTTCCTCCCGTTTTGACCGATCCCGAGATCCGATCGTGACCCGTATGTTTTAATACCCGTGAATAGTCAATTCAGTATTTAACTCCAGTATTAATAAAAATTCTATCTTGTAATTTTTAGGGTCCAGTACTACTATAGAGCGAGGCTCGAACGCCCAGTAGACCACCTGTCTGTTCCTACCATTTGAGGTGTGTTCCTTGTGTGCTATATAACTGTATCTTACTGTTTTACGTTTTAAACGAATCAAGTATGTGCACAAGACTGTTTTCTGGATTTACATAAACACTTATTTTGAACTTTAAGATTTATCATTTTATGATTTACTGTATATCTGATATTTCCTTATTTATGTATACATGTTGTCTGCTTAATTCTTGTTACTACCATCATGATTCCTGTTATTATTGCATGCCTGCCATCTTAGTATTGGGATGATGAGTAGTATCTAATATTCGGTTCAGCCTTGATCCAGCTGGTAATTCCGCCTGTTTACGGTTCCTAACCTCAGTTAGGGTAATTCCGCCTGTTCCCTAAGGTAATTCCTTAGGTCGGTACCTTCGCCCTAAGGGCTTAGGTTAATGCCTGTATCAGATACTGTTCGGGGGAACTGTATCTAGGAATTCGGTTGGAGGGTAGCATATCATGCATATACATAATCTGATTTTCTGTATTACTGCTTAATGATTTTATCCGTATTTTATTTGCACCGTTGGAACACACTGAGCTTCATAACTCATACCTGTTTTCTTCCCCTTTCAGATATTCGTAGGTAGACATCCCGGACTTGGCATTTGGAGGATCTACACATTATTTGGTTACACTTTGATGTAACATTTTTAAACTTTTTCCAGTTTACGTTTAAGGTGACATGTGCCTATATATTATATTACTGGTGATTTAAACGTATTATTTTTGTTATTTGGTTTTACGAATTATTTTGCGAACAATGTTTTTCAGATACCTTTTTTTGGTGATATTTTATACATTTTAATTGTTAGACATTATTTACCTTTATTCGCTCAAGTTAATTAATTTTCATGCAATGTGATTTATAAATAAAAACAATGTGACCACTCTAGTTGGGCTTCCCGCATAGGCCGGTTTATGGGGTTACAAGATTAATTAAGGCTAAACACTTGAACTTCATTTCCTTTCTTTCCTCCTCTCAGCCTGCTTCCCTTTTGTCTCAACTAATTAAAGGTTGAAGAGTTTGAGAATGATATAACGTTGATAAGCTGACTTTATAGGCAAAGATAGAAGGTTGTTGGTCAAAGAATTCAAAGCTAGATATGCTAAGTTTCTGGCAGATCCCTTTTTTTGTTTGTTTAAGAATGTTTTGTTTTATCTTCTTAGAAAATATTTTTGAATTGTTACAACAATTAATCAATATTAATGCTTTTGTTTCATGATATAGACGAAATACAAGTCTTTCTTAAGTTTTTGTTATCTTGCCTGCAACACCATGTGAGATGTGACACTTTGGTGCCTATAGGACATGGGGCTAATCATCTCATGTTAAACATAACAGACAAAATTAACATTCAAAACCAGTCACTTGTTTTATGTGAGTTTCAATAAATTCAAAGGCATATCAAGGTTCCTGCATCTCAAAATTATAGCAACTATGTTAAGGGAATTAAGGAATTATCCATCATAATTCACAAACTCCATTTTGATGTTATTCATGGAATCAAGGGATTACAATGAATGAAACATAAGACTTTACATTAGCAACTATCAAGAAGTTCATACAATGGGAACTTCTGATTCTGTCCCCAACTTCTGAAATGAAGCTGTCATTGGCAGTGCCAAGAAGTGAAAGTATTCAAGTCCTATTCCCGTCCTCTATAAAAGTTCATACTCAAATTTTTTTTGAACTATGAGACAACATGCTTTATAATCAATTCAATACTTCCACTATTCATATAAGTAATATTAATTTGTTGAATATTAATAAAAACTTGCAAGTAAATGTTTTCTACCTTCTTACAGCCTCAGACTTCAGTAATGCTGCATAACCGTAGCTTAGGTTTTCCAGAGACCAAAATTGTCACCAGAAATCACCACAAGAGCACTTTCCATCACTTCATCTCTTAGTATTATCTGCCTATCGAAGATGTGTGATATAAGCTTAGCAGCAGCATGACAATCCCCACAGACTCGTAGGTTTTTCACTACACGAATTGTCGATCCAGGGGGAGTGTTTAGGAGTCCATAAGCAATGGCCAATTTCTCACTATGATATCGAAGTGAAATTTCTTTCTCTTCTTCTCCCATTTCAGCATGAAAAACTAGGGAAGTATCAGGTACATAACCAACCATCTTCAATTCCTTCATTAACTCATCAAGTGCCTTATGAAGAGATGTTGAAACAGCATCCACCCCATCCCCCGAGAAAAACTCATGCACTACATTGTCCACCTCTATGGAACTACAACCGGGAACTTTTACCACCCCTTTATCTTTCATCAATTTCCTTAGGAAATCCACATCTTCCCATCTCCCAGCTCTTGCACACAAATTGGATAAGATAACATAATCTCCACCATGAGAGTCATCTAGCTCAAAAATTCGTTTAATCACCCTCTTTCCCAATTCCACATCACCGTGACTACTACAAGCAGCTAATAATGTTCGCCATAATATTGGGGTAGGCTTGATTGGCAATTCATCGATGAACTTATAAGCCTCATCTAAGTGTCCAATTCGAGCAAGTAGATCAACCATGCATCCATAATGCTTGATTCCCGGAATAATCCTATATTTATCACCCATACTATAAAAAACCCGCCAACCTTCATCCAAAAGTCCATTATGACTACAAGCATATAAGAGACCTAAAAATGTGATCTCATCAGGTTGCACGCCTTCCTTTTTCATCTCTTCAAACGTTTCAATGGCTTTATAACCCTTCCCATGAGTTGCATATGCCACAATCATTGCTGACCAAGCTGCTGTATCCCTGATACTCATGTTCTCAAAAACACAAATTGCTTCCTCCAAACTCCCACATTTTGCATACATATCAATAAGTGCGGTGCTTACTTTAATATACTTATCAAACCCATATTTTTTAACATATTCATGTATCCATTTCCCCAAATCCAAAGCTCCTAATAAAGCACAACAAGACAGAGCACTTAACATGGTAACATCAGTAGGCTTCAAACTTTTAACTTGCAATTCACGAAACAAAGACAATGCCTCATTCGGTCTGCTACATTTTGCATAACCAGTAATAATAGCATTATAAGAAATAACACAAGGATCCAACATCTTATCAAAGACTCTGCGGGCCGAACCCACATCACTACACTCAGTATACATACTAATAAGGCTGGGACATATGTAAATGTTATGACTAAGCCCAAGTTTAATGGCAAGGCAATGGATTTGTTTACCTTCTTCCAAGGCTTTGGAACTTGAACAAGCTTTAAGAACAGAAGGGAAGGTGTAGTCATCAGGCAGGAAGCCAAAGGAAAGAAGCTGAGAAAAGAGGGGAATGGCTTGGATTGGGGTATTGGAACGTGAATACCCACGGGCCATGGAATTGAAAAGGACAACATCTGGTTGGGATATATTGTCAAACAGTTTGTGGGCGTATTCCATGGAGATAAAAGTTGGGTTTTTGGTGCAGAAATTGATGAGCTTGGTGAGGAAAGTGAGGTCATTTTGGAGATGGGTCTTGATTGCCAAGGCTTGGATTTGCTTCAGTTCTTTCAAAGAGGTGCATTGGGGTAGAAGAGATAGAGGATTTTGAGGTGGATTTAAGGGTTCAGTTCTTGAGAATTTCTCATTGAATTTTGATTTTGGAAGAGAAATTGAAGTTACTGGAGATGGGGCAGTTGCCATTGCTGCAAATATATTTTTGCTTCAAAGATTTGTGGAGGGAAGCCAAAGAATATAAAGATAAGAGCTTCATCTATTTTAAAAGAAAAAACAGTAATCATATGCATTCATGGATACTTATCTAAATGTATCAACCACTAATATGATGCCACGTAACTGAATTGTACATTCTTTTGATACAAGTTAACACACGCTAAACTGTGTGCGAGGATGTTGAACTGAAACCGGGAGAAGCAGAACATGAATCCACTCGACACTCAAGTTCTGTTTTTTTTTTTTCAGACAAACCTTACTATAACTATGTTTGGTCTTGTCTTTTCTGGTTAAAGTATTAAACTTGACAATGGTGTTTAAATGCTTTCCTGTTTCTGATGGTTCCAAATGCAAGTGAACTCTATTCCATTGCATCTTTATATTCATATTTTTGTTCTCAAATTCTTGATTCAAGTTACCAGAAGCTAAAGCTGAGTTATGATAAATTGAGTGATTCTGTTCTGTTTTGTTTAACCATGTCCTTAAACATTGACGTTAGGCCAACTCTGTTCAACTGTTGTGAGATGCTTGTGTTTGAAGAAAAATCAACCGAGGGAAGCAATAACCAGTTGTTGCTCCTTAATTTCTTTCTCTGCTGCTTTTAGTTTTTGGTTCCATGATCTCAGTTTCTATACCATATTCTCTGAAACTGTAGTAAACTCTGAGAATCTCGAAACACATTCCGGACTTCGTTCGATTGCATTCGATTAAATAACAAACTTTTGTTAACTGTATGCATGAAAATATAGTACTAGCCAAAAACAAACACTTAAAATATTCTTTAATCTTCATTTACTCATGTTATTGCTTATCTATTTTTGATAATTCACAGATGGTTAACAATTTGTTTTATGGAAGTAAAGGTTCCAACTACACCTATGAACAATCCAGCCACCAAAATTGAAACAATTATTACCGATTCCAGCCCGAATTTTCTAGCAGCTTTGTTAAGCTTAAGATAACATAGACATGGCAGTAACATAGACGCGGTGACACTTAAAAAGGATCCTATAAAGGCCATCACGTAGCCGAAAAACGGGATGGTTAAGGCAACAATCACTGTGCTGATCACAAGTGCAGTTCTAATGAAGATGCTTAGAGACCTGCTGTTGCGGAAGACTGGTTTTTCCTCAATAGCAGTCGCAATCGGAGCGGTTATAATAGCATATTTGGTGAGGGGATTGATTAGAGTAGTGTAAATTGCTATTTTTGTGCTCATCTTCTTTATGGGAAGGTTTAATGTGATTTGAGACTTAAGATGTTCTCCATACATCAGGTAGCCCAGAACCGCCATCGATCCGTAGCTGATGGTGCTTGTGATGAAGCAGACAAGTAAAACCTGCAACAAAAATGGAAAACTTAGATATGCATGAAACAAGTTTAGTTCCCTGAAAGATAAATTAGGGCAGATTTCATTATCTTACCTTGGAGAATTTGGTTCTGTCTTTCATTGAGCTGCATAATGTAGGGAAAACTGTATGGCCACAGTAACAAAAGGCAAACATGCTTATAGCAATAGGCATTCCACTCCAATTTAAAGTCATACCACTTTCATTGAACCCCACTTTATCTACTGCTCCTACCCAAAAGATGCAAATCACAAGAATAAAAGAAGCTAACACCCCACCAGCAGAAACATAGGCAAGTAGCCCCAAGCTCTTCAACCATGTGGTTGGCAAAACTATGAGGGAAGTCAATACGACAAACGCTTGCTTTCCTCCGATTTTCATCCCTGCTAATTTGAATGCCGTGTTTGGAAATAGCTTGTCCAGATTGTCACCTTCTAATATCAGAAACTCGACTGCAACAAGATACAACTCGACGTACATGAACACGGACACGATAGCTCTCCCCTTGTATCCGAAAGCATGCTCGCCTATATCGGGATATGTTTTGATGAGCGGATGTGTATCCATACAACGTCGTAGAAGTAATCCCGTGTACCAACAGAGAATAGCTACTAGGAAAAGCAGGACCAGACTTAGCCATCCCCCTTGAGCAAGTGCATATGGAATTGACAGAATCCCAACACCTGAAAGATTGGTTATGCAATTTCTTTAGTTTCTTAACAGTCTATGAAGACTAAACCCTTAAAACACAACATGAAGAGATCAGAATGACCTGACAAGGCATTGAGGCCATTGAAACAAGTTCTAAGGAAGCTTGTGCCTTTGCTTGGTTGCTGTTGAACCTCATTTTGGCTCTCCAATTTCTCTGCTCTTGATAAGTCCATATTGTGACACTCATGTGCCCACATTGGTGAACAATATAAATAAGAGCAACAAGCTGGTGATGTCTACCTTGTGGATGATGACAGGTATATGTACCTGCATTATTTTATCTTCCATTAAAATAAATTTCTTGGTTTATGAAAGGAGTAAGTGAAGATGACTAGATGACCATTATTTTAACAGGAAAAAGCAGCTCCTTGCATTAAGGTGATACATACATTTCAACTTTGAAAAGGAAAACCCACTCACATGAAACCATAAGTCATTTGATTATGATAGATTAGGTTTTTTTTCCTACAAGGGCATTGTTTAAAGAGATTCAGCTTTTTTCCTTCTTGACATGCAGTTCATGCAAACCTACCTATATGCCAAATGGTATTATGGTAGGTGTTTTGGTTTAATGCAAAACAGCTGTTTTTTTCCTAGTGTTTATGACAACAAAAACAAGAATTTAATGCTACAGTTAAATTGTAATATTTCCCATCACAAAATTTTAGCCAAAATTGGGTGTTCGTTCCAAAGTATCATAATGGAGAAGGGATATCCATTTTTGTTCTTGTTTCTACGTCGTTAAGAGCTTAGACCTCTTTCGAAGTCGCTGAAGAGCAAAAACCAGAATGTATCGAGAGATTATTAGGTAAACCCTGTTCACCACATCATCCATAGTCCAAATAATCTGAACCGTTGATCTTTAAATAACCATCTAATAATTAACCACCTACTAAGTAGACGTAGGAAAGAGGTGATGATTCACTTGAAAAAAAATTAAGATCAATAGTCCAGATTACTTGAAACCATAGATGACGTGGTGAACATGGTTCACCCAATAATTTTTCGTATCGATGGGTCGGAGGAAAGAGTCACCTTCAAAATTTTAAATTTTATAAACTTTAAATAATTTTATATATTTTATATTAAAAATCTACTTTCATATTTAAATTTTATAAATTCGTCCCTTTAACATAAAATATTGTGCCTATTCATAGACCATACACCACTATTAAATAACCGATGCATAACACACCATGACCTCAAACATATAAAAGATTTAGATATAAAGTAAAAAAAAAATTCTAATATTTGATTAAATAGTCATTTTTACTTCTATTTTCTTAAATAATTTAACCTTTAACGTTTTATTTTAGGTCAATATAATTCCTCAACGAATGAAAACAATTAGTCAACTAAACATCGACAGAATAACACATAACAAAAAGATAATTTTATATTTTATAAAATTATTTTTTTGATTGATATGACATTCTTTCAAGTTAAACGTCTATATCTATGTGACATTGTCATATCAGTGTGTATTATAACGTAGGTTTATCACGTTATTTTAAGTTATTTATCGTTAGTTGATTATAAATTTCATTTACAAATAAATCATTTGAACTCAAAATAAAATATTGAGATTAAATTACTTTAAAAAAATAATGATTAAAATGATTATTTAATCGAAAGATAAAAACTTTTTTAATATTATGTCAAAAATGTATAGATAACTAAATTCTTTATTTAAAATTTAATTTTGTCAATTTAACCTTCCAAACGACAATCGAAAGATTCTCTTTATATATTTGAGCTTAAACACTAAAATATAAGTAAAAATTATTTGTCTCTTTTTTGTGCATCTTTTCATATGTTTTCTTTGAAAAAAATTAAAACTTAAATTTTTAACCATAATCTTTATTTTTTTTATATCTTAAACCATAAACCCTACACCCTAAAAAATAAACACTACCTCTAATTTTTTAAACCCTAACTACAACCTCTAACTTTGAATCTTAAACTGTAAACCTCTAATTTAAAACAGAGGCATGAAAGCAGGGACAGAGGTATATAGGGGTGGGGAGGGGCAATCGCCCCCACCCCGAAGAATTTTTTTCACTTTTGTCTCTCTATTTAATTTTTTTTAAAAATTGATTTTTTATGAATTTGCCCCCTACTTCTAAATATTTATATTTTGCCCCCCTCAACCTCAAATCCTGGCTCTGTCTCTATATGAAAGGATGCATGAGAAAAAGGAAGACGATTTCCACCACTAAAATATTGAGTGGAAATCATCTACCTCTTTCTTATGCCTCTTTTCTTACCTCCGTTTTAAATTAGAGATTTAGGATTTAGAGTTTAAGATTAAAGGTTGTGTTAGAGTTTAAGGAATTAAGGGTAATGTGTAATTTTTAAAGTTTAGGTTTAGGGTTTAAGATATAAAAAATAAAGATTATGATTGAAAATTCAATTTTCTAAAAATAATTTAAAGAAGGCACGAGAAGATGCACCATACAAAGGCAGATCATTTTTATCCTAAAATATTAGCCGCCATGGCCACACTCATTCACTTTAAACCCCTGTTGTTTTGTGTATCACGGCATATGAACAACCATTTATAGACACTTGTTTGACTACTTTGCACCATAAAAGAAAGATTCCAAAGTAACCGATATGACGGACAAGGAAAAAAGCAGTGGAATAGATCAGAAAAAAAAAGTTGGTTAAATTCAAAGATATTCTTTTGACTCCAAATTACAATTTGATGAGACATATAAGAAACATAGATAACTACATGGATATGAGATTGAATTGATTTAGATAAGCACTGGCAACTTTGCATGATCAAGTGAATGAAGCTCTCCACAGTAAGCTGTTTGCAACCATGGAAGCTCCTGTCGGATCAACTGATATTTCCAAAAGGGGAAAGGGTCAGGCTCTTTTGCCTTGAAAATTAACTGTATGAAGTGTATATTTCTGATCGTCCCTTTCCTAGTATTGATAGGATAATTAGTTGCTGTTGCATGCTTTAAGAGAAGAGGGAAAAAAAGTAGTCATGTCCCTTATCTGATGGGTGATTTTGAAGACTTTGAGGAAGGCAAAGCAACAACAGATGATAAAATAAAGAAGAGAAAGCAAATTTGGAATCCTAACACCAGGAGTTTCGAGTTTTGGGGGTTCCGATAATGAGGAATGAAAATCATTTGTCTGTTTTTAGTGTTCTTATTGAAAGAGTCAAGTGCGAGCAATGATGTTTCTCTGTAATTTAACTTGAATGATTCCGTATAATTAATGGGCTATTTATATAGTTTACCAGACTCGAATCAAAAGCTAATCATAATGCTTGTTTTTCACCTTGCCTGCCACTACATCAGTGGTGTCCTTGTTTTTCACATGAATTTCTATCCCATGCATGTTTTGTTTTTCATATTTTCTGTCCAGGCAAAAAATACTTCCAAGAAAGGTTGTGGAATCTGATCTATTTACTGCAAATAATGATTTTGACTTTGAGCTTGTTGTTCCAATTGAGCATGGACTTCTTGAAACATCTCAAAGCTAGTGCCTAGTGGAATCTGAAGCCTAATTCAGGGTAGAAATCAAATCCATAGTGACCATCTGCTGTGTTCTCTCTTCCTGCAATGGAGTCTGTCATTTGTGTATGTCTAGTCATCCACACCTACAGAACATGGCTCAATTATAATGGCCAACAGTCTATGATATCAGATTATGGTTTTTATTTGTATTCCAATAGGATGTCTCAATTTTGATTTTTGAAAAATATAGGGTAAACGTCATCAAAAATTATTGTCTCTCTCCTATTTTGGTCACCAAAGATTTAGACTTTATCCAGATCCAATGAAACCCACACATTACTTGATTAAAACACAGATAAAACTGTGCTGGATTTGGGCCTTAATATTAAAACGAGACAACTCAATGTTTGGCCCATTTCCTGACCCAACCGAACCCTGCTCCTTGGAAGGCGTAAAAGGTGCGAATGTTGGAACACAGACTCATAAACAAAAACTTACAAAAAAAAGAAAAAAACATCGGAAAGATTTTGCAGACAGGAGAGAGAGGGATCAAACCTGCTCTCTCCATCTACAGGTTCATCCCAATTCAAGGGAATAAGAACCCTAAAGGCTAAAAAGTCTTATTCACTATAGTAGCCACTGATTGCGTTCAATTTCTTTTGAAATTTCAATTCTTTTATTGCAAAAAAAAACTAAGTTTGTGCAGTGTTCACAACCAAACCATATGATCATTATCCAATAAAGTTTGATCTTTTGATGCGACGGTCGCATGCACCAAACAAATCAGAATCAAAATCGACCACCAACTCACAAAAAATGGACCCAATTAAGATACAAATCCGATCCAATTCCCGATCTACCGCTCTTTTCTCACGAAACCCCCGTCAAAACAAGCCACTCCCTTCTTTCATCGCGGTTTCAATCGCCATTTCTATTGCTTTGTTTGTTTTTGTGTACATATTCCTTTTCTCCTCCAAGGATTCCGTCAAGTACAGCATCATAATCGATGGGGGAAGCACGGGGACCAGGATTCACGTGTTTAGGTACAAAGTTGACGGAGACAAAAAACCGATTTTCGATTTTAAAGAAGGATTAGAGAGCTTGAAGGTTAATCCGGGATTGTCGGCGTACGCTGAGGATCTGGAAGGAGCTGCAGATTCCTTGGAAGAACTTTTGGAGTTTGGGAGAAGGAAAGTTCCGAAAAGACAATGGGGAGAGACGGAGGTTAGGTTAATGGCGACGGCGGGGTTGAGATTGTTGGACAATGAGGTGCAGGGAAGGATTTTGGAGCAGTGCAGGAAGGTCCTCAGGGTGTCTGGTTTTATGTTTCGCGACGACTGGGCTTCGGTTATTACAGGTAACATAATGTGCTTTGCTTTGAGTAAGTTTTTTTTTTTTTTCAGACAATGTGGGGGAAATTTTTATGTTATTCAAGTAGTAAAAGGGTATGTTGTAAGGACATGGTTAGTCGCCTAGAAATGCTAATTGGATGTAGGTAGGATAATCAGGGACGTAGTTAGCACCGAACATCGGGAGAGGCAAAGGCCTTATTTGACTAAGATTTAAACTAGAAAGGACCTAAAACCCCATTATACAAAAACAAAATTGGGAGGGGCAACAACCCCTCCCATCATTCGTCATGAGTATAATTGCTCATTAGATCAGCTGTTGTAGTTGTAGATCCTCAGTTTAGGGTTGTATGGTAGTTCCTGATCCATGATCCATATTTTGAAGCTAAGATTCGGGATGTTATGACTGTTTCAGGCTCTGATGAGGGAGTGTATGCTTGGGTTGTTGCAAACTATGTCCTTGGTACTCTTGGAGGTAATCCTCTACATACAACTGGAATTATTGAACTCGGTGGGGCATCTGCTCAGGTTTGTTTTTAATCTTTATTCTTCATTGCTTCTAGTTTTTTTGAATCCTTTCTTTCGTGTTGGGATATAGCAAAATAGATTCTTCGACGTCAGAATTTACAAGTCATCCGAGCTTCTAATTAGTGACATCACTAATTATATGCATATTCAGATGATTCTAGAAGCAAATAAGCAACACTTTTCAATTAATTGCAAAGCGTTTAAGGGCATGTGTTCTTTGCTTAAGATTACCATTAAATTAGCTGCTCGACTTATATTTCAGGTAACCTTTTTCTCAAGTGAGCCCATGCCTTCTGAATTCTCTCGCTCCATCAAGTTCGGGAATTTCACTTACAGTCTCTATAGTCACAGCTTTCTTCACTTTGGGCAGGTAACTTTAGCATGCATCAGCTTCTTTTAGTTATTTATTTTGCTGTTTATGGTTGCTATGCACATGTATTCTAAATGTAGGCATCTTATTCGACAAAATGGCGTAGTAAGAATTAAATGGATTGAGCATATATATTTACTGAAAGTAGATAGTACATATTGACATTGACTGTCCTTCCAATCTTTTTTTTTCAAACCTTGAAAATAATACTAATATTTGCAGATCATCTAACTTCTAATTAATATCGGTAGTACTGTTTCAAAATGGTTTTGCAACTTATGTTTGCAGTATGTCATTACAGATTCTATCAAGAAATCCGAACTTAATCTAGGAGTTTTTAACATTTTTTATTTTTCCAGAATGTTGCGCACGAGTCATTGAGGGAATCATTTATTAATGGAGATTTCAGTCCAGGTATGTTTCACGACATTTGCTTCCTGTTAAAATTTGTCGGCTAGAAGTGCTTGAAGAAATCTTAGAATTTTTTAACCACGCTTTGAAGTTTGAACTCAAAGTAGGAATTTTAGTCACTGTGTTGTACTTAAGTCATCTGTCAACTCTTGCAATGTTAAAGAACGTGGAAGAGAACTAAATTTGAGTATGAACACTGCTTGTATATTACAGTTTTGAGTATTTAGCCATTGATAGAGATGATGTATTTATTGTTTTTCTTATTCGTACTTGAATGCAGCTGCTGAGTCTATTCATAAGGAAACGTATAGAGATCCTTGTACACCTAAAGGATACTTGCCCGATTCATCAAACCTTTCATTTGGTTCTACTACGGCTGAAAAAAGTAAATATGTTTCTGAATTTCAAGGTAGGGGTAACTTCTCCGAGTGCAGATCTGCTGCACTTATGCTATTACAAAAAGGAAAAGGTTACAAACTATCCTAGAACCACCGCACTTATTACATTACCTTATGCCACCGATAATAATCACCACGTATATTCTGACATGCAGAGAAATGTTCCTACGATCGCTGTTACTTGGGGTCAGTTTTCATGCCTAAGCTTCAAGGCAAATTTTTGGCTACAGAGAACTTCTTCTATACCTCAAAGGTATAATTATGATCCCTTTAGGTGACATCCTAAACCAATGTAATATATGCTTGAGTGCACCTAATTTATGTTTTATTGGAATGCCTTACATTTCTTTGTGTATATGCTTGAGTAGTTCTTTAGGTTACACCAAAAGGGTTGTCTTTCTGATCTAATTATGGCCGGTCAACGTTTCTGTGGAGAGGATTGGTCGAAATTGAAGAAGAAACACCCATCACTTGATGAGCAAGATCTGTTACGCTACTGTTTTTCTTCTGCATATATTGTGGCTTTACTTCACGATAGCCTTGAAATTGCTTTGGATGATGACAGGTATCTTTCCTACTCTGACCATGTTAGATCAATGACATTTAGGGCACCGTGGCTTTTGTCCGTATGAAAATATTAAATTGGCAGTTTGTCGATAGTTTTACTCGTTCTCTGAACTGAAATCCAATCTTGAACAGGATCAGCTTTGCTAATCAGGTGAATGATATACCGTTAGATTGGGCGTTGGGAGCTTTCATATTGCAAAGCACAAGCAACTCGGATGTGGAGCATGCCTACTGGATAGCCAATATCATCAAGAGCGATTCAACACTACTTCCAGTCATTGCCTTTTCCGTCATATTGATGTTCACAGCTTGGACTATATTGAAATGGAGAACACCCCAGCTGAAGACTGTTTATGATCTCGAGAAAGGATGATATATAGTTACGCGGTATCGTTAGAAGCCGATGTATCCTTTCCCAGAGGAGATTGAACTCTGATTTTTGAACCCAAGGCATGCTTCCTTAAGAGCAGCATGACGGCATTGGGAAATGTAAGAAGAGTTCCTCCATACTGTAACATTTTCATGGCCGGGGAAGTAGGATAAAAAATACTAATTAAGAATTCCCTAATGGTATCAGTACCACTTGCCTATACGATAGGATCATGTAAGGAACGTTGTAGGGGGAGTTTCCTTTTGCGTTATCTCGAAGACGGCGACTGGCGAGGGCCTCGTATGGTTTTATTTAATATCAATATATGTTTAAAATTAGAAATATGAATAAAAAGTTAAATAAAAATATTTCTTTTCAGACTGAGTCCAGGTTTTTTGTTTATATTATTTTAATTAATTTTGATCGACTTGTCTTATTTTTTATTTCATTTATAACTTTTATTGTATAAAATAATTTAAATTAATCTCAAATAGTTTGCGCATAGTAAAGATGAGTGTAGTTTGCGAATTTCGTATCGCATCTGTTAGAGATGGATATGAGTTTGATGGATAGTATGGATATAAAACATCATACCTATAGTAGATAGGTGATGATTTTAAAACCTTTTTCGTACCATATTCATTATGTCTGTATCTATTTGTCATATAAATTTTAAATTATTTATATTTGTAAACTTTTATTATAGTGTTTTATGTACCATATTATAACGTTTTAGATGCATATAGATATAGAGAAAGAGATATCTACGTCTGTCCTCGTTCATTATCATCTCTATATGTTAAATGATTAATGTTTAATAATATTCAAAGGTTTTATTAGTTAACTTTTCTTTAAAACATATATAAATATTATCTTACTATAGTAAATTGTATATAAATAGCCAAATTCTTTAAATTTTGAATAAAAAATCTCCTATCGTCGGGAAAATTTCAAGCAAAAACTCGTTTGCAATAAAAAAAATTAGAATAAGCAGCTTAATTAGAAATTTCTGTGTCCTAGATTTCTTGGTTCATTTAGCGGCACAAATCCCCAATTTTTTAGCTATAAAGGTAAATATTTTTATGATTTGGTCCAATATGTTGTTGCTCATATCAGATTTTTTTTCATTCTCTCATTGGTTTGGAAACCTCCGACCCGGCTCCCTTTCTCAGTGCGATCCAGGGTCTTTTTGTACAATTATGCATTCCGTATCATGTTGATGCTTTTATTTTTGGTTGAATCAACTAAAAAATGATTTTTTTTGTTAATTCTGTAGAAATTATGATTGATCACCTGGTGTTGTATGTGGATCGTCTGGTGAGGCCGGCGCCCGTGCATCCGGTGGAATCGGAGAGTGGTCCCTCTACGGAGAAAGATAAGGAGGTTGTCCAAGGAGGCGAGTAGGATGACCCGCTTATTCATGCGGCGGAGTGTCGCATTTGTAGGAGGAAGATTCCTTGTGCCTGCAATGGCATCCTCGAGGTAATTCATTTCTTTTATTCTGTTGTTAAAAGGAATAGATAGCTCGTTTCAGCTATTTGACTTCCAGATTAATAGACCTTATAAATTATGCTAATTCTTACTTGCTTTGGTATCTTGAATGCTGCATGAAATATTTCTATGATAGACATTGACATTGTTGAGTTTTATATGTTCTGAATTGCAGTATGCAATGAGAAAGGAGATATAGTTTGTGAGATAAATCATCAGGTACCTACTTACGTTAATCCTTTGATTTCATATGCATCGGCTTACTTGCTACTCGAGATCACTTTAGGCCTTTCGTTTCTTTAAAGAATTGGAAGTTACAAATTTCGAGTAAGGAGTTGTGAATGATTCTCAAGCCTCAAGGAGGGAGAATCATTTGCTCTTATGATGAGCTTGGTAGAGTGAAAAAAAGGAAAGAAAATGAATTTTGGAGTGTGTTTGTAGGATTCCTCCTAATGCGTAAAAATTGAATCATTCCGAATTTAGGAGATTAATTTATCCCCTTAATCCTAATTTACTAATGTTATAATTGATACTTGGTTGTTGGGGTTCCTCGTTGATATAGTCCGTCTTTAATATACTGTGCAGCCTTATTAACAGGGGTGTAAATGAACAGTTCGTTCGGCGAACCGTTTGTATAACGTTTGTTTATGAATCTAAATAAACAAGTATGATCAAAAATTCTATTTTCGTTTAATAGACAAAAGAACACAAACAGAGGTGTGTTCAATTCGGTTATAAACTCGTTTAAAGGTTTGTTCATAAGTTCGTTTATATATTTGTTTATAAACTCGTTTATAGGATGAAAATACTTGTGAATATAGCTAAATATTAATTTTTGTTGTTGCTAAGGATGTTATACAGGTCATGTTGAAATCTAAGTTTTATTTTGTTCCTTTTGTTTTATTTATTTATTGTTATTTAGTTAATATTTTTGAATATATAAACAAACATGTTTGTTTTACGAATGAATAAACGAACACATTCACGAACACTTAAATGAACATGTTCACGAACACTACCCCACCTCGTCGCCGAACTGAAGAAACAGCTATTGATATTGGGTAATTTTGATTTTCTTGCTTGTATTAGTTTCTTTATGAAATGACTTTTTGTATTGGTAAAATTGAGTGTCTGGCATCCGATTGAAAAGCATGATATCTGCTAGAAACTTGATCTAAACTTGCTAGAAAGCAATTTTGTATTATCTGTTTGAAAGATTCCATCATAATTATTGTGCATCTGGCTTGTAGCGGAGGCTGGACAATCTCTGGATTTGTATGATCCTCTCATTTTGGCTATTGCGGAGGCGGA
Source organism: Abelmoschus esculentus (assembly GCA_035048815.1). Taxonomy (NCBI): domain Eukaryota; kingdom Viridiplantae; phylum Streptophyta; class Magnoliopsida; order Malvales; family Malvaceae; genus Abelmoschus; species Abelmoschus esculentus. Next base: position 14,368,961 of record JAUCBN010000048.1, read on the forward strand.
ACGCCCAGTTTTGGAAACCGGGTATGTTGAATATGCTTCATCAAGTGCCACTGGAGCTGCTTTTTGCCGTTCAGCTGCTGTAATTGTAAGCATTTAGCTACGAATCAATCATCTGGTCATACTGAATGTCATTCAAAACCATGTTTAGCTTAGCACGTACTCTAAAACAAGTCATTTATGTACATTTTAACATTTTCGCCGTAAAGTTGGAGTCAATTTATAAATACATATAGCCATGTTCAAGGAATTGTTTTGATAAATAGATTTGAAGAAAAAAGGTGTGGTAATGTGTAGGAGCTTTTAACTGTAAGAATTTTATGTTCTTAGGAGACAGATGTACTGTCATTTCCCCCATTTGGGCATGGTTATTGGTTAAAGAGAATTAAAACTTAGTTTTACAGTTTTCTGCAATTGTTTTGCTTTGAACTCCCCATTTCCCTCCTCTCATCATGGCAGCAGTGGTGCTATTCCACTGAGTCCACCATGGCAGTGGTCATCTCAGTCGATTTTCATGTCAGCACTTTCCTTTTCTTTTATTCCGTAGGTGGAACAAAGGGTATCCTCTCAGCTACGAAAATTGATGTCTGATGGAAAACCACAGACTCTACCTTAGCCATAAGCACTCTTTAGAAAAATTGTGTATACAAAAAGGATTTAAAAAGCGTTTTCGGTTGTATCGCATTTATTGCGGTTATGAAATTAACGATTGCTATCACAGTCGTTGCGGGAGTCGCGGTCGTGAATTTTTTTAAAACCCGTATAAAAGTTTTTGAAATAACGGTATAATAGCAAAAATAACGGATTGTTATCGATCATTATCTGTTAAATAATGACCGTTATCAGTGTAAATTTAAATTTTACCGTTATTTTTGCTAATAACAATTTTGGATAACGATATTACCGTTAAATAACAATTATTATAATGATAATGGATCGATTTTTTAAATCCCTGTCCTATAGCTTTCTTTTGGTTGGTTCTTAAAAAAATATTAAAAAAAGGGTTTTTCTTGTCCATTTCTTCATTTTATCCTTTGGCAGGCTATGGAGATATTTTCTTTTCTACTTTTTAATTTTGAAAAAAAAATTGAGTAAATATTTGAAAGAAGCACATAAATGTAATTAGGTGGATGCCCATCCATAACTCAAAAAGCAAGACTTTGTAAATTGGGTTAGACATGACGAATTTAATCTATTTAATATTAATCCGAATATATTGATCTAAAATTTTATGAAAATTAAATTAAATAGAAATTGATTCAAATTTTAGTTATAACGACAAACATCCAAACTGATTTTTAACCAAGTTGAATGGGTACCAATCGATTTTATTTGAATAAAAAATAACACAAATCAAAGACAATTTGACATAAAAAAAAATATTAAAATAAATAAATAAAGACAATTTGACCTAAGAAAAGATATTAAAAGAAATAAAGAAAAATCATATAAGTGCATAAAAATGATAAGATTAAAAGTTCGATTAAAACTGATTAATCTTTCTTAATCTAAAATTAATCAAACCGATATGACTTGACCTAACTCGATCTTTAAACTAAATCACTACTTATCCGACTAAAATCAAAGTTAAACCCCAAACTGATATTGAAACAAAATCATTTAGAATTGGAATAACTTTAATTGAAATGATCTGAATCAAACCGATTCGAATGACCTCTTCGGCTTGTAATTGTGGTGAATGGTGAATTAGGGTGTGCATTCTGAAATTTTGGATATTTAAAATTTTTGGATCGGTATTTTAGTGATTCATATCTGATCCGAAAAAATTAAATATATGGTTTTTTGAATATCTAAAATTTCAGATCGGATATTCGAATATCCGAATTTATGACTTCATTTAACTATTTTTTTTAATTCAACGGTCTTATTTATGAAAATTTTGGTTTTCGAATATAATAATCAACAAATTATTGAATATAACAATATTTTTATCCTTAAAAATTTTATTTGTTCATATATAACAAGTAAAAATATCAAATATAACAATATTTCTATATATAAAAAATTAAATATTTCTGATATCGGATATTCGATCTGAATATAAAATACCTATCTATATCTGATCTAAAATTTTCGAATATCCGATCTAAATTATCAAAATAAAATTCGGATTAAATATCCAAAATTTTAGATCGGGTCAACCTATCACACCCTTAATCGGCGATACATATAACACAACACATGGTTCTTTGTGTTGGGTCCCATTCACTTTAAAACAAAGTGGCAGTGGACCATGGAATCTGGTTGTGTAGATTAAAAAAGAGTGGTGATGAATGATACAACACGAGGTGTTTCTGCAGGGAAATTAAAGGAAGGAAATTAAGGGACACTCCTACTCCCTGTCAGAGCCATAGGCATTGAATTTGGGCACTAACAGTCCTTAAAACCAACCCCAGCTCTGTTAGGACAAGAATCCTCTTGGTGCTGGTTCTGATGCAGGGACAGAAAGAATTCATTTTTAAGTTATTTGACTCGAGTTCAAACAAGTATTTCAATAATCGATTCGAATCATTAGTGGACAAAAGATGTACAAGGAAGGAATCTCACAAAAACAAAAGCCTGAATGGAAGGAAGTCTTTGTTTCAATAGTAGACTAATGCGCGTGCTTCTTGGATGAATTATGACATAATTATGATTAAGACATTGTTTTTATAGCTTCATTCTAGTGTGTTTAGAACTCAAAGTCTTGTCATCTTTCGTGCTTTGAAAGTGATTAAGACGAGAAAACAATTAGTATAATCATGTCAAAAAAAGATTATAGGGTGATTTGCAGAACATACAAGACAAGACAAGAACAGACCATACCTGTTGTAAATAGGACATGAGCCGACCAAACCATCCCTGTCCTGCCGACGTTTTACCTTCATTGGTTCTTGGTTCATGAATTGATTCTTTTCCATTCTGTTCCTGAACAGGTAGTTTAGAAGAATCCTCTTCATTATCCTTATCCTTATGTTTTGAACAGACCATTCAAACAGAAACGATTCATCAAAACAAGCACAGGCTACAAGACATGATACATGCATGTTCTGTTAATTCATTAATTCGTCACTAAAAGCCATGAAAGTTGTGGATTAGGATTAGACTAGGTTTATTATTGGGAAAGAACATGTATTATAATAGTCGTTTGTAATAATAAAAACATGGCTTGTAGTTGTTGCTTTTGCTGGCTTGCTTGCTTGCTGCATTGTCTTGCTTCTGCTTTGCAATGTACACGTGGAAAGCAGAGGAGATGGATTCATGATCAAGAGGATGACTTCCCATGGCCCCTACCTCTGAACTGTTTGTAATTCTGTAGAACAGGAACAAGTGTCAAACTTTACATAAAAATAATGTTCATCTTATTTAATCATTAAGACAATAAGATCAATAAAAAAAGCATAAAGGAATAAAAAATTTATGTCCCACTATATCTCCTTCTATGTCTTATATTAAAAAATTAAATTTTAAGCTTTAATTCTAGTTTTTATATCCTAAACTCCATACCCTAAAAAATATATCCTATCCTTAATTTTTAAACCCTAACTACAATCACTAACCTTAAACCCTAAACCCACTATTTTAAAATAGAGATACCAATGAAAACACAATAGAAAAGACAAACAATTTACATCAATAAAAAATAGAGACGAAGTTAGTTTTAGTATTTTTTAAATAATGATATTTTATATTTAAATATTAATCATATAAAATCTTATTTTTTTAATATTTGACCTAATCGCTGCTGGTTCAAATTTTAGTTTTCACAGGCGAGTTAGTCTAAGAATTTATAATTTAGAGGCTAGTGGTTAAGATTGTAGGATATAAAATTTAAAAATTAATATTTAAATTTAATATTTAAGGATTTAACATTCAAGATTTAGAGATTTAAAATTAAAAATTTTTAATTTTAATCTTAAATTAATCATTCTTGTATAAAGGAAATTACACGTTAATTTGTGTATAAAATAATTATCCAATTGTCTATATATATAATAAAAAAGAATAAACAAATTAAATACTTTGAATTTATTTTTTTAAAATAAATATATTTTATAAATAAAATTGTTTGAACCTCAATTTCCTATAGTCATTACACCAATCCATCATCATAATTAGATCACAGTCCCAACTCTCTCTTCAACCATTCCCCTTTCTCTTCTCATATTCACCACTTTTAGACCAGAAAAAACCCTAACCCCACCAAAAGGTCCCCCTTTTCAACCCATCAAAGCTTTCACCTTTTTCACAAAAATGGAGATGGAGCTGACCAACAACACCAAAACCACCCCATACGCACAATCCGAGTCTTCATCAGAGACTCACCCCAACAGCAACAGCAACAACAACAAGACAAAGTCTTTATCGCTCCTTATCCATCAGCACCACCACACAATGGTTGTTTCATACAAGGAGTGCCTCAAAAACCATGCTGCTACCTTGGGTGGTCATGCCCTTGATGGTTGTGGGGAGTTCATGCCTGTCTCACCATCTGAACCTGGCTCATTCAAATGTGCAGCATGTGGTTGCCACAGGAACTTCCACCGCCGTGATCCTTACGACGCTCCTGCTTTCATCCACCACCTTCCACCGCCACTGCCTAATAATCCTACTAGCTCAAGTCCAAGCCCAACGAACAGCACTAGCCGTAGCCCAACCCATACTCCACCCTCTCCCGTACCTTACTCTTACTACTCGTCTGCACCCCACATGCTGCTGGCCTTGAGTACCGGTTACTCGGGAGGGCCGCTGGATGAGTACAACCACTCTAATCCAGTTGTCGGAGTGACAGACAAAAACAACAACAACAACAACAACACGAGTAGGAAAAAGAGGTCAAGGACAAAGTTCAGCAAGGAACAGAAAGAAAAGATGCATGCTTTTGCAGAGAGGGTCGGTTGGAGGATGCCGAGAGGAGAAGAAAAGCTGCTAAAAGAGTTTTGTAATGAAGTTGGAGTCGACAGAGAGGTTCTCAAGGTCTGGATGCACAACAACAAGAACACTTTTGGTAAGAAAGACATGATAACAGTCGGTAATCTCAATCTTGATGGCAGCAACAACAACAACAACGAAAATGAAAATGGAAATGACAATGTCGGAAATAGCTTTGATTCCAATAACAACGAGTATTGTATTCAGCTTCATGTTACTAACAATGGGTCTTCTTCTGCATCTTAGTTTAACTGGAAAATTTTATAGAAATCAACCAGCTTTAGTTGGTGCTCAGTTCTTGTTACTGTTCCTTTTTCCCTTCTGGTTTAAAACTTGTTCATGCTCTTAGAATATATTATCATACATACTAATGAACATCTAATTTCTTATTGCTCGATCCAATATTAATGGAAGAGGATATAACTTGTGAGGTTAATTAACAAGTTCAAAAAATAGTTTACTTTTACTTATTATAACATGATTCTTTGTCTTGTAGCTTAGAGTTGATAGTTGCCTTTCTTTTCCTTTGGTTTTATCTTGATTTGTCCAAAAGTTTCTGGTTTTGTTCAAATTGTGTGTATTTTCAGATCAGATGATGTCCTGAATATGCAACTGGTGTCCTTATTTTTGCATCAAAATCTTTGCACTTTTGAAAGTTGTATCTTTGCCTTTGATTTTGGTATACCTTGAATGAATTAAACCCCTAATCTTTTTCCATTATTTTATTGTTTATCCCCCACCTATATATTATCCTTCTCCTATTTTACCTTTTTTAATATATTTTATTTTTGTCGTTTTCATATATATATATATATTACTAATTTGATGTGTTAGTTGATGATATAGCTTTGAACATCTCTATTTTTGTATGTTATCTAATCTTTAAAGGCAAGCATGCTTTGATTAGTTAAGGAAATATAAAATAATACTTGGATCCTTTTGCATAATGATTATAAACAAAAAAAAGAAAATACTTGTTGCAGAGAACTTTTAAAAAATTGTTTTAAAATAAAAATTAGATTTATGGGACGAGAAATTATATCATAAACCCTTTCCACAATATTATCTAGGTTTCTAATCAATCAGATTTATCAAACTCATATTTTTAAAGGTGAATCGTCAACTCTTTTCTATATGTAATTAGTGAGTGGGTAGTTACTTAAAAATGAACGAATCTGATTGCATGGACCACAGATGACGTGGTGGAAAGATTCATGATATAATCTCTCAGGGACGGAATCAAGATTTAAGATTATGGGGCAAAATACAAATGATCGAAAGTGGGAGGACAAATTTATAAATAAACCAAATTTTTAAAAAAAATAAAATAAAAAAATAAAGGTGAAAAAAATTTCTTAGGGAGTGAGGGCATTTTGCCACCGATTAATTGATTTAAGTAGATTAAACATTAAAAAATAAATTAGATATTTTTATTCTTTTAAGTTCGAGAATTGGTTATGCATGAAAAAGTTTTACACTCTGTCACATCCAAACTTGATACTAAATCAATTTTCATTTTATTAGTATTGAAATTTTATAAGTTAAAGTGAAGATTAAATTAAACTTTAATTATATAAATTTATTTTAATATATCTTAATATTCGAAAAATAAACAAAAACTATCACCTACTTTTAAGTAGTAACCAAATTTATCTTAAAAAACATTACATTAACAATTTAAATTCTGATAGGCAAATTAAAATGCTAAAGGGCAAGAGTAAAATAAATAATGCAATAAAAAAGAAATAAATATACAAATAAAATATGCTTTATTAAATAATACGAATATAATAATATATAATAAAACTATATACATAATGTAAAAAATATGTATTGCATAAGTAGAGCTATATAGATATTCGATTTTATATTATCTTATATATTACATCAACAATAATACCAATCGAGTTATATCCGAGCTTTTAAAGTATTTGATTTAAGAAATCTTAACAAAATTTGATATCAATAAAAGAAAGAAATGACCAATTTTTGTAAATAAAAAAGCAGGGAAGGCCTAGGGGAGGAGAAATTATATCATAGGCCCGGCCTACTATGTCAGTCATGGTCTCATCCAATAATAATCACCCACTTCATCATTAATTGCCAACTCATTTTTTTCAACCAATGAATCTTCACTCATAATTTACATGTCATTTTAAAAATATAATTTCTGAAAATTAAATTAATTACATAGTTGATTAGTAGCGGAATGGGTGATTTTCATTGACTAAAACCACGACTGACGTAATAGGTCGGGTTTATGATATAATCTCTCCAAGGGGAGAGGGGTTGGGGAAGTATTGTGAGATTAGGCACAACAGTCTTTAAATGTTTTCAAAACTATTTAGGCATAAAATAAGCAAACAAAGCATTCGTTAGGCCCAACATATTTATTATTATTATTATTATTATTATTATTATTATTATTATTATTATTATTATTATTATTATTATTATTTCTTAGAAGTTACAAAAATTAAGAAGTTTATCAAAAATATCATATTTTATCCGCAATTTAATTTAGTTTTAGATATAATTAAATTTTAAAAATTATATAAATACTCTCATTTATTCATGCGTTATTATTTTGATATTTTATTTTTTTATAAATTAAAATTATTTTAAGAATCATAAATCTATATATTTAGAGTATAATCTAATTAAATAAAAAGAGAATAGAGAGAAACTAAATCCCTCTCCTCAATAAGAGAAGAAGATAAGGTTAATTTTATATTGTCCGAAAATTTTTAACATCAAGTCCTTTTGATTTACAAACCAAGAGAGAATCTATCAACCGAAAGAAGTGAGTATGTATTCTAAAATTCCTTTCATGTCAAATATAATACAGAAAACTATACTAGACCAATCGAACAATGATAATTTTTAAAGATTTTTTCATGCTATTTTTCTGGATTCACACTACTATAGCAAGCCATCCGACAAAATAATGTATCTGAGACGTACTAAATAAGGACACATAAAAGATAGATGATCCATGCATTCAGAACTAGATTCATATAAGAGACACTACAAATCGCTTATGCCTCCCTAATACATCATCCTCTCTTTTGTTGGTAGTTTATCTTGCAACACAACCAAACTATAAAAGAGCGACGAAGAATTGACAAGTTTTCTTATATGATTTTATACCGTAAAATATTATCATTTTTATGACAAAACATGTCGGAAATTTTTTGTGCTTGAAACCTCCATATCACGTTTTCTGTTAAAACAAATTCCTCCCGCAAACCCATTTTTCTTGTTGATTCCCAAAATAAATCCAATAGTTTCGGACCAAACAGGGGATGTCATGTGGCTATTTGGGGCATTTATGAAGGTGAATGGACTATTTATTGTACGAAATAGACTCATTATTACTTATTGTTTTTGGGGTTTATATATATCAATTCTGGAACATACACCATATGATCAAGTGCCGGCCACCGTAACATTCCATACGATATATCCTACAACGAGGACATGGATGGAACCAGGACTATTTCTGTTTCATTTTTCATTTCCATGATCAGAGGAGTAAGTTCTATGAATTTCCACCTTCTTTTCATGGTGATGGGAGTGTCGGGAACAGAGCATCAGAAGTTCATCAATGGTGAGTCATCCACGTACCAAATCTTTACTCACCCTTTAAAGTTCCATTCCACGAAACATCAGTGCAGTCGGATACAAAAATGGCAATGCAAGACATAGAGAAAAGAAAACCAGATGCCATGGCATTTCAAATAAACATGATAATATGTGTAAGTTAACGAAAGCAGATTATATATCCACCAACCTTGTCTTTTATAGTTGATGCTTTGGATGTTCATCTTTCTAACCAGTGTCAGATGGCAGCCAGAGTTCCCCCAAACACTTCAGTAGATCATCAAGGACCTCCCTTTTCTCTAGGGAACCAATAACCCCAGTGAAGTGATCAAGGGAACTCCAGAGGGAACCTGACTTGCTTTTTCTTCTCTGTGGTTAGATGCTTAGGCCGCAAAGCTAACCTACCTATTTATAAGTGAAGGCTCTATGTGTGTGTTGTGCCGACCGAACCCAGGTTAGATATCAAACCAAATCTACGCATGGCAAGTTACTAAAACTGAACCTAGTCAGGATTGTGGTGTTTGGGGGATTAGAGATGATGATTTAGAGAATATTGTTGAGCTGAGTGGAGTTGATTTCTCCCCACACCTTTACCACACTACTGTCATTGTCGTATTTCGAAAACTGTTATATACATTCCCTGTAGTAAGTTCGATATATCTGGAGTTACTAGTTCAAGCTATATTTATCTAGGAGTTGTATGCATGCATGCATGCATGTATGTATGTATGTATGTATGTATGTATGTATGTATGTATGTATGTATGTATGTATGTATGTATGTATGTATGTATGTATGTATGTATGACAGCAACTTAGATTCTATGGGGGTGAAGGAGAATAAAGGCATATATGGCCAGAATTTTATGCAACTTTCAACCTCAAAATCTTTCCCAAGTATCCATCTAGTCTGTTATTGCGTCTACATTAATTTCCTCCAACTCTCCCCTCCCTGCCATGACCATGCATCAAAGTATCATAAGCCATGTCATCAGGAGGAACATTCAGTTTTTCCATTTCCTTCAAGCTTCAACAACGAAAATGCAGGCTCCCTATTGCCATTGGCACAGTGAGCATCAATCAATGCATTAAACATTGCGAGTGTTGCATTTGACTGATTAAGACCTGTAGCTATAACTGCAGAACTTTCTTGTCTTAAAATACAATGAAATGATCTAATATTATGCCTACAAAAGGATTCTGCATTTGATTAAAACATAATTTATGTTCCTTTAACCCCTAACAAGAACTTGCTGCCTAATTTCTAAACTGGGAAATGATTTTTTCGCACGGTATATCAATAACATCATCAAGTATAACACTTGGTGGAGCAAAAACTTGTTGGCATCTCACTAGGACATGTAGAATCCCAAGCCAAGCTTGGTTTCCAAGCCTCTCCCACAATATTCATAGGCAAAGGCAAACTAAACGGAAGCCCAATGGACCGAACAGAGTGGTCCCAGTGGTCATTATCACCATGGTTGACATTTAAGCTTTTAAACAAGCAACTTTCCTGATCCCCATTACTCATCATGTTGAACTTGTTCCATAGCATCTCCTGTGGCAAAGTCGTGGTTCCCGGGTATCCGCCGCCGAAATGTAAACTATCCGAGGCCTTACGGTAATGATCTTCGAGCATGGAACTCGACATGTTTAACAACATTGAAGTAACATCAAGAGATGATTTGGAGGCTGATGAAGTATGGTCAAGAGATGTAATAACGCTGGTGAGGTCTCCATTTGACATATGAGTGATGGGTTTGTAGGGGAGAAAGTCTAAAGTGGGGAACACAGCATTAGATGTCTGTAACAGGTCAACATTAAGGTTTAAACTGTTTTTTTCTGACAAGGGAATGTTCGGCATATCAGACAACGATGATGTTTCAGGAACCGAAGAAACCCAGGAATTAGAAAGAGCTCGTTGAACTGTGGAGTTGGTCTTCTTGAATATCCTGCATATCGCCCACGAATCCTGAAAGTAAAACGATCAATAAAGAAAGAAGATAACATCATAAAACAATACAAAAGTAAAAGAGATCAAAGGAAGGGTTTTCGTTACATTGGCTGGAATGGTTTTGTCTAAGAATCGCTTCGGAGGAACCGAATCAGCAAGCGAAGGCAGCCTAAACTCATGCATCATCCAATCAGTTTTCACCCCTTTGGCTGCTCTGCCTTTGTAGAAAACAAGAGATTTCTTCAAGCCAATGCATTTGCTGCCTTCGGAGGAATATATCGGTCGGTCGGTTCCAGTGGCTTTCCAAAACCCAGCTCCGGTTACTCGGTTCGGCCTTGCACTGTTTCTGTATTTTCTATCCCTTGGACAGTAGAAATACCACTCTTTCTCGCCGGCCGTCGCCAGTTCTTGGTACAAAAAATGTCAGTTTCTATATCCCAGTTCCAGGCTACATTAGAACTATAAACAGTGCCATACATATGGTGTTAGTTAACTTACTTGGAAGATCCCATGGATCATACTTGTAAATGTCGAGTTGCTTGATGAGCTCCATGGAGAGAGGTTGGTGTTGAACCTTTCTTTTCAGATAAAACCCTACAAGTTCTTCATCAGTTGGATGAAACCTGAACCCTGGAAGCATTATTTCTTCCATTTCATGTCTTTCCTCCATATTTTCCCCCTTGAATGCAAAAGCAAATGGATGGGAAACTATGCTTAAAGGAACAAATGAGCTTCAAAGAAGGAGAAATGAACTGAAAGACAGAAAGTTGAGAGTTAAGTTTCTGTTGCTTTGAAGCCAATATATGCTCCCTGGGGAAGGGTCTTCCCCCCGAAGTATCAGCCGCCTTTTCTGGTATGTGTTTGGCGAGGATCGCGTTCGAAGGGAAAAAGTAGTAATTTGGTAAATTTAGACTTTTTATAAAAAGGTTAAATTATACTTTTGGTCCTTATATTTTACTTAATTGTTTTTGGATTTTATCTCTATATTTTTGTTTGACACGACCTAAACTTTTTTATAATCATCGATATCTAATTTATTGCTTGATTATCTTAGATATAAACAATAAATTATTACGGGACGATTCTTCTAACTTAATTTCCTTCACTCACAATATTATTTAAAGAATTTAGTATCTCAATATATCTAGCTAACTGATTCTTGGTCAAACTAACTTTTTTTTTTTCGCATTTGAGGTGATTTCATATCAAATATCAATAGCTTGAATAGAAATTCTATGTCCTCTTTTGATATTCCTATTTATTATTCTCGCCTTAAAAAATATGTTTAGAGTTTATGATTAAAGTTTAAAGTTAGGATTTAAGGAGTTAAGACATGTTATATTTTTAATATTTATAATTTAGAGTTTAGGATCAGAATTTTAAATTTAATTTTTAATATAATTTTGATTCTTAGTAGTCCTTCATTTTCTTTATCCCTTTGATAAGAGATATATCTTACAAACAAACAACTCGTATAAATATTTCTGAAATAATAACAATTTATTTTTTACTTAAATTACTCGAAAGATTCTATAATTTGATTTATTTATATTTATAATGGTATGAAAAAAAAAACTTATACTTCCTTTTGATGTCCGTTTCAGTAAAAATAAACAAATTTTAAATCCTAACTTTAAATTTTTTAATTTTAATATTAAATTTTAATCATAAATCTTATTTTTTTTTAATACGATACATAAAAATAATTTTTTTATTAATTAATACACATGATCAATGCCATCACTAATAAATTCAAATTTATAATCCAAACCTATAATATTTTTTTTCAAATGAAGACAAAAAAAATCCAAAATAACATATAATTTTTTCTTGGTCATTGGTCTTAACAATTATATAGAAACATGTACCCAAACCAACTCCCAATACACACAATTCAAACCCATGATACATATCTTAATCCTGTCCAGTTCCTATGCAGATGTTAATAATGTAATGAAATTTAGTGTTTCTCAGACTCCGAAAATTCAGTTTCTATTCCATTCCCAGAGCTTCTATTCCACTGAGTCTGTCAGATTATAATATAAAGTATTTGTATCTGTGCAGTGAAAATAATATAATAAGAAAGTAATGTGATAATTCATGGGGTCCAATGCATCAATTAATCTGGCATTTCTTTCAGAGTTAGGGATTTCAAAACCCTAAAAACCAAATCATTTGACTTTCTGGACCCTATTTTTGTAGGTCAATTTTTTTATTACTCCTCTAGTTTTTTAGGGTTTATTCTATTAAGTTTAACTGATTCGCGTTACAAATTTAATTTTACTCTGTAAGTTATGATGTCTCGAACTCGAAACATATTTAAAAAAATCAAAATATTTATTATTTGGATTAACCCTTTTTAGTTTTGTAGGCTAATTCTTTTTTTTTTTTGATTCAGTTACAGTGGTTACAGTAGTATCTGTTCTAGATTACATTCTCTATTAGACATTGATCGTTCAATCATTGTACTGACATTACTGGTGCTCGAATTCGTGACCTTTAGAAACTAAATATTAAGACTAGATAATTCGCGTTTTTCTAGGCTAAAACTAAATATTAAGACCAAAGGCTTTAGCAAATAATCTTCATTATCCTATGATCACACGTACACTAGTCTTGGCAATTTTAATATGTCATTGATTGAATTTTCTACTTTTAAAAACATCATATTTGTGCTAGAAATAAATTTGAATATGTGAATAGATATGTTTTATTGGTCGATTAATTTGGATCGAATAATTATTTTATTTTAATTTATTTTATATATAATATCAATATTTGAACTCAAAATTTTGATATCTCTAAATTTTAAATACCTAGATTCTTAGTACAATGTGTTTATCAAATTGAATAAGAAAAAGTTTAACGTCCTTATGAAAGATTTTAAATTCAAGTTTGATGATGCTTAAAATAAGCTGATATTAAGTAACAGAGGTAGAGAGAAAGAATACTATAACGATGGATCTTAAAGTAAAAGTTTAAGGAGAATAGCTTAAAATTAAAAAAAAAAATAGAGGCTTAAATATTTTTTTAAAAAAAATTAAGGGTTTAATTAAAATTTTTAATAATTTTGAGAGATTAAAAAAATAAATATTTTCATAATAATTTTGGAGAATAATGATGTTTAAGGTTATATTTAAAGAAATAGGTGAGTTTGGGGTAATCTCAATAAAATTTTACTCGATTCATACTCATAAAAGATCTTGTTAAATTCACCAAGATTTTTACCTTGTTTTTTAAATATATGTAAAAGCTAATGATATTATTCGAGCTTAATATAAATATAAAAATTTAAAAAAAAAACGTTAGATTTGAGGAGATAAATAACTTAACTGTCATGATCGAATTAGAGATAAAATCAATATTTAAGTGCGACTCTTATTAATTTCTTATTAATCTTCTATAAAAAAACAAATGAGAAAATAGGGATGATTTTAACATTCAATCATATTTTTATATGAAAAATAAATTTTTTTCCCTTTTCTACTTTTATATGTAAAGTAATAATAAATGAAAAAAGAAAAGAAAAGAAAAGAAAGACTCATTATTATATTTTTTTTCTTATTAATACAAATCAATTTTTTATTACTCGAGAAATAAAAAAAATATTTTTAAAATTTAAAACTAAAATTTTATGGTTAAATTATTTAAAAATTCATTAAATTTTTTAAGAGTTTTTAATTATTATTTATATTTCTTAGATCATAATTTTTTAAGGTAATCAACTAAAGATCGTAATAAAAAATTATAAAAAAAAAGTTATGATTTGTTCACAAACTTATCGAATCGAGTTGGACCTTGATCGACTTGATTTACTAATATCTCGAATCAAACTCAATTTTAAGTCGACCCAGTTCAATTCAAGCATTAATCGATTTTAATTTGAGCCGAAGTAATATTTTTTTTTTACTTCCTGTCTCTAATGAAGGTTGATTACAGTTACTACATTGCACAACTTAGAATCAGGGTTCTGGTAATTAAATACAGGGTGAAGTAAGTGTGGGTAAAAGTGAGTTTTAATTACTACAGTTTCCCCTCTGTTTTAGTGAGTTTTGGGAAACCAAATGCTATAGAATTCATCAATTTTCTTGGTTTTTACTACTGTAATTAAGTAGACTCTGAAATTTTGAACCATTTTTTTGTGTTTCATAACTTGGTAAACCCACTTGTCTAGTCCTTGGCAGGCATGTGTCTGGTTGTAGTTGACCCTCCCCAACTCTATCCCTCGGTTGGAACCTTTTCTGTCTGTTCCTTCAACTGGGGATTGAGTTTAAATAAATAAAACTCTACAAAACCAAGCTTATGTGACTCGGTCTAAGGAAAAATTAACACTATCGAACAGGGATGGAGCCAAAATTTAAAGTTGAAAGGGACAAAACACAAATGCTTAGAAATAGGGGGACAAATTCATAAAAAATAAATTAAAAAAATTTAAATAAGAGAACAAAAGTGAAAAAAAATTCTTCGGTCGCCTCTCTAATAGTTCCGTCCCTGCTATTAAGTACAATCATGTAAATAAGTTGAAAGTACAATTATGGTGTCTAATAATTAGTATATTTATTTAATTTCAATACTTTATTATCCTTCATTTATGTGTATGTATTTATAATTGTTAGAAATAGAGGTGATTATGTAGGTTAATAGTACCATTTAACATAAACAGTCGGTTAACCATTATAACGGTTATTAAATTTTATTAATTATAATTTAACCATTAAAAAACGGTTAATCGTTACGATTAACCATTGAGAAGAGTATATTATGTAATGTTTAGTTTAAAAATTCATTTTAATTAAATAGAAAAATCATTTTAAAATACATGTTAAAGCTTATTTAATTAAAATTCATTTTAAATAAGAACATCTAATTAAGTTTAGCTTAAATTTTAATAATTTCTTGTAACATCCTAAAACCGGGTTAGTAAAAACGATTTGAATAATGTAAATTAAAAACGAATCATGTGTTAAATATATGAGGATTAAGAGACATAATTGAATTAAATGAAGAACTTGGTGATTGCATGATAAAACTTGGATTCCATGAACTAACCTTAGTAATAAATCAAGTTTAGGCAATTCATTAAGGGTAATATGGTTATTTCCCCACCCATTATCAATCAAACAAAAAGAACCAAAAATCTCTTCCTCCTCCTTCATTTCCACGACAACAAGAGAAAAATAGGGGAGAGAGAAGCTTGAGAGAAAGCTTGAAAGAAGCCATTTAAAGAGGATTCTAAAGCCTTGCATGAGTAGAGATTTGGGTTAGAAAACCAAGTCTAACTATATCGGTAAGGTTTTCCTTCCATAATCAAAATTCATGGGTGTTTAAGCTTTTGAGTTTTTGACAATCTTATGATATTCTTGTGTTAGAATGGGTTGATGGAATGCCTAATCTCAAGATAAAATTTAATTGGTATAAGTTTTGAGGAATGAACAATTTGAGTTAAGAAACTTAGAAATAGAAAATATGTAAGTGAAATATTAGTGATAATTGGTTCAATAAGTTGTTGTAATTGATGAAAGAAGGAAATTGTTGATGTTGATTCCATGTTTGAGATGCTGGAAATTCATGAAAATAGTTTGAAGATTAGGAATTAAGGGTATGAATTGGGAATTAGCCGAAAATGCTTAGAATTGTTTCCCTAGGTCGGGATTTAAGGAGTTAGGTGCTGAAATTTTAAAGCATGATACTACTATATACCTAGTTTAAGTGAAAATTTACGGAACCTCAATCCGAGTTCGGAAGAGAGAGATATAATCTTTTTCGTAGGGCTGTCCGAGCAGTCCCGAAAATCCGGCCGGGTCTGTTTCGAATGGAATCTGGTGTTGATTGGGTAAGAATTAAAATATAAGGTTAATTGTTCCTTGTAGAGGATTCTTCTAGCTTTCCAACGAGGTAAAATGGACTAAAATCGGACATGTGAGCTAGGAGATATGATCGATTCGCCAAAGGGTAGCAAAACTGTCCATAATGCACAAATGCACATGTTTATAATTGTTAGGCCTAAGATCACTTGAATTAGGTGCCCTTGATAGATCCTAATGTAAGGCTATTGTGTATGGATTGATAGATAACCCGAGAGAAGAAATCGAAGAACAAGAAAGGCTCGACATAGCAAGGAAACGAGGCAAGGGGATCACGATCTACAGTCCCTAAATAGCTTGGAGACCTGGTGAGTGTGGCAAACCTTAGGGTTAGGACCTAGGGTCCTAACCATCCTTTGTTTATTTAAATTGATTTGTCAGGTAAATGGACTAATCTATATTCGGTAAAAGGGAAGGAGGATTAATGTTAAATGACTTGATTGATTATATGACTTGCCTACTAGATTACTAGAACTAGCTTAGCACATATGCATTTCTTGGAAATGACGAGGTAAGTAGCGGCACGCGGCTACGAATGTCAGGTACGCAAACCATGCATGAAGCACAAATGTAATGATATGAACATTGGTTTGATAGCATGATATGCGTGTTATTGCTATTATGATGTACATGTATTGGTAACATGTTATGAATACTTGTCATTGATAATATGAATTGGATTGCTATAAATGAAGTGATACAAGCATGATAATTGTCTTTGTATTAGCATGTATCGAATACTTGCTCTTTGTAATATGAACTTGATTACATGAATTGAATAATGATCAAATGGATATTGAAATGTTATTGAGCCTTGGTCTATAGTGGTCATAGGTAGTACGGCATGCCTAGGGTCTTGAGCTCATTGTTTAGTGCTTCGGCACTCTTGTTTAGTACTTCGGTACTCTTGTTGGTACTATGGGTACCGTGATTGGTGGTTAGTCACCATTGTTAGATACCATGGGTATCTCTTGTTAGTACCTTTGTGGTATTCTTGTTAGTGCCTTTGTGGCACTCTTGTTAGTGTCTTCGTGACACTCTTGTTGACTCGCTTACCTTATCCTACTATACCAAGGCATCACATGAATTTAATTGAAAAATTGAATGATTGAACATGAACTATATGTACATGTATTGACCTGAGAAGCATTGATATTTGATCATGTATTGTTATTGAGTAATGAAATGCAATTGATGCTATGTGTAGCACTTAATGTGAAATGGCTATTGGTATTGGAAATGATCATATGGCTATAAGTAGCCCTTGAAATGAATTGTTTAATGAAACCTTGAGAAATAGAAAATGAAAGATGAGTTATATGCATTGACTAGATGCTAGTTTGAGCATATAGACCTTGACATTGAATTGTAAGATAAAAATGATATACATGAGAAGCATGTTGATTGTTAAATTGAGTTATTGATGAACTTGTATATTGATCGTACCAATGTCATGTATTGTATTGTTTGCTTATTTGAAGCATGATATAATTATTATTTTGTTATGTCTAATTTGGTTAGAATAGGGCTGCCTCACTAAGTACTTCATAGTACTTACCACTCGTTTCCTCCTTCCCACTAATGGGATATCGAGCCAAGGAGATAGATCGTGGTTGAGCGGGAGCAAGGACATCAAGCAAGAAATGTATGGTATTTTGTAATGTTTTGTTAACTCCTAGAATGGTGGCTTAGTGATCATGGCATGTTAGCATTTTGCATTTGAGGGCTTGTCTCATGGTTTTTGTATATATGGCTTGTTAATTGTCTTGGTTTGTAAGCCATAAGGCATGACATTTATAGTTGGCTAGCCTTGCATAGTTTGAGTTAGGCTATGGTTTACGTATTTTGGATTTAATTTCATGATTTGCTTGGAGGGTTATTCATGATGGCATGCAATGATAGGAAGCAAAGTATGTTGGTATGAACCCATTAGAACCATGACATGCTTATGATAGTTACCATGGTGAAAGTGCATGACATAGTTATAATTTGAATGTTTATGGATATGAATACTAGCTTGAAAAATGATTTGGTTAAAATGTAAAGACTTAACAATTGTTACATGACACAAAAGCATGTATTCTGGTCCCTTGAGGCTTAGATGTGTATTAGGACCATATAGGTGGTTTTTGGATAGGGTCTAAGTGTTTAAAAGCTTGAAATCTACCAATTTCGAGCAGGGGTATCGATACCACTTACATGGGTATCGATACCACCCTTGGTAGATTCAAAATGGCATCGAAGCTTGGTTCGATGCCAAGCTTCATTAAGATCTTCCTAGTTCGATGCTAGTATCGAGCCAGGCCATTATTGCCTTAAGTCATTGAGTCTTTGGAATAGACTAGCATCGGTACCTGGTTCGATACTGGGACTTCCAGTAACGAAATGGCATCGATGCCAGTATCGAACCAGGCTACTCAACCTCAGTCAATGAGTCAACGAGGAAGACCAACATCGATACATGGTTCGATACTGGGGCTTCCAGAAACGAAATTGCATCGATACCTATTTCGAACTAGGCTTCCCAGCCATGGTCAACATAGTTGACCTGTATCGAACTAGGGTTCGATACCCCTGTTCCGATACCCCTCTATAGGGAGTATCGATACCCCTAGTTAATTTGGTTTAACTTGAAAAATGAAAATTAGCTTAATCAATAAGAGTATGTTAATGATAATTAAATGAATAAAAATTTGGCTAGATGTTTTGATTAAGCTCAATCGAAATTGTAATTGATAGATGAACGGAAATTTAGGAATCGAATTGGTAAACTGAATAAAGTACGAAAAAGTTTTAAATTATTCTCAAATCTAATAAGTGTTACAAGATTTTGACTCGTTCAGTTATACAAATGAATTGAAATGTCTTACAATTAAATACAAATCCGGTTTAACTACGAGTTGAATTGTCCGGTCGACACCTTCGTCTCCTAACCCGGGGCGAGGGTGCCACATTTCTATTGAAAAGACAACATATAATTTAATATCAATTTTTAACGTTGAGAAATGTTAATCATTTATACACGTAACCAACTTTTAAACCCATTTTCAAATAAATCTCTAATTTTATAACATCTAATCTACTTTAATCAAGTACTCTAAATTTTATTTTCAAATCCGATTTAAAAAGAAATCCCTAAATTTAATTTTTAAGTATTGCATCAATTTTTTAAATTAGTCCCTGCAAGAGTGTAAACAAAAAGACGAGTTTTGCTAGATAAGTTTTTATGGCACCTAATATTGGAAGTCGTCCAACAGACAGCCGCCCTTTAAAATTGTTAGTGCAATATGAAGTGGGCAACAGTTCCATTGAAGAATCCATGCACATACTATTCATGCTGCTTGGTCGGACATTTTACACCAGGACAATAAAAATAGAGTTTCGGAAAAGAAAACATGCACAAAGCTCCATCAGCGGGTGGAAAAACTCAGAATCTTATCAGGTTGCCTGTAACAATTCCTTGATGTCATACCCTTGAAACTGCACCAACACAAAAAACAGGACAGAAATCAATTGCTACTTTTGCCTGTGACAATTATGGATGCCTAGGCAAGACTCAAAATCATGGTCACCAAGCAAACTTCTACTTTACCTGAAGAAAGGTAAGAAGTAGAATCACTCCAGAGTTCCAGAAAGCATGGATTGTAATAGGAGTCACCAGATTGCGAGTTTGAGCATACGAAAAACCCAAAGTAACCCCTACAAAGACCAGGAAGTATGTTGGTTTGGTGTCAATTGTGAAGAGCAATATTTTTTGACATGTGTTACCTAGTATAAATAATTGGGGAAACTCTCCGGGAGTGAGATGTGCAAGTGCAAACGCAGCTGCACTGATAATTACAGAAACTGGTGTCGGAACCCTGAATGAAGAACAGGGGGAAAACATCAACTTGTGTATTTCTGATAAGCAATACTTTCAAGAAAGAAGAGAAAAGAAAGAGTTGTTTAACATGTACATCATCTTGCAATTAATAAACCTAATATGTTCAATCAAGCATTGTTTAAAACTAAATAGATTTCATCTTTCAAGAAAATGCTTTTAATGTCCTTAAAAATTGCTCATTCTCCACAAAGTAAAAAAGAAACGAACAAAGTAAAATTAGGAATAGTGACCATGTTTACAAGTTCTAATAAGGCAACACAGCCAATAGTGCTTCATATAATCTATTAAGATACGGATAAGAAAAATACCACTTTGTCAGTGATGTCATAAAAAACCCTCGAAATACCGTCTCCTCAAGAACTGGAGCCAAAACACCCGTGATTCCCACCAAGCAAGCAGTGCTACAATAGATATCAACCTGATCATTTCAACTTGAGTTTCACGTGCATAATACTCAAACCTATAAGTTGCATATCATCCTACCAACTTTGCAATCACAATATGAAGAAAACTCCCAAGTACCTGATACTTGAGGATCCAATCAATGGAAGCAAGCGAACTAAGGCATCAGTCTGAAAAAAAATTGCTCCAAAAGTTTATAAAGATTCCACTACATGCTAGAAAGTAAGTGAAGTTAGATTACAGTGATTTTAGTTCCAACAAGACAGTCACCACTCTAAATTCCTTAAATGCAAGGTCATCTAGCACATTCTCAATTTTTTTAATCAAAACAAACACGAGTGGAATTCACTAGATTATCCTCTGTTAATAACAAATAGTTTGAAATTATTTCTAACCTCCCTTGGAGATTCCTCACTACGAAACAAGGACATGGCAGCCCCTGTTAAACCAATAGCAATAACAGCACCAACAAGACCAATCACTGCCCACAAGAGCCATCCTTTCTTTAGATTGAAAGGTTCTTTCAAATCTGAAAAAGATTGTACCAAAATATCAGATTGAAAATCTGGATACAACACTCAGAGCATTATAGTCAAGTTTGGTATGAGATTTTTATTAAACCTAGAAGGCTAAAAGAATGAGGCAAACAAGACAACATTTTCCTGTGCATGATAAAGCAATTAAGAGGTTTGCAGGATGGATACCGTAGCGGAATAAGTCTTCTGGAAGGGGCCTAAAGGTATTGGATATGCCATACAAAACTCCAAGTACAACTATAGTTGTGATGCTGCGAAAACAACAGCAAACAAGATTCACACACTTTTTAATTCTTAGGCTAAGTCCCTACAATGCAATTCCATCGGCCCAGACTATTCAAAAAACAATAATATAAGAGTAAGTAAATCAATTCATACAATATACTCTGTACGTACAAAATGACAGAAACTGACAAGGTAAGAAAATTATAATAAAACAGGTTCTACAATTCAGCTCAATGAGAACTAAGTTTCAACATTGCACATCATAAAATCAAGTAAAGACCAACACTTACAACAAAATGTAAATAGTCAACAGTGGCATATTCAGAAAAAATGAACCGGTGAAGCTGATAACTATTAATTCCAAAACATTTTGGACACCATCTACAATAATTCACTGCAATGATGCATACCTTTGGTCCACAAACAGTGTCTCAGCCTTCTCGTCCAAACTTAGTTCTTCTATATTGACTCCTAGATAAGGTATAGCAGCTGTCTCCAACAATCCTGTCAAAATAAAACTGCCTGGAAAATTTTTAATTTCATTCTTAACCAGGTATACCGCATACCCTAACAAACAATGGCCACAAAGAATTTCCAGAACAGGGAATATCATTTCAGAATCTTCATTTAGAAAAAAGAACACCTTAATCCACAGGCAAGTGAAGTTAATGAAACTGTTTGCCACTCCCATGGAACTTCCCATCGCTTGAGTATTGGCCACTCCAATTCAGTCTCTTCCTGGGAATAAGAAGAAAAAAGGTAAAATTAGTGCTTTGGGGTAAGTAATAAAAATTGTTTGGATATAAATATTTCACCTTTTCTGTGAAATTAGGATTTTCTTTTCCAGCATTGAAGAAGCCAAGTGGAAGCAGTCTCCTTCGAGTAAGCGGAGTTAGCCTGGAAGTAGAAGTGGGGAACTTCAATCTGTTGTGGAGAATGGCTGGTCGAGTTTGTTTGGAAAAAGTTGTGGGCGAAGCAGAGAGGCAGCGTTGAGCTACACTTGTAATCATCATCGCAGCCATTGGGTTGTTTGGATTGAAAGTTGTGGCAAAGTAGAGGATAAGGTTTAAACAAGAAATAGGTTCGAAACCCACGTGACTTGGGCCCAAAAGAAATTCGATTTCGTTCTTCGCCTAGTCGATGAGGAGTTGATAAAGACCTTGATTAAGTGTATAATTAAAGTAAATGGGATGCGGTTTTGGAAGGACAGCAAACTTATAACTACTTAACCCCACATTGATGACTTGAACTCCTGTCTTAATTCTAAATGCAGTTTATTAACAATAATAAACTTATCTTCCTCAACCTAATTCCGCCTACAATTGCTTGCTAGTGGAAG
This sequence comes from Abelmoschus esculentus, assembly GCA_035048815.1. Classification (NCBI taxonomy): domain Eukaryota; kingdom Viridiplantae; phylum Streptophyta; class Magnoliopsida; order Malvales; family Malvaceae; genus Abelmoschus; species Abelmoschus esculentus. The sequence goes on from JAUCBN010000048.1 coordinate 14,391,696, forward strand.
TGCTCCTGGAGTTTCTGTTGAGACATACCAAGAGGACAACCAGAAGTGGAAGAAGCATGTTAGTACTTATAAGAAAATCAATAGGCTTATAGATTCTGTGCGGTATCTGGGTTGGGAGGGTTTGCTGCGGCCATTGATTCTTCCAAATTGTGGGTTATGAATGTCATGACCACCATAGCAGAGAAAGATACCCTGGGTGTCATATACCATAGCAGAGAAATTGTGGGTTATGAAGATGACCCTTTGGCTCCTGAGAAGATATTGGTTGTTGTTAAGCAATACTGGGTTGTAGGTGGAAACTCAACAGCCACACAGTGATCGGCCGAGGAGAGCAGACTGCAGACCTCAAAATCTCGTGCTGTGAGCTGAGCTGCCAATGCTCTCTGTTACACGAAGTTCACCGCATGAATCCGATGAATTTCTGTCCTGAAAATTTTTTCCGCTTTATTGTTCCGGAAGGTAATTTCGGTATCAAACTATGGACCAATATTGATCATTGTGGGTTCATTTGTCTTAAATTATGAATAGACAGCTTTGAAAGCGTATATGCATCCAAACCAAAGTTCCATTAAAGGTTAGCTCGAGATGTTAATGCACGATTTCTTGTCTGTCAAAGGAGTTGTCAAGATGTGGATGAAATCGGAAGGAAATCATTGGAGGTATTCGGCTCTCCGGTACTCGGAATTGGGAGGCGGAACAAGTCTTTGAATCATGGGATCATGCAATTCCAAAAGTTGAAGAAACTGAGAATCATCATCGAAAGGTAATTGTAATGATACGGAGAGTGATGCGAGTTCGGATTTGTTCGAGATCGAGAGCTTAACGGGGAAACCAAATCATTGCTCTTACGCACCGAGCGAGGCCAACAAAGAGTTTGGTGTCCATAGGCCGCGTTCTAGCGGTCTGTTGGGGTGTAATAGGTCGAAAGCGGTTAAGATCGCGGGTGATGTGAATAAAGTGGATGCCGCTGGTGGTTTTGAAGCTACGGGAACGCCTGGAATGCTCACCGCTCGGTCCCTTCCCATTCCTGATTCAGTAGCTTCTCATCTGCTGTATATTTAGTAGCTTGGATTTACTAGTATTGCAATAGTCATGCACTATCAGATTTGGTGTTGAGTCTTTACTACATTAAATCATTTTATTCATTATTGAATTGAAATTGCTTTGGATTGAAATATCCGAAAATGCAAACATTAAATAAGTTGATTTACATTGATTTGATCCAATAATCAACCGGCATATGATAGGAAGAAATTAACCAAAATTCCCCCTGGGGACCAGCAGGGAAGTAACAGCAGAATGCCAGCCATGCAGAAGGAGATGGAGAAATGGATTGGAAAGGCAAAGGGGGTACAGACTCTGATCAGGAAAACTCAAATATAGATATTTTCTATTATGAACATCAGCAGAATGAGCTCAAACAACAAATACATGTCTCCTATACACCCTTTAACTCCTTAGTCTCAGAACCAACCTTGAGAAAGTTTAGACTAGTTTGTGTGGTCCGCTTGCAAGGTGCTGAAGAAAATATGCATAAATGGATCAGTTATGCTGGGGGGGTTATTTCATCTTTGCAGTGTAGAGAAATTTTTTTCATTACCTTTTGTGCTCTTCTCGTTAGTTGATAGAACACTTGATTTCCACTCTTCATAAGCAACTTTCTCCTCTTCCTTTTTCCGCTTGTAACTTGAAAACTGCAGGAGGCTGCTCATGTTAGTACTTGATGCACAAGAAAATAAGTGAATGTGCATAGCAACAGCAGTTAAGATCATATCACTAGTGAAACATCAGTAAACCAATTCTATAGATGATGCAGTATTACCTCTGGTTCATCATCAGATAAATAACCACCGTCATCGAATTTTCTTTTCTCAGGCAACACATCAAGCAGTTCTACAGACAGATCAAAACAAGTTATTCCCTATGTATTGAAAATCAACATTCGGTATTAAAATTGTATTGTAAATGGTAGCATCAAAGTCAAAATGAACAACTACCTCGGTTTCCTTTCACTTCCTTGGGATCTTTTTTCTCATTTGAGACTCCAAAAACATCATAGCATAGATCTTTCATGGAGGTAGAGACCTGTATTGGAAGTTCCAAATAAATGATCAGGGCACTAAACATTTAGAAATTAACAATTGACAGATTCTGTGCAGGAAAAAACATGTTACTTACACAAGAAAACTCAGATTCAGAGGTTCCGCAAACCTCAATCAACCTATCCTTGTCAATCTTCAGCTGTAAAGTAGGGAATTTATGTCAAAAACAATTAGAACAGAGGAATAAAAGCATTTAATAGACTGATTACGTGTGCATTACCTTGTGCTTTTTTGCACACAAGTAAAATGCCACAGCAGTGAACACTGGCCTGGTGAAATCTGCACTCGCCTGCCTGGAAGAAGGCAGCGATGCCACAAACCGGTCCTTGTAACTGACATAAACATCAATTAAATCACTCAAACAATTCAACGAATGGTAAAAGAACATAAGATTTCATCCAATGATCAAACGAAAAATGACATGGATAACAATCCTAACAATTGTGAGCACAACATAGATCAGACAACTTTGGGATTTACTCATTCAGGCATTATTTTAAACACATGAGTCCTAAGGAAACATAACTTAATAGACTAAAAATCAAAGACTGTATGAAATGGAAAAGGATCTTACAGAGATAAACCCTGCTTCACAAAAGGAATGAGCCTAACACATCCAAATTGAATCCCCAGTTCTCTAATATCTAGTGTTGTTCTGAAACACCAAATTCACCCAAAATTAGTCAAAATCTGAGCACAATAATAACTCAATTTTACAATGAAAGTATATATATACTCCATAAAAAGAACAGTAGGAGAAACCCACTTGATGTTCAGACCGTTCTGCAAAGAATTGAAAGATCTATTGTAAGCCTTTTCTGGCATTCCACTTAACTTGACAGCTTTCTGTCGCTCAAATATAACCTCCCCAAACCTACAAATTCCATAACCATTACACATTAAAAAATAACCCTAACCCAATAATTTAGAATGAATCCAAAAACGAAGATAACGCCTCTTACCTTGTAGCAGCAATTTCTAAGCATATTACAGCTTTACAAACCTCTCCCTACAAACAGAACAAAAGAGGTGGAGACAAAATATTGGATTAACACCTCGAACTTGACCTTCAATGGGGTTGAAGTAATAAATGAGTTGAGTCTGAAGTACTTACTACACCGATAATGGATGAATCGAATTGAACATCGCAGAGGCGACGGAGCTCCGCCGCTTTACGGATCAACATCTTGTGTTGTGATAGACCAAGCTTTCTCGCTATATCTGACAGATCCATATCAACCTCGAAACCGCTATTGAATTTTCTTTGATTCTTTTCTGAATCTACGAAGAGAACGAAGACTTTGTTAGTTTAATTTTTTAAGAAAAATGAGAAATGCGGGAAGAAATATAACCGACGGAATTGGCGGGAGACACTAATTTCAGGAATTTTTTTATATTTTTTTGAGCGCGCCGGTTTATTTATGAGAATTCAATTGCGCCAAAATAGAGTATTTCTTTGTCTTAATAAAATGATTTTAAAATTGTTTTAAATAAAATATTATTTTTAAAGTTTAAAAATTTATTAGATATATTTAATTTTATTTTCTTTCTTAAATTATTTAAAAAATAAAAAAAATTTAAGAATGCATTTATTATTTAAATTATTATATATTTATATAATTTTAAAGAAATAAAAAATAACATATAACACAAATAATAAAATGAAAAATATATATTTTTCTTTTCTTTTTATATTTTACCGCTCTCTAGGATTCTTTAATTACGTAGAAATAGAGGGAAAGGGTCTTGGCTCAAGGAGCTGAAATACTAGAATTTTTACCCAAATAAAAGGTGTTTTTAGGCAAATAATGGGTTTTAGTTGAACAATTAGGGATGTAAGGTATGCTATCATATAATTGGAGATTTTTTTTAAAAAAAAAATACAATAACTTAAATTTTTTATTAATTTAACTTTCAATGAAGACGCCACTTTCATTAAACCGTGGTTATTGAATCAATAATTTAACCAATTATTGTAACATTGACTTGGACAATAATAAAGGCACAATAGTTACGTTTACCTAACTGAGAACGTCACCTCAAGTGATGTCTTCGTCTGAAATGTGCTTATAAATTAAAATGATATATTGAAAGAGGAAAAGGATAATAATTTGGAATATATTTGGAGCGACATTTAAAATATATATTCAATGATTTGGTACTTATTTTTTTAATTTATATAAATTAAATATAGATATGTAGACATATACGATTTTATTTTAGGATAATAATAATAATAATAGCGTTTTAGGATAGTAATAATAATAAGTTGACCATTGAATTAGAATTTTTATTATTGTATAATTAGTTGGTTTGCATATATATATATATATATATATATATATTAGTATAATTAAGGAAATCATATTCAAATCATTTTAGATATATTTGAGAATAAAAATTAATATAATTAAGAGAATCATATTCGAGTAATTATAGAAAAAATAAGGGAAAAAATGAAGTCATATAAATATATAATTTGTATATTTGAATAAAATAATAAAAAAAATTAGTTAAACTAGTCGGTCTATAGATAAATTGGGATATGATGTATGATCAATTGTTGCAGTTGAACCATATGCACATTTTATCTTATATCGACGTAAGTAATTTGAAACTTATTTATTTATCTACGAGTAAGAAATGTATGCTAGTTGTACAATATTATTAATTAACTTTAATTTATTAAATATAAGACAATTAACATTACTTTCGTCATCGAGGGACGATACTAGAGGAGCCATCTACTAACATTGCTTGTCACTTATAACATGTAGGATTTTATAATGTGACATTTGTGCGTGACTATGAGATGATCTCGGTATTAATAATTACGTTGATTGAATGTTGGATATCAGAGACCCACTGTAACACCCGACCCGTATGTCACATTGGGCCTCCAGCCCAAAACTTGTATTTTAAAATTTCATTTCCAAAGCCCACCAAATAATTCAAACTCAAGTCCAAAGGTAATTCATAAAATCCATTCGAGTTAAAACATAAGCCCAAAATAAGTTAAAGAAATCTGAGCTCCAAAATATTACAAACCGTTTAAAACATTCGACCCAAATTAAAATAGACAGAGTTACATTACATAGGGTTTGACATAGTACTAGCCCACTAATCTAATAGATGTACTCTGACAACACGATCAATGCTGAAATCCCAACCTTGATGGTGCTCCACGAACCGACTTCACCTAACCTACGCACGAAAACACATTTCGAACGCTGAGCTACGAAAGCTTAGTGGGTACGCCGAACTCGGCCAACATCATGCATATCATAAGCAATAAAGCATAACATATAAATATCGTACATGAAATGATGGTCTAGCATGCTTGCCTATCACATGGCATAAACAATGTATAATATTGCACACAGCATACACATGTCACATCACAAAATAACACACAAGAGTGAGGCCCGCGTCCACACAGCATCGGGATCCTACACTCAGGATTGAGGTAGTCCTCAAATCCTATTCCCGGAATGTTACATCGGACATCTTCGAATGAGGTCGCCCAACGTCCGGAAAAGGATGGAGGCCGCCCAACCAATCCCATGCTCGGAATGTTACATCGAACATCTTTGAGTGAGGCCGCCCAACATTCGGAATAAAAGTCTTCAATACATCACATGGAATATTACATCGGATGGCCTTCAACGTGTTGCAACACTTTTGGATATCCGGATTTTCATCAAACAATGACTCAAACCACACAAACGATCCACCTAGGATCCTCACATCAAAACATATCGAGACTTAACATAATTTAGACGTTCGGGGTTTAATATCATCATACTTGTGTTAACAATTTATTTCATCATTTATAGGATTCATTAAGACTCTTAATTCTCTTATCGAACCTCAAACAATACTAAACTTGTCGAGTTCTTGCAGGGGTATCGATACCCTTATGTGGGGTATCGAACCACCCTACTTCGATACCCACCCAAAGAAGGCATCGAACCATGGGTATCGATATTGGTATCGATACCCTTTGACCATTTTCAAAGTCAACGAAAAGGGGGATTATTGGGTTCGATACTGGTATCGATGCCATTATGCCAACAGAGGGCTTGGTATCGATACTTGTATCGATATCCCCTCTTTTTCAACTTATTTTCTCTCAGGGGTATCGATACACGGGACACCGGTATCGATACCCCCTACACGAACTTGCAGGTTTCACTTAGAAATTTCTAGAGATTATTCCCAAACTCAAACCAATCAATCCTATAGTGTTCCTATTCGTTTCTAGAGATGATTAGAGTGTTTTAACATAAATTTCAATTCATGTAACTCACAAATCCGAAATTCACCATTAATGATCTCATACATGTAAAGCAAGCATTCATACATGATTCTCTACATGCTATGCATTTTACCATGAATGAATGATGAAAAGAAGAGTTGGGAGTACCAACCTTAGGAAGCAACAGCAAAAACCCGAGCTCCTCCTCCACACAAGGCCTTCACTTTCCCAAGCTTTATGATGACCCTCCAACCTCTTTCTCTACAAGAGAAAGATGAACAACTATCAAGAACGGTTTGGGGAAGATTCTTAAAGCTTAGAAACACTAAAAGACTCAGATTCAAGCTTCCAAAAACTCAACCCCGAACTCCACTCATAACCCCCACTTTAACCCTCATCCTCACCAAACCAACACTTTCTTACCTTTTTTTTAAAGATCTTAAGCACCTCTATAACTTACCCTTCAAGCTCAAAACGAGATTCTCCAGCAAAACTAACAAGATTCAACCTTTAACTATTCCTCCCTTAAGCTTTAGATGAAGAAGATGAGAGAAAGAAAACTCTTTGCACCCATGATATCATCCTTGCATAAAACAACACTCCAAAACCCTTCTTTGTCATCTTATTTGACATTTACCAAAAAGCCATCACTACCAACTCATAAGCCCAACAACCAAACAAGCCCAACAAGCCTAAGGCCCAACAAGGCCCAAACTACACAAACTCGGGGCCCAAAACCGAAGCCCAAACCTTTCGGGTTAACCCGACACTCGGATTCGAATCTGGGTCGTTACACCCACGCGTTTCATTTTCCAATCGAAAAGTGTACGATAACCCTGTAAGATGTAGCTTTACAGCTCGGTGTCTTCATAAATGAAAATACGGTCGTGAGACAAAATAACTACGACGTATATGCAATGTGCAACTAGTTCCTCAAGAAAATCTCTTCAGAAACCGACGCAGAATAGTTAAGTGTAAAAGTAACCTGGTTGGAGAATGCATTCAGGGTAACCTAGGATTTAATCTGTGAAAAAGTTACATTGCCAGATAAATTCGATAATCTTGTGCACACACAGTATTTATCACTACTAAAATTTTTTCGCAAAGCTCATTCGTACAGTTAGAGCTATGTGATATTAATGATCTTATACCATAAATATGCAAGGTTGTTATTGTTAAAATAGGAACAAGATGTTTGTTAGTCTTGGACGTGATATCGACTGTCATATTTGACACCTATAATCATAAATTAATTGAGTTTTCACTTGTTAAAAGCTAATACTAAAATAAAAATGTATAATATATTTTTTTATTAAAATTATTTTAAATTAGTAAATAGAAAATTAATTTTTGAGGAAAGCAGGTGTGGTGTATATCATTGTTGATGTGAAACTGAAGATTGAATCTAAAGGGAAAATCAAGTATTAAAGTTGGTTTAAAATACAATATTGCAAACTTAAACATTTGTAGGTGTTAATATTAATTTTTTTCCAGTTCATTTGAACATCGTACGAGGATGCGGATATATAATATTGCATACTTCAATATGTATGAGGGAATGATATATTTTGGGGTATAGTTATACCATTGATCCATTTTTCAATGACTGAGTTATGATAGAGTCCTACAACAGTTTTAGTATCATCAATTCGTTCTTAATCCTCTTATTGATCTCATAGATGTTAAAAAAAAGATTTGATGATAATTAGAGGTGCAAACAAGAAAGTTTCATTGTTTGTTGGAATAACCAAAATTTATAATATGTTCTAACTGATGTGATTCTACTCTTGATAGATAATTTTTGTGATGATTAGGACTAGTTTTATAACAGAAAGTCATTTAAAGCACCCATAGAAGTTAGTCAGGGATAGAATACAAAGAGTAGGTGCTCATATCAACATGAAACTAGTTTGTCTACGCATATAAAGTATCAAGCACCGTCACCGATCAATCATACGGATTAATTAGCATAATGGAGTTCAACACTCAGGGCATGCAGGGGAACATATAATTATGATGATCCATGAGAGAGAGCATTGTATAGATCTCAGATGTTGGATTAACATCCCACTGATGTTAAATCATCTAAGTGCGTTTTAACAATCATTTTCACACTTGCTTAGTATGCCATTTTTTACTCAATTATTTGCTAAAGATATATACGAGACACTAATTTTTATGCGCATTTTAGATGATTAACCAGACGAAGAAGAATAAGATTTGGAGGACCTCAATCGTTATGAAAGATTGCTCAACCCCACAACAATTTTATCAAACATCTTTCTTATATAGACAAGAACTATCGAAGAGAAGGAAAAGATAGAATTTTTTTTCTATTTAAAATTTTTATATTAATGTTACAACTTTTATTTTGAATGATTACTGATTTAATATTTTTTATTTTTATATTAATTATTTAATTTTTTTAATTTAAATTTATTTTTTATTATGAAATATATCACCACCTACAAATAACTAGAGATATGTCACCATCTGTAGATGATACCCTAATAGGAATTTATAGACCTGCACGTCATTTGTACGTGATGTCTTATCGAGTTAATTTTATTCCACTGATACAATTGACCTTTCTTTTACTACAGCTACTAATTTACGGTTTAAATTTCATAATTTAGCTCAAGATACTACTTTCAAGTGTCATCTTCACTAATATTTAAATTTTATTAATAAAAAATTTTAAAAAAATATCAATTGCAATTAACATTTTCAATTTATTATAATTTTGTTGTAAATATTTAACTATAGGGTAGCGTGTCTTACGTTCCTAATTATTCAACTAAAACCCGATATTTACCTAACCCTAAAATAAAACTTCGCATAGTTTTGAGGCATGGGTTCTTCCCCTTGGTTATAGTATCCAAGTATAAGTATTCATTCTGAACTAAATATACAGCCTACAGGCATGTCCTTGGGGGATAAAATTAAGCATGAAATAAAATGGGAAAAAGCATAAACCAACTGATAAATATCCAGTCAATGTTCAAACAAATAGAGCTTACTTAGTATGTAAAATAAAGTTAAACTGGCCAACAGGGACACAATTTCATTTGTCAACACTAGCTTCTCCAAAAGAAACATGAGATCTATTGCAGACATGTTTTTAGGCTAGATACCGATACAATTTCCTATCATCACTGTCCCTTTCCAAGAATTCCCGCTCGATAAGAGACTCGATTCGTTTCTTTATTTCCGTTGGATTAGCCAGGAACCGTGACTGCAACTGCTTTGTAACCTCAGCTATGACATTGTTATGATCCAGCACCCTCCTTGATTTCATTATCCTAACGATTGCAGCTTCGATCTGAGGCTTCCTGTCTTCCTCCACTCTTTGTCGAGTCTCGAGCTTTTCAGGTTCTGATTCCTTTTGTGCAACAACAGTTCCTATCTTCACTTTGTAGAATTTGCTCGTGAACTTATCATTGACAAAAAATGCATCATCTGTACCAATATCTTTGCTCATAGGTTCTTTCCTGAGAACATTCTTTCCTTTCACACAGGCCATTGATTGCAAGCACCTTTTCAAGTCTGAAGCAGGAATCTCAGTGGCTTGTTCAATCTCCTTGTAGCTAAGTCTATCAGCATTGTTGAAAAGCATCAAAACACACATTTGGTAAGTTGAAACATTCAGCTCATGCTTTTGACCCTTCCCAAAAGTGGCTTTTATATCTGCTGTCCCCATGTTAGTTTGCCAGGACAACCTCCGACCAGTATGGGTTCCGAGATAATGTGACCGAAACTTCTCACACAGTGCTGCCATCTCAGTGGGCAGATTGCAAGAAATAGTAGGCTGAGTGGGCCAAGACCCTGTCGTTAGAACCTGAACAACTAGGGTAGGGCCTTCTGCTAGCTCAGGATGGTTGGCATAAAACCCTTGCATTGTGTCCTGGGAGGTCTTCATGTCTGTAAACATGCCTTCTAATTTTGAAGTAAACTGATATCCGCATTCTGTTTTAAGCTTGACTATCAGGCTTCTCTCTGCATCATCAGATACAGTTTTGCCCGACAAAAGCCGCTTAGCCAAGTGCTGTTTGTAGTACTTTTCAAACACATCCTTCTCCTGCAGGTAACGGAACAGCATCATAACTTTGTCAAGAATTATCTCAACATCCTCCTCACTGACTCCTTTCAATCCTTTGCGTAGTTTGTCATCCACAAACAATGAAATGAACTCAGGAGAACGAGAATTCAAGTTAATGAAATACTCAAAAGAGGAGTTCAGGGCATTCTGGAATGTCTTGGCATTGCTAAATGCTTGACAAATTATTCTATCATATTTGTCCCTTTCATCCAAGAGCCGCTGGACAAATTCTACAGGATCTTTTGAACTTTCTGCATCAGTAACCAGTTGTTTACCAGTTTCTCTGAGGTGAGAAGTCATCACATCTCGTATCATTGAGAGACCGTTAGGAACTCTCTTAAATAAATTGTACATTCTACCCAAGTCTTCATACTTGTCATCGAGAAGCATATTTACCAAGCCAGAGTTCTCCATGTGGACTAGTCTCATCATGTGGTTAGCAATCATCTCCTTTTCCACCACATTAGTTATCTTGGCTTCACTCTTGACATCCAAATAGTGGGCAACTCTCTCAATTTCTTCATTTAGACGTATCTCTGCCTTTTTCAGATAGTCCTCACAATCACAGCACTCAATAAATTTCTGAGATTCAACCTTATAAAACTCTGCAGAAACCTCAAGAAATGGCTTCTCAAAATCCTCCTGGTAAACAGAAGAACCCAAATCCATAAGCATCTTGATTGTATTCCTCATCAAACCCCTGTCTATAACTTCACCAATTCGCTCTCTGTGAATTAATTCAAGAAGCGTGCTCAGAAGCCTTGACTGTATTTTGCCAGAATGTATGATATTATCCCTCCACAAATTGAGCCCCAGCTCATAAACAGGGGTTTTACGGGAATTTGGAATGTAAGTCCGGTCCATGTACATCAATATGTCTCGAATCATTTGCAGTGCCTTGTTGTGGTCATTCCATTTCCTGTTCAGCTCTTCAAGAAATAAATCACCTTGAGAAGCCTCTATAGATTTTGATATTTCTTTGAGGTGCGCAGTCATAGTTGTAACAAGTCCGGTGTAAAGCTTCTCACCAAATTTGTGCAAAACCATATTGTACGCATTCCTGAATCCATATAAAAAAGCCAACATCATAAAGAAAAGATCCAAAATTTAATCAGCTTATCTGAAATTCACTTAAGAGATCTCACTCTTGCAAGCACATAACAGAAGTTTAGCACATATGCAAACTTCCTCTATGAACAACTATGGAAAATTAAGATGCAAATATCTCAGCTGACCCTCAACTAGAGTTGAATTCAACTTGGCAAAATATTTTAGCATGATACATGTCAAAAGCTAAATGTAATCATTCTGAAGCAAACAAGAAAATAACAAAATATTCAAATATCATTTGCTAGCAATCAAATGCAAGGCAAACAAACAAGGCATAATAGTTATATTCTACTTGCCACTTGAAGCATAGTACCAAAGAAAGCTAGTTGCTACTTACAACTCAAAACTCCGTATCAATAGTTGCATGCTAGCAAAGGCAAGGACAACAAAGAAAGAAAAACACCACAATGAAAGCCAGATACTACTCAAAATTCCATATGAATAACGAGTTTATAAATAAGAAAACATTTCATGCTTTCGCCACAACCAATATAAGAATATTTCTTCTCCTACTCCCATCTAGTTTTGTTCTTTTCTTATCATTTTTTTTCAGGGTGGAGCTTCAGAGACAAGATCTTCCAAAAACGGGCAATCCAATTGTTCCCAAAACGGCAGTAACTAAAGCAACACCTATAACAGCTTAATTAAATCCCTAGACGCTGATTACCTTCAAAGTCATCTCTAAAAAGTACTTTCACCACCTTCGTAACCTAAATCGATATACAACATAATCTATCGGACGAGAAATTCTTCACAGTTTCAACAAATTTATGAAATGTTTTTCGAATTAAACGCAAAATTATTTACATCTATATTTCTGCATCAAATCTATAGAAATAACATACAAAATTTAAACATTAAAGTACATAACAAAAAAATTCAAAAAAGAAGCAGCATAAACCTGTAAAGCTCTTCGAAACTGAGGCCACTAGCATTATGATTGTAAATCTCATGGATTGCATGTTCTAGAATTTTCCATGTCTTTTCAGCATATTTCGGATCCACCACGACCCGGTGTTTGAACGCTTCTATCTGGAAATTCCTTTTCTTTTGATTACTCATTTCCTTCCTACCTTCGCTTTTCACTTCAAATCCAGACCCGATCAGAACGAAACCCCGTCCAAAATAAATCGATTTAACCCCCCAATAAAACAAGGATCTACAAAAGTCCGATGAAATTCGCGTCCGGACGGTAGCGCGAGGTTAAGCAATTAGGGTTTGAAAATGGACTGATTCTTTTCAATTTTCAATTAATATAAATATACGTATTTAAATATACCTCTTTGAACAGTCTTCCCTAAAATACTTGAAACTACTATGTAACGAAGCAAACAGATCGTTTTAAATAAACCATGGTTGTAATTAGAAACTGTTTCTGTTTGGGAAGTAAAGGTTGAACCAAGGAACGGAGATTAGAGGGAAAGATAAAGAATACTTCGCCCTCCTAGAGTGGGTTTTGGATGACGTTTGGGAACAGAGGTGAGACGTACTGACGATGTGGCAGATGAAAATAATATTTCTGGTTTTTTTAATTAGGCTTAATAAAAATAAATAAATATTCAATTTATATAAGTGTTTAAAATATTTTTGATAAAAATATATATTTAATGCTTAGTTTATTATAATCGGTTTTTTAATATTAGAGGGAAAAATAAATAGTTAAAAAATAATTAGGAATGAATTATTATTATTTTATTTTGTTATATGTATCCAATAATATGAACTAAAAGTTTAAAGAATAATTCATTTATAAAACTTGACAAATCAATTGTCAGATGTTTTTATTGATTTTAAAAGAGTGACTAATTCACATATACTAATTGTAAATGTTTCGATTAAAATTAATGTTTGAGAAGGATAAACTCGATAGACTAATAGATTTTAAAGATAATATTTCTCGAAAAAGAAAATGAGTTATAACTTGTGATGGTCCAATTAAGAAATCAATGAATTATAAAATATCTCAACAAAAGATTAAAAGGTTTCTAGACGAGACATTAAACATGACTCAGGTACTTGATAATAATAAAATCTCAATAAACTATGTTTATATGCTAATAAAGAGAACCAAAATAAAGTAGCATCGATAATATTTTTACATACAATATAACACTAGAAACTTTAGATGATAAGATAGATTATGAACCATTACCAATTGGACAATATAAGTAAAAAGATGATTGGTGAAAATAGAAAAAAAAAAGATTAAAATAAAACTAAAGTTTTTTTTTTCAAAAATTGAAATATTTAAGCTTGTAGTTCGTACACTATAAGACATAAAATTTATAGGATATCAATTGGATTTTTATAAAAAAAAATAATATGGGAGAAACTGCGAGGTATACAACTCGTTTGATTGCATAAGTATTCTTATAAAGATTTGAAATAAAGATATGAGATTTTTTTTTAAAGATTATTTTTTTTTTTAATTTAAAGGATATCTTCAAGATGCGAAAGATATGAATTTTTTTAATTTATCCAAAATAGAACTAATTGATTTTGCGGATGCAGAATACTTATATGATCTTCATAATTTTCGATCATAAACTGATTATATATTTACATACGGTGGTACACTAATTTTATGATGCTCAATGAAACAAACAATTATTGTCACTTTTTTCTAATCATGTTGAAATTTTAGCTATCGATGAGGTTAGTCGTGAATATGTATGGTTAAGGTCTGTAACTCATCGTATTTAAAAAAAAATTATGCTTTACACTCTGAAAATGTAACTCCGAAATCTTATACGAGGATAATATAGTTTACATTGTCCAATTTAAGGAATGATGCATAAAATTATTCTTCACTCATGATCTACAAAAGAATTGAGACATTGATATTATTTGGATTCGTTCATGTGATAATTTGACAGATCTATTTACTAAAGCGTTCTCTACTGCTTCATTTGAGAAATTAATTTACAATATTGAACTGCGTCATGACAAAGATTTTATCTGATTTATCTATGAGGGGGAGTTGAATACGCGTTGCATTTTTTTTCTTAACCAACATTTTATTCCAATGAGTTTTCTTGAAAAGTTTTTTAATGAAGCAACATGGATTTTTAATAAGCAACATGTTATGTGTATCAAAGATGTGTGTATTCTTTTTCTTTCACTAAAGAATTTTTTCGCACTGAGTTTTTATCTTAATAAGGTTTTAACGAGGTATATTATTTTCATAGACATTCAAAAGGTAATGTTATAAATATTTATCTGTGTGGATGACTATTATAATAAGAATTTTAACTAAGAAATTTGATTTACTTTATCATTAATTAGAGTAAATCTTTAAGGTGCCAAATTTTAACGAGATACATTACTTTATATTGAGTTTTTATCGTTAAGGTTTTAATGAGTTACACTCAAATTCTTAAAGATAATAATATTTTCAATAAAATAAAAATATCTTTTTAATAAATTATTTAACCCAAATTTTTTGAATTGCTCGTAAAAACAACAGTTAACAAACTTAATACTGAAACCAATCTAAATACAAATGATGCTGAAGGAGTTTATTTTAAAATACGACGCCGTTTAACCCTCGGGAACGTTGTTTCAGCTAAACTCTCTCTTTTACCCTTACCACTAATCTTAAATTCCAAGCAGAGATGGCGTCGTTCAAACGCTCCCCCCCCCCCCCCCCCCGACCCCGAGCCATCATTTATTCATACAAAATAACCCGCGCCTTCTAAAAAATTCTCTGCAGAAAAAGACACGACCCTTTCTCGTCTTCGCCTCTTCATTCTTCAGTAAAAATGTCGGCGGATTTATTATCTGAAAGGCATTTGTTTGGTGGAGCAATCTCAACCTCATTTCTTCTTAGATTTCAGGTAACTTGCTTCTGATTTTACATTCCTTTTTAATTTCATGTTTTAGCATAATTGATAGTTAATTCCTCGCCTTTTACATTGTTCATTGTTGTAGGATGTTAGTAACATCAGGCAAGTTCCAGATCATCAGGTTACTTTGCCGTTCTCAGTTATTTTTTGATACTCTTATTTTTAATTTGTATATTTATCTTCTTTTTTTGAGTGAATCAAAGGAGGTGTTCGTGGACCCTGCCCGTGATGAGAGCTTAATCTTTGAGTTATTAGATTACAAGCATGAAGTTGGTGATGATGGTAGTGCTGTCTGGTTTCTTCGAGATCTTGCCATTGAACAAGACGGTGAAGGATTCACGGTAATTTTTTTATGTTGTATTATCGCAGTTTGTCGATTCAATCTTAGTTAAGAAAGTGTGGTTTTTAATGCAATTATGCATTTGAATTAGTTTCGTTAAGGTACTTTGATTTTATGTTTGTTTTGATTTTACAAATTTAGAGATTTAAACGGAGGAAGCGTTGCATTACCTAAAATCAAAGTTGTTGGTTTATGTGGCACTATTATGTAGCTACTAGTACTGCCTTCAAACTTTTACATATTTTTCGTCTATAAATAGGGTGATGTATGGTTTGTTTGTATATCTATGAACATTACGAACTTATTATGTTTTTCCTGTATTACATTTTTAATTACCGTATTTTTTACCCCAGTTTGTTTTAATTTTCTGTTCTTTTGGATCATCGGGTATGCTCTACAAAAGAAAATGATTGGTTTTGCCTATTTGGCTATACCATTGTTTAAGTTACTTGTTCTTTGATAACTATGAAATGAAACTGTTCTTTATGCATTGGCCTGGTATTAGGCTTTTCATATTTCTTTAGAACCACTTGATCTTAAAGACAATCAGAAAATTGTTTGTGCACATTACTTGATTTTCATTGCTTGGCAGCTGTTTGAGATTTGATATTGTTGTAGACTTAACATTTCCTTTGTACTATATGCTTCAGTTGCTGGAGCAGTCAACAGTGGTTGAGGCTCCTGGATTGTGTTACAAAAACATTCCAGCCATTGTTACAACTGCCATTGGCCAAATGGTATGACTCATTTAGTTTTTTTTTTTAGTCTTGATGCTCTTCCCTGAGTCTTGATGTTTCTTACACTTGACATTCTATTATTTTATCTACATTATAAGTACAGTAACCTTCAAATTCTGCCAGATGATGTCAGATTCTATACTAGCAATTATTCAATTCAAAATGTCAATTTATGGCTTTTCTGGTGAAAGACAATTTTAAGTATGAGGCTTATTGGTGTGTTTGATAATGTGTTCCTCCATTGTAAGTGTTGGTTGATTTCTTCAAGTTAGGCAGTTTTAAGTTAAAACAGAGTAGAAGCACATCTGATACTCGGTGACAATATGTTGTCTTTATAGTATGTGCTGATTTTGTTTATTTTGTAAATGAAATGACATGCTATCTGGACTGAGATCGTAAGATTAGATGATATATGGCAATTCTTTGGTGGTTAAATATTTGTCTGAACTGGATTGGGTAAATTTTTTGAAACTTGAAAGGAGCATTCATTTGCTCTTGTTCTTTATCTTAATGTCATGCTTTCCGGTCTGATTGGTCTACCTCTATATCATACTTGATTTCTCTTAGAGGCATAACAAAAAGTTTTGTTTTATTGTTATTGAGATGTAATATGTAAATCTTTCTTAAATTTTCCTCTTGGAATTTTTTGGGATGTCGTTGTGGATCTTGGAAGCTTAGGCTGAGCTTTTGCTTGATGTGTAGTCATGAACACAAGTTAGATTTGATAGTAGTTCCTGCTTTTCTTCCTTCCTCTAAGGCAGCACATGCAATGGCAACTCTGCAAACATTTTAGTGTGCTTATATGTTGAAAAATAAATGTCTGAATCTGTAGAGTTGTGTTGTTAATCCATTTACTAGTTGGACTGTTTAGTTATGAACATATTTTGTTACATAAATGGTCAAACAACATATTGAAGATTGTTCGATACAAATACTTCACTGTAGCCCACCCCTCTTCTTTCATTGTCATGTCCGTCTTCCAAATCTTTTAATACCTTAATTAATTTTTCTTACTTATGTACAGGCTGTTTCTAAGGGACGGCAAGGAAGAGAAGCACAGAATATTATCAAGGTAACAACTTTTCTAGTGTTTTCAATTTTCACTTTGTTCAGTTTTTCTAAATTGATAACATATTTCTTACTGAATATCCATGAAGGTCTACCTTGCAAACATACGTCTTAAGGAAGTAGGAACAGATGTTCTGATCACTGCATATGAAGCCATCCTGATAAAGTAAGTGTCAAACATTACCTACTGGTGTTCTTTCTCTTTAGGAAAATAATGGGATATCATTTCCTTGTCCAACTGTCATTTAGGACTTTGTGAAAGCAAATAGGATATTAACAATCTGTTTCAATATCTTTTTTTACTAAAACATTTCCTTGACTATGGAATTTTTCCATCGATTAATAAATAGATTGCCGCTTCCCATATACATTGTATTGAAGTAAGCTCTATAGTTCATTCCATGAGCATAGTCACCTAACACCTTTGTCTCTCTTTTCACACACCATTGCCTCTTTGAGTATGGAATTATGCCATTTGTTGTGTATAACACCGTTGGTATTACTTAATTATGGTTGCAGCCCTTTGAGCGAAAGCGCTAGTGCAGTTGGTGCAGGATTAGCTACTCCTGCTACACAATCTGGATTCATGCCGATGTTCGAGATCTTTAATCTGGCTGTTACAAACTTCAAAGTAAATGAGTGGGGCCTTTTCGGCCCTACTGTTTGAGATGATGTGGTAAAACCAATTAAATGGCAGCCGCAGGTAAAGAAGTCCCTATCTTTTCCTTGTGCAACAATATTCATCTGCTTTTTACAAATTACAACCATTATCCTTGTTTGTCAATTGTCATGTATTGATCTTCTTTCATCTTTGGGCTGTGGCTTTCATTTTGAAAGAGCCCAAATGAAGCATTTCTTCCAAAAACGGTCCTCCTATGAAAACAACTCTTTGACCCCAAACTCTTTTCTCAAAACTTCCAACCCATTAGTAACTCTGTATTTATGACACCATTTCCCTAAAGTCACCGGCGGCGTCCATATCTAGTTATTGCTCTATATTTTGTCTTTCTCTAGTCTTTTCAACTGTGGGTTGGCCACTGGGCCCTTATTGTCAATGTGTAAATTACATCTTCAAGACAATTTTGTTTGGAATTTACCAGAATATAGATCTTCAATGAAAAGAAAAAGAATAGTACCTTGAGGTGTATAGGAGAAGTTTCGGAAATTTTAAGGGAATTCCCTAATTTAGTCTATGGTCAATCACGTGACAGTCACTTAGTTTGAAATTTAGAGGTTGAGTGGGCCATGGATGTATTATTAATATGTAAACATAAGCATTGATGTCAATATATACGCACCAAAGATATTTTTATAAGAATAATTAAATCAATTTGCATTTAAAGTTGCTAATTTTGATTGTGGAAAAGTCTTATTATGTGGGTGAGTCTATGATACGAACCTAAATTATATAATATTACATATTGCATGTTTTCTAATATTTTAATTTATGTTTTTTACCTTAAATTAAAGCGTTGTAACTAGAGTCACCTTGTGTTGCAACTTATCTGGAATGTCTATGGCCTAGAGTCTTATCCTAAGTGCGCCTCAGCTAACCTAGGTAGCCCGCAATTTCATTCATTCATACAATAACGGAAATCCCAAGCCAAAAATTCATGCACGATGTGACCCAACTTATTGTTTTTTTAATCATATATATTTACTTTTGTTTTGTCAACAGTGGTGCTGACATCAGCCCTAAGATTTTGGAGGGAAGAACAAGGGGTTAAAAGTGGTGCCACGTGGTAAGAAATGGACGTGGATGATGTCAGCCCTTAAGTTTAAGAAGATTCCAACTGTCGAGAGTGGTGTGGCACTGTCATCCCACCCACCCACCTTGCCAGAAGGACTGGAGAGAGACATTTCATTCTGTGATCTGAAACGTGAGTTACTCTAAAATTTAACTCTGAATTTTTCTCTTTAGAAATGCACTACTAAAACAAGTTTGTCATTCAATATCATGTCCTTCAAAGGGATCCTCAAAACCTTAATTGCCTTTTCTTGTTTGTTAGTTGGTACCCATCCTAGGCCTGTTGAACTGTGTCACCCACAGTTCATTTGTTTGTTAATTAGTGTTAATAATTTTACCTGAAATTTATCCCTTTCTCTTCCATGAGATTTTCTTTCAACAAAGGGATTGAATTTGTGTGAATGTAAACCATGTGGTGATGGTGATGGTCAACAGGCAGGCAGGCAGGCAGAAGGGATAAGACCCCATGGGTAATTTCACTTCAACTTTTGTCCAATGAAATTCAAACGCACATTTAGGGTAAGATGTTTTAGAATATATTCTCAATCATTTGATCGCTTAATTACTGTGTTGATATTGAAATTAGAATTTAGAATTAAAGATTTAGGGTAAGATGTATTTTTTAGAGTTAAATACGAAAACAAAGAGATATTTCTGTTCTTCTTTTTTCCCCTTTGGTATTTATGAATACAATTATTTTTATGTTTGAATGATCCACTCAGCTCAGCCTTAGCCATGGATACGGAAAGTGATGGTGGATTTTCTTTTTCATTGGCTTTTGGCAGCTTTTCTTTTCTGCAAACACTTCACCATATCCACCATTCCATCTCTCTCTTTTGGTTCTTCTCTTATTCTGTCATTCTTTTTTTTTTTCAAAACTTTTGTTTTTGTTTTTCGGTGCAAGCCAACCTGTCATTCCTTTTATTTTTCTTTACATATAAGGACACCATTCCCTTTTTAAATTTGTAATAAAAATGGACGGATTGAGACAGAGGAAATTGACAGCAGCCCTCGGACTATATAATCAGAAATTTTCGAATGATTTCAGTAAAAAATCTTGTAAAACTTTTAACGGTTTTAAAATATCGTTATAGTTGTAATAAACATATATTATCTTGTAATCGTGCATGGAGCAGCCAGCTTGACCAGAAATAGCCGTGAAGAAGATTCCGACAACATTTTGATGAATCATTACAACCCCAGTGTAAGGTAATCCATCAGCATCATCGACAGAAGATGTCAATGCACGTGATATCTTCCCCAACTCCATCCAATCCAATCCCATTGTATCATTTCAATCACACCAGCTGCCCTTTAGATGATACCTTTGGGGACCAGATGGGAGCCAGTCTAACTTCAATTCAATCATGGACTCAGTTTTTAAATCATTTCTTATTTTTATT
This sequence comes from Abelmoschus esculentus, assembly GCA_035048815.1. Classification (NCBI taxonomy): domain Eukaryota; kingdom Viridiplantae; phylum Streptophyta; class Magnoliopsida; order Malvales; family Malvaceae; genus Abelmoschus; species Abelmoschus esculentus. Next base: position 14,412,405 of record JAUCBN010000048.1, read on the forward strand.
ACAGTTGATTTCGGTAGAATTAGAATTTTAACCATCCATTTGTCCGATAAAATTTTGATTTAATGATACTTTGTAACGATTAATTCTAATGATAATTATTTTTTATTGTTCTTTCGATTTTTAGGGTTTCATTCTATCTAATATTGATCGACCCACATTGCACATCTAGTTTTGGTGGAAGTCTCTCAAAAAGGATTTTTTTGTGTATACAATATCTCGGACTCCAAACCTGTTTAAGCAAAAATTAAACTGTTTATCACTTTAATTTTCTACATATTATTGTGATTACATTAGTAATTGTATCGCAGACTTGAAAAATTAAATCATTGAATTTATAAAAGTTAAAAATAAGATTATCAAGAACCCAAAAAATAATCTCAATAAAAAATAAAATATTGTTCTCTCTGAAAAAAATGAATTTAAATAACTTTATTTTTAAGGTGTATTTGAAATTTATTAAGAGTTGGATAATATCTAATCTGTAACACCTTTATTTTTGGTGCTATAAAGATGATGCATTTTGTTTTACTGTCATTTCTTTGACCATGCAACAACCATATGCTATAAAATAGCACATGAGTATTGACTGTGGTGGTCCAAATCCAATTATTATTAGTTGGAGAGTTAATGATAAAATTGCTTAGTTCCACAGTACATCTTCATAAATATGAAATCTTGATCCGAATCATTTCCAAATTCCAAATAAATTTGATTAAAATAATTTTGCTAATATTTATAACCTTCTTTATCCTTAAACAGATGTATGAAAGCTAAGGTTGTGGCATCTGCAAGAACCGATGATTTGCCTGATAAAAATTGTAATCTGTACCATTTAAGTTTCAGACACAAAAATAATTGTTGTTGTCTGTATAATAACAGTACTTTCGTTAGGACAACCTCGACATTATTGGTTTCATATCAAAGAATCATTGCCCTGTAAGAAAAAAGAAATATATTTTTTAAAATAACAAAAAGCAAGGAAAAGTGAAGATTTTTCATGGTGAAATGACTAGTGTGTTTTGGGATGTAAATCACAGAGTTTTTATAGTAAAACAATGGTGATGGAAGCTAGTTTCATGGTTTAAGAAAGGGTGATAGTCAAAATCAGAATGATTAGTGGGGGTTTAGAGGGGGAAATGGATGATTAGAGATTGGTGGGGGGAAATGGGTTTTATGATAGGGTTAGGTATGTTGGTTGTTGAAATAGATTTTGAAAGTTGCTGTGTTTTCGGCAATGTGCTTGGTTTTTGTTCCCTTTTAAGCTACACTTTGGCCTGTTACCCACATGGGTTAGACGTGCTGTGCTTTCTTCTTCTCCTCATCTCTCATGCTAGATGGATGCAGGTAGGTGCATGTTTCTCATGCATGTATGTATATACTATGTAAGGACCACATACATCTACATACACATGTATGCATGGCTCACATGTTCAAAGATGTAGACCTGAAAAGTGACTCAGAAATCATCTCAAAGACTTTTCCATTAAAACCAAGAAACTTTGTTTTTCAAGATTTTTTAAACTCAGAACCAGCTTTCTGATGTAAGTTTTTGAGAGGTTAAGACAAATCTGATATGCCATATTGGCATGCACGGTTGAAATTTTACCTTCACATGCAACACAGTAGATTTAGAGTGAGAAAACTAACCCATTTTGGTCTGCATATAATACAAAATTAATGGAGAAATTAGCTTTGAAAACCCTTTTTACTTATATAAAAACTGCTTCTCATTTCTTTGGTTTTGAACGATGGAGAAATGGAGAGTTAAGGGGATGGGGCCAGAGGCTGAGGCTGAGGCTGAGGCCGAGGCCAGGCCACCACTGTCTTTATGGATTGAATGATAAAGAGCGTCGCACGTGGAGTCTGAATCAAGGGTCTGTCCAGCCACAATAAAAGGATATCTATTTATACACATATATGATAAGCTTGAGGGTTTATTTATTTATTACTATTATCAGAATGAAAACAAAAGACATACATACATGCATGGGTAGATGTATATGATGAGTTCACAAAAGAAACAGAAAATTACAAACAGATCCTCTAAGAAACAAAAAAAATTCCAAATCACAAAAGAAAAAAAGAGGAAAATTATTGCTTTTTCCCCTTGAGAGCTAAGGCCACCCTTATACTTCTCACTCATTGTCTCTGTTGCTTCCCTTATCCTCTCTGTCTCTCTCTTTGGTGTTTGCAGAGATAAGAAAAACTAGTGAGAGCTGCAATATTCTCCCATCTAAAGGGAATTTCAAGCTACAAATCATATTTGAAAGAGAAAAAAATGACCCACTAGGCCACCAAAGTGAGGGTCACCTACAGATCATGTACTAGGAGAATTAAAACCAAATATAATCCTACTTTCACACACATGATCATGGAGGAAAATGGGATCCGCAGGCCTAACTTTCCTCTCCAGCTCCTTGAAACCAAACAACAGCAACAAGAACACCCCGGTAACGCCGAGACGAGCTCCAAAACGACGTCGGAACCGCCCAAGAAACCTCCCCCTAAGAGGACTTCAACCAAAGACAGGCACACCAAGGTTGAAGGCCGAGGCCGCCGCATCCGTATGCCTGCGACGTGTGCAGCTAGGGTTTTCCAGTTGACCAGAGAACTGGGTCATAAATCGGATGGGGAAACCATCGAATGGTTGCTTCAACAGGCTGAGCCTGCGGTGATTGCTGCTACGGGGACAGGTACCATCCCTGCTAATTTTACGTCCCTTAATATTTCTCTTAGAAGTTCAGGCTCTAGCATGTCGGCTTCTCACTTGAGGAATACGTATTTCAATCCGAATTTTACGACACAACAATTGAGGATGACAAGTGAATGGGATCAAAGGAATGTCCTGGACAACTCGTCCACTCAGCAACAAAGGAGAGTTTTATTCCCGGGTGTTGCTTTATCGTCGGAAGATTCATTGAACTTTCCTGGTAGTAGTTTGAACGCTTTCTTGCAAGCTAAGCAAGAGTTTCGGGACGCCAACGTAGACGTCGCCGAGACAGCAGATGCTAGTATAGTGAAAAGAAAGGGGCCGGAGCAGCCAGAATCGCCACAAAATCAGATGGGAAGCTACTTGGTACAATCTAATGCTGGTTCGATTCCGGCGAGTCATAGTCCAATTCCGACAACATTTTGGATGGTGACTAACCCTGGAAACCATGTCATCGGCGGGACCGGCGTTGGGGATCCCATGTGGACATTTCCGTCGGCTACTAATACTAATATGTATAGGGGTACTATGTCTAGTGGGGTACATTTCATGAATTTCGCTACTCCAATGGCTCTCCTTCCTGGACAACAATTTGGTTCAGGAGTCGGTGCTGGTAGTGGTTCAGTTACCGACACTCATTTAGGCATGCTCGCGTCACTAAATGCTTATAGACCGACCCCAGGTACCAACGTGTCGGTGTCTCCAGCCAGCGGATCACATCAACACCACGGCAGTGAGAACAAGCATGATTCAACTAACTAGTGTCGGGGCATGGCATTAGAGCAAATTATAAACTGTATGACTTGATCCTGTTTTCTTCTTCTTCATCATCTTCCTTTTTCACATATTTTGACTAGTACATATATGTGCCATTTGAAACAGACTCAAGTCTGAATGCTATGAAACTGAGGGTTTGATATGCGAGAATTAATATTATATATTACAGCACCAATCATTAAACGCATCATAGTTACTACGATCACTCTCTCTTTCACTGGAATGTTGTGGTTTTCAGTGTGTTATATGTGCACTAATCACCGTTTAACTGGTTTGAGGTTTGCATTAAGAACTAGAGAGAAAAGGGCACACGTGAATGAGGGATTTTTCAGGCATATCTCAGGTGGTGGTGAGCCCCCTTGGGTGACTAAAAGCAGTAAACAATCACAAACTAACAAAAGGATCATTCCTCCTCTTCTTCATATAAGGAAATAATTTGCTGGTTGGTTCATTATTAATGTCCTAAACCACTCACCAGTCGCCATATATATATATATATATATATATATATTGTCTAAACCCGAGCTCCTTGCCACTGACTCAACTGCTATAACTCACTGTATATGTTCATCTTCGAACCGTTCATCATGCTGTGTGGGTCAACTCTATTTTTTGATGGAAAATCTTCAACCCTGTAGCTGCAACCCTACACAACAGGAAAACCCCAACAAGTGGGTCTTCTTCTTCTTGTTAGCTTTGGTACAAGCTATTACAATGGTGATTGTGTTTATGTTTTCAAAACTGGGATCCTTTTTTTCATGTGGACAGAAAATCTATAAAGATTCCCATCCTCAAAAAGAGTGCCTCATGTATTTCTGTAACTATATAACCAAGTAGCTAGGGTTTGTTCTGGATATCTGATCTGCTGTAGATTTTTGAGTTGCTGGGGTTTATGATTACTGCTTAGAATATCAGTAACTAGGCAAATGATAAATATTTTAGTTCTTGACGAGTTCTTGTTAGATCGCTGTCAGATTGCTTTGTTTTGAAGCATTAACTACTCCATAATGAAGATGAACAGAAACCCTCCTACTTCGTAGTTCGTACTGTGTAAGAAGGAAAATAAATTGTAGTATTGTATATTTTACGTACATGTAATTTTTTTTATATCACAGTAAAAAAAATTATATGAAAAATCATTTGTGGTCCTAATTAATCAGGATCGTTCATCTCAATTTTTTCTAAGGTGAATCATCACCTCTTTCCTATATGTAATTAGTGAGTGAGCAGTTATTAGGTAGTTAATTTAAGATAAACTATCTTGATTCCTTAGACCATGAATAACGTGATGAACAAGGTTTACCTAATAATCTCTCGAAAAATAAGCTTAAACACAAATTATTTAGTATAATAGATCAGAATAATATTTTAATATACAATACTTTAAGTATCTATCTAAATTTATTTTTATATATAAATTAGAGAATAACGTTTTAGATATTATTCTAACGTTTGGATCATAAGGGTTAATTCAATGGAGATGTATTGTTATTAAAATTTGATTTGATTTCGGTTTAACTTTTTATATATATATATATTTAAAAATAAGATAATTATTTATACACGTAAAAATTAAAATTATTTTATAAGGGTAAGGTTTAGGAACTCAGTTTAGGGTGTATGAAATATAAATTTAGGTGTATCTAGTTTAAATTTAGGGATAATGGTTGAAATTTATAATTTAGAGTTTATAGATTAAAACCTAAATCCTAACTATTAAACCCTAAATTCTAACTACTATCTATAAATATTAAACTTCGAAACACTATATCTTAAATTAAATCTATAAACTCTAAAACTAAAAACCACTTATATAAACTTTTAATTTTCAACGCTAATATATAGAATAATAATCCAACTTCTTACCGTAAACTTTAAAAATTATGATTACTTAAATTTAATTTATAATTCGATTTTAATTATTTTTAATATAAAAAGACAGTTTTAGTGCATAAAAAACCTTAACAAAGAAGAAGAAAAAAATAAACGATAAAACAAACAATTCCCTTATGGAGTATAGTTTCAGTTGCCTAAACTCAAAAAACCAAACTTTTCATCGACAAACATAAAAGACAGTCCTAAAACAACCACTTACAAAAATAGACAATTCGGTATGTGTTTTGGAAACAAACATGTTGGATTTGAGCTGTTTTGGAGAGCTGGTATGATCGAATTTAGCGACTGTATAAACAAAAGGCATGGAAATTCTTTGTGAAAGTGGTGGTATGTTCATGGAGCAAAAATGGGAAATACAAAGGCTGAATTTGGGGTCTAATGGCTGATTTACAGAGAAATGGTGTCGTCGAGAGGGATATCAACCAGGTTCATTTCTTTGTTTCTCATCATTTTCATAAAAAATTCTCAATCTTGAGGATTAATAAAATACAAACTCCTTTTCCAACCAGATCATTACAACCTTAAAGAAAAGAACGTACTTGCTCAAATATGGACGTCGGGGGAAGCCAAAGTTTTGCCTTTTTAAGCTCTCCAATGTATGTTTCATGTCCATTATCATTTGTTTGGATATTCTATGTTTTTTCGCATTGTTGGTCGAAACTTTTTGCACTAAATCATTGAAAAAAACCTCACCTTGAGTTGTAAAATGAGGGTTTTGTTTACCCCTTTTTCAGGATGAATCCAAATTGATATGGTACTCTAGGAAAGAGAAACATCTTAAGCTTAGTCAAGTTTACAGGATCATTCCTGGACAGCGTACCGTGAGTTTTTATATTGTTTTCTTAATTCTCATTCTTTGATTCCGAAAACTTTCATATTCCTAATGTTTCCCTTTTCGGTTTGCAGGCAGTTTTTCAACGATATCCTCAGCCTGAAAAGGAGTATCAATCGTTTTCATTAATATGCCATGATAGGACCTTGGATTTGGTGAGTGAATGTTCTTATTATGACTCATTCGGAGGTGTTCGATTCGTTAAGTATACCGAATTTTCTATGGTGTGCATATGTTTTGATTTGTTAACATCCTTCATCTTGTTCAGATATGTAAAGATAAGGAAGAAGCCGAAGTTTGGTTCATTGGTCTTAAGGCATTAATTTCTAATGGCTTCAATGGCAAGTGGAGGGTCGAAGCTGGAAGTGATACTGCAACAGTAGTTAGTACTAAATCAAACAACAAAAAAAGCTCTCCGAATTCACATTTTGTATGTTATATTACTTGTTTGTTTTTAATTTTTTGTAAAGCATGATAACCTTTATGTGTGCTTTATTTTTCTTATTTTGTTTAATATTATTATAGGATCAAGGAGATGTGAAACGAATTCAATCGCCTATTCAGCCACACAATAGAGTAGGAAAGGCATTTGCTGACATAGTTACAGATCCTGCTTCAATCAAGGTCTCCAGTAAGTCAGATTTAGTTGAGTTTAGCTTTTTAGCAGTCAGTAGTGTAGAGAACACAAACAATCAAAGTTCGGGGGTTGATGCAACAAGAGTCTGTTTATCTAGTCCTATAAGTTCATCAAGCCATGGTTCGTGTAAGGAGGACATTGATGCCTTGGTTGATATCTTCGTATGGGGACAAGGTGTTGGTGATGGAATACTGGGCAGTGGAAAGGGTAGAGTTGAGAGTTTGTTCAATACAAAGGTCGATGCACTTCTGCCAAAGGCATTGGAATCAACAATGGCTCTTGATGTGCATAATATTGCTTGTGGAAGTAGCCATGCGGTAATAGTAACAAAGCAGGGTGCGATTTTTAGTTGGGGAGAGGAATCAGGGGGCAGGCTCGGGCATGGTGTGGATGTAGAAGTACCCCAGCCTAAACTCATAGATTCTCTTAGTGGCATGAATTTTGAATCTATAGCATGCGGGGAGTATCACACTTGTGCTGTTACATCCTCCGGGGATCTCTATACATGGGGTGATGGAGCACACAATTCTGGTTTGCTTGGGCACGGGAGTGATGTCAGTCATTGGATCCCCCGAAGGGTAAGTGACATGGATGGTATACATGTCTCCTATGTATCATGTGGACCATGGCATACAGCTCTGTTGACATCTGGAGGTCAGTTGTTCACATTTGGAGATGGATCTTTTGGTGCATTAGGCCATGGAGATCGTAGTAGCACAACTATTCCACGGGAAGTAGAGTCTTTGAGTGGATTACGGACAATAAGGGTTGCATGTGGTGCTTGGCACACTGCTGCAGTTGTTGAGGTTGTGACTCAATCATCTGATGATGGATGTCCTGATAGCTCTTCTTCAACAAAGTTGTTTACATGGGGGAATGGAGATAAAGGTGAACTCGGACATGGTGATAGAGAACCTAGACTTTTCCCCCAAATTGTTGCTGCTATATTTGATTATGATATCAGCCAGGTTGCTTGTGGCCAAAATCTCACAGTTGCTCTAACAACCTCAGGACAAGTATATACGATGGGGAGTTCGGCTTATGGCCAATTGGGAAGTCCTACAGCCGATGGCAAGGTTCCAACTCGGGTTAAAGGTAAGTTAGTAGATAGCTCTGTTGAAGAGATTGCATGTGGATCGCATCATGTTGCTATTGTGACTTCAAAAAGCGAGGTTTATACCTGGGGAAAGGGCACAAATGGGCAATTAGGACATGGAGACACTGATGATAGAGATACACCAACAGTTGTTGATTTTCTAAAAGACAAGAAAATTAAGAGTGTAGTTTGTGGTTCAAACTTTACTGTAGTTATAAGCCTTCATAAATGGGTATCAAGTGTTGATCAATCCATGTGCTCCGGTTGTCGGAATCCTTTTGGTTTCATACGAAAGCGTCATAACTGTTATAACTGTGGACTAATCTTCTGCAACACATGCACACTGAAGAAATCTCTAAAGGCTTCACTGGCTCCAACTATGAACAAACCATATAGAGTTTGTGATGATTGTTTTGCTAAATTGAAAAAATGTGAAGAATCTGCTTCTGCTCTCTGGTCTCGTAAGTCCCGAAATAGAAATTTTTCTCTTAAATCGATTGAGAATATAGATAAAGAAGTTCTACCTCCAAGGTCACCTATACAACTTTCCAGAACGCCTACTTTTAGCTGGAGTAATCAGGCTGAAATCCTACCTTGCAAGAGTAACCTGAAATTAGACATACAAAATCGGTCCATATTCTCACCTTATAATGGAGATTTTCTTCTTGGAGGATTTAATACATCAAGGCTATCAAGTTATCCAGTTGGAGATTCTAAGAAAAATTTACCAACTCCGGTGTCTAGAAGGACATCCCGAGCAACATCTCCTGCTTCAGGAAAGTCGAGCAATCGATCTTCTACTGTAACTATAGATGATTCAAAACAAATGGACGACAGTATCAACCGTGAGATCATATATTTAAGGGCAAAGGTAACCTTTCGAAATCTTGTTCATCAATTACAACTTTGTCACTTTGTTCAACATGAGACATTGTGTTCCACAATAATGACCATGCATTGCGCATTGCCTGGTTGTGTAAAAAGAAAATGAGAATTTCTTCGTGCAGGTTGACAATCTTGAAAATCCTCAATAATGACTTTGTTAATTGTATGATGTATAGTCTTTGGAGAGTAATCTATAAATACCTATGTTTCGTGCAGATCGACGATCTTACTTGCAAATCCCGACATCTTGAAGCCAAGCTTGAGAAAACATCAAGGCAATTAAAAGAAGTGACTGCAGTAGCAGAAAATGAAGCTGAGAAATATAAATCAGCAGAGGATGTTATCAAGTCACTAACTGCTAAGGTAGGAAATCTTCACTCATGATCTTACAGCTTAGATTTAGGAAGAACACAGTTTAAATTATTTATAACAAGATACACTAGGCATCTTAAAGGCCGAAGTAATTGAGGTTGCAGACCACACTCCCCTAACTTTACTTTTGTTTATGATCTACTGATTTGCAGTTGGAGCAGGTGACTAACATGCTTCCATCGGGGCAGAACGGTTTCTATACAGTCGGTTCTATTGCTAAACACACCTCAAACATCGGTCATGTGTTCCCCAATAACATCAATCCAACCAGCATGATGTCTACACCAAGTGAAGTAAGTTGGCATGCAAACAACCTATCAACGTTCAATGGAACCAAAGTGCAAACTCAACGGTCAGAGACGATTATACAAGATGAGCCTGGAGTGTATGTAACTTTGTTAGCATTGCCTAATGGGAGTAATGTACTCCAACGTGTTCGGTTTAGGTATGTCTTCATGTTCAACTGGACATTCTAACATAACAACCCTTGAATATGCTTTTGACATTTGTTTTTTACAGTCGTAAACATTTCACAGAAGAAGATGCAAAGAAGTGGTGGTCTGCCAATGGTGCTAAACTATATGAAAGGCACAATGTCATTCGTTCACGTTAGTTATAGCTTCAACACGGTTGGTTTATTTTGAAGGGGCAGACTTCATGTACTCAACAGGTCGATTAAGACATTAAATTAAATGGTTAGAAGGACATGCTATAACTATTCCATGTTTTGTGTTTTATTAGACCAACATATTTTTTTTGTATCCCCCAGCCCCCACTTCAAATGTATAGATGCTGTCGTACAAGCAAAGGAGAGGGACCAAAGCATCACTTGCAAAGACAGGCTGTAGAACCATTACACACCATATTTACTTTTTTAAATATCCCTACTAACCACCCCCTGTCCCAACAGTTTCTTCTTTTCTTTTTATTTATCCTCTTCGGTCCCACTGTGTCCCTAAACTTGCCTGGGCCTGGGTTTATTGATTCAGTTTTCAAGCAGAAATCATAAGCTCTTATCAACACGCACGCACAAATAAAGTATCCTTACGCGGAGAAATTATATTATGCGTCAGTCTCACCACGTCATCCATGATATAATTTTCCCCTTAGGTGAGTCTAAAATATAATAAATTAAAAAAATAAAATTTATTTAAAATTTTAAAATATTAGATTTTTTAGTAATATTTTAAATTAATCATTTTTTGTTATTTTTGAAAAAATTTAAAACTTTATCTAAAAATTTAAAATGTTATAAAAATAAGTTTTGAATTCTTAAGTTTTTAAACTTAAAACTTTGTCTAGAAACAAGTTTTGAGATTCTTTAAAGTTTTTTTTATTGCTTTTCTGATTTTTAGAATATCCTTCAAATTAAGCTAAATCGACCCGTATTGTACACTTAGTTTTGATGGATGAACCTTCTAGTAAGGATTTTTTGCGACACAATTAGATTTATAGAAACTATGATAAACATCACAATGTATGTGGAATACGTCACCTGTAAAAAACGATATAAGTAAAAACATCACATACAGTAGAAGTCATGAGTATTTTTTATATTTGTATTATTTATAATATTTATGTGTAAATTCTAAAAAATAAAAGATAATTTAAAGAATTTTTCCCAAATCGTTATTTATAAATGATATTTTATAAAATTTATAATAACTTTTAAAATACATCTTATTATTTATTTATTTTAATTTTATTCCTTAAATATCTAAGAAATCCTCCGCTACTCTTTGCTTTGTATTTTAAAATTTTTGTGTGTATCAAAGCAAGTGCGACTGTTATCCCCTCCAATGCAAGAGGACAGTGTCTGGATCTGAGAAGCGTGTACCAATCAGCTAGGAGCGTGCTCCCACGTCCCATGTTGGCGATTAAGATCGGGTGGAACAGTAACCAGGAAAATGGATAACAGAAAAAGAAAAGAAAGGTATCCAACCACAAAATAATCGTTAGCAACGTTCAACCAGGAATTATTATAAGCAGGGACAGATTTAAATTAATTTCCAAATACCTGGTATACAATTAGTAAATAATATTTTATATCAAAAATCAATTATTTAATATAATAAAATTTTAAATAAAATTAATAATTCAATTAGTTATACCTATCTTCTCATTTTTCTCATAGTAGTTTTTTTTTAATTTTGTCCTGATCAATAACGATAATAAATTTGATGTTTGTTTTGTATTTTTTATATTTTTTATATCTCGTTTTAGTTTATTATTTTTTTTAATTTTATTGTATATTTTTAATAAAAATATTTTTTATTTGTTTTTTCTCACATTTTTGTAAGTTTATATGCTTTTGTGTTATTAAAATATCAATACAACTTTATTATTAATTAAGTTCATTTAACGTTTATAAAAATTTAAATTAAATTTATGTTCTTAGTTTAATAAATAGTCAATTAATGATTTTAATTGTTAGTTAATAAATATTAATTAAGTTCAATATTTATTAAACTTTTCTTTATTCCCTATATAAAGAATATACATACGTACTTGTAAGACACACCAAAAAAAAATCAATAAAATTTTTATTCTTCTATTTGATTTTTTTTTTCGTTTTTTGAGTGTTTTAGATTGTAGAGTGTTCAACAATTGAGACAATGTATGCCTTAAAGACAACAGTGAAAAAAATATGCTAGAACATAATCGATATGTTAAAACCGTTAATGAAGCTTGAGAAACATTCATCAAGGTATTTTCTAAGACGAATGATACGAAACTTCAATTTCTAAAGAGCGAGTTATTATCTATGAAGCAAGAAAACACAATGGTCAAATAATACTTTCATAAAATAAAGTTGTTATGTCAAGAGATTTTTGAGTTAGATCCGACAGTTCCTATTGGTAATACTAGGATGGAATGAATCATTATCTATAGCTTAAAGTTAAAGTTTAGGAGTTTTATTATTGTTGTACAAGGATGACAAACTCAACCTTCACTTGTAAAATTCAAAATTTATTAACTAATTAAGAAACATTAATTAAACAAATTGAAGATGTCTCATTGAAAAATAAAAAGACACTATATGTTAATAAAAACAATTGAAACTTCAAGTAGCATGACAATGATAAATTTAATAAAAAGAAAAATCTTTTATGAAAGAAGAGATTTTAAAAATTATGACAACTAAATTTTTTCCTTATATTAGTAATTACCTATTATCTTGGGGTTTAAAGGGGAAAAAAAGTACGTTTTTCGGTCAACAACTAAAATTGAACGTCGCAGATTAACTAATACAACATTTAAGATAATTTTAATTGTTATAGTGATAAAAAAATTAAAGATTTATTGTAAAAAATATTATTGAATTAAAATATAAATGACATGGTAAATTAGATTTATTTAATTTTTTTTGAATTATGAGTTTAATAAAAAAAATATTTCTTAGCTGTTCTCTGGATAGCAATCGAAAATTTGTTTAAAATATTATAAAAATCATAATTTAAAAATGATTATTAAAACTTTTTTTTACTTTTTCCTTTTGGCCTTAAAAGTAAATTCTTCCTGTTCACCAGGCTGTTCATCATTTGGAAGAGGTCCAAGCTAGGCTTTCATATCAGTATACAAAAGGAATAAAATAATTAGGAAGTCCAGGAAAAAAAACAAAGGAACATAGGGAAAATCATGATATTTTCAAAGAAGAGGAAGGGTTAAAAAATGAATTAACCCAAAATGATGAAACGTATTCATTTTTTTTCATATTTCACCTTAACTCCTTAGTTTTTCCAAATTTTCTAATTTTTACCCCTACCCCTACCAGTACTTTCTGATTAATTATTTTCTCCGGTCATCATCCTACATGAACAGTTCAGACTGCAACAAGGTGTAGTAATTAGCAGCCTCGTCTTCAAGTTCCCATAACCCATCACACAATGCCAACCCATTTCCACCAGTGTCGACACCTTCATCCAACTCAACGCCAACAACATCTTCTCTGCTCGGAATCCCGAGCTCATCGTCTGAAGCTTCAAGCAAATGTCTAATGACTTGCTCTTTCTCTTCGTCCCGGTAATCCTCGTCTCCTTTCAAGGAAGAAGTTGCCGTCGTGTAGTCTTCTATGCTGACCATGACCGTAGGGTTCTCCTGTTCGTCGGCTTTTAACGGAGGCGTTGTCGGTTGTGAAGTCTGGAAAGGGACGTCTACAACTGAGTCTGAAGAGATGTGTTTTTGTAAAGTATTGATGATAGAAGACCCATCTTGGGTTGGTTCATCCTCTTCTGCTTCTATCAAGGAGAGTCTATGATTGTATGCTTTGTGTCGTTTTGTTTCTTGGTTTGAGGTTTGTGTTTCTTCTCTTTGTCGCTTGGAGGTGAGCTGTTCAGCCATTACAGCGAAATACACGAAGGAAACAGAGGAAGAAGTCAGGTGTAGAAATGGTAGACGAGAGCTGAAGGAAATAAAGGATGGTGCGAAGGACGGAGGGTGGGAAGGGATTATATAGAGAGAGGTGAAACGGAAGGAAAGTGGATTTGCGGTCAAAACGAAAGTAAAATAAAGAAGAATACTTTTTTTAATACACGAAATAAACTGCTACTACTCCTACTACTGATAATATAGGACAGAGTCGAGGGATTCCCCTTGTCTGGTTCTGCCTGAGTTGGTCTCCTTTCATTGTGTACCGTTAGATTGTTCCCCAGGGTTTGTATCAAGGGTTTAGACTGCGTGGTAGTAATAGATTCTCCTGAAAAGGGGAGATTATCGGGTAAATACGGTTCACGTCATTCATAGTCTAAGCAATCAGAATCGTTAATTTTTAAATAATTACTTAATAACTATTTATCCACTAAATATATATAAGAAAGATGTGATGATTTATTTAAAAATATATTAAAATCAATAATCATAATTAATTTAAACCATAAATAACGTGATAAAATTCACCTAATATTTTTTTCTTGAAAAAGTAAACTGTGCAAGCTCGTACATAAAAGGGAATAGAGGTGTGAGTTTGTACTCTACATCGACATGACAGGACAATAATTAAAAAATAAAGCAGTGCAGAGCTTGGGGTTAAGATGCTACTCTCTTTTTTCAACATATTGTTAAGATGCTCCTTTAAACTTTGTTTTATTTTATTTTTCAATTTTGAGAGAATAGAGGGACAAAATTAGGTAGGAATTGCCTCTACCTCTAAAGATTTCTTTTATTTTTATGTTTTATTTAATTATTTTAAAAATTATTTTTTTATAAATATGTTTTCTTACTTTTAAATATTTATGTTTTATTTTTCTTAAAATTAAATTTTAACTCCATCCCTAAGCAGATGAATTTTATAGAACATGGTTTACGTCTTGTGGAAGAGTTTGTTGAAGGGATGGTGTGAGACTCAATATATAGGAATATTTGTGTAAGCGAAACTCAAACACCATCTTGACGATGTCTAGTAATTTAGGGATGAAACTATAGTCATGTGAGGAGGAATAAGCGTCCTTCATCTTTGAAGAATTTTTTAGTTTTATTTTTTTATTTAAAATTTTTTTATAAGTTTATCCTATACTTTTAAATATTTATATTTTGTCTTCTTTAATTCCTAAATTCTGACTCCGTCCCGTGTTAGATAAAAGTGATTGCAGACTCATGGCGGGTCGACATCTGCAGGTAGGTTTTGCGTGGAGATCAAAGGGAATGATTATTTGGTTTTGTTAGAAATTACAAATAAAAATAAAAGAATTTTATTTTTATAATGTCTGTACGCTGTACGTATCCATATAATAAATTCTCACATTAATGCATTTATAAAGCGATTATCTAAAAGAGGCCAACAGACCTAACAGGTCGTCGTCGATTTGAATAGATCCAGCCAAGTGATGGTGGAGAAGTGGCGTAGCAAAATTCGATTCCTCATATACAAAACAATACGAATACACACAACTTGTGGTATCATTCGAGAATAAAGGTGATAATAAGCCTGATCGGTTTGTAAATTATTTGGGTTTGATACGAGTGAGTTCGATTTGAGTTTGGGTTTGGCTTGAGATCTTAACGAGTTAAATCGAGTTTACCCAAACTCGATTCGAAAAACATGTAAACAAGCTCGGAATAATTATATTATATATGTTACATATACACTAAAAAGTAATCTTTTTAGCAAAAAAAACACAATAAAATAAAATAGGAAAAATCCACTAAAAATAAATTGGACATTTTTTCCCTTTCTCAATATTTAATTTTGTTTCTGATGTTAGTTATGAAAATGGTTTTTAACGAGGCTCTATCTTTTATATAACAATATAACAAAACTATTTATTTTAGGTTGAGCCGAACGGAGTCCAAACCTAAAATTTTGAGCTCGGCGAACTTTAAGCTTAAATTAAACCCAATAATATTATTTTTGAGTCAAACCTAACCAAACTTGAGTTTAGTTCGACTCGTTATCACCCCTATTCATGAATCAGGATGGAGGAAGTTTCGAAAAGCATCAGATACCATGAAAACATGATAATGATATTGAGACGAGGCACAATCAATTCTTGTACAGATAAAAGGTGGGAATAATCTGACTTGAATAAATAAATAAATTATTTAATTTAATTCCACATAAAAAAATGACTCGTAATTTTATGAATTTGATTTAATTTATAAATTTTAAAATAAAATTTGATTTATGAAATAAAATTTAATAATTTAAATAATTCAAGATTTTTAATAATTACTTGATAACTTTTTAAATTTAAGTTGAGTATATGAATTCTACTTGACATATTATGTATATAACATGTAAAAGTATTAAGAAATATATATATGTATATTATATATGGATATAGAAAACAATTAAAATTACAATCGATATATTATAATATTATAAATTATTATAATTAAATTTCTTTAAAAAATTAAAAACTTAACTCGATTCTATTGACTCAAATTTCATAAATTCGAGTCGAGTTGAATTTTTTTAAATAAAATTTAAATCGTAAAATAAAAATTATAAACTCAAATAACTCAAAAAATTTTAACTTAACTCAATTGAACGTCTATCCCTACCTAAAGATTTCTTTTATAATATATAATACATAAGTGTCAATTCAATATTTTGTTAATAGTGATTAAAAGATACCATTTATTTATTTTTTAATCATTTGATAAGGTGTACTCACCTTGCTAAGTGCTAACAAAACTGTTTGAGTAATTGAATTCGAGTCTCTTATTATAAATATTATCATTTTTTATATTGGTATCTCTCGGTAAATTTATGTTAAATTAATATTGAATTCGTATAATATGATTAAACTATTAAAAATTAATATTTTATTTATATAGATCATATATAGGTTTATACTAAATTGAAAAGTTTAATATTTTATATAAAATTTAATTGTTAAATATATAATAAATCAAAGTTCAGACCACTAGTATAGAAAGTAAAAGATCAATTTAAAAAGTTACATATATAAAAAAGTATAACCACATTTACAAATTTAATGATTAAATTATTAAAATAAAAATCCTCAAAATTATAAAATGTCTCTTCTTTAAATTCTGTATACATATGGGACCGAGACATTAAAAGGAGGTGCAATGTTAAAAATTATTATTATTATTATTATTAGGCTTAAGGGTTTAATAAGCCCTTAAACATTTATAAAAAAATCAATTAAACCCTTAAACTTTTTTTACTCTCAATTAAACCCTCAAACTCAAGAAAAAAAATCAATTCAGACCTTAAACTTTTTTAACACTCAATTAAAACCTCAAGCTCAAGAAAAATAATCAATTTGGCCCTTTAACCAACTTTGACCATTAACTTTAATTTTTTAACACGTGTTACAACAAAATAACACTACTTGTCGTCTCTAGGAATTTTTAAAATTATATAAAAATCCTGAAAAAATGTTTAATTCTGAAGTTTAATTTAAAATAATAAATAATAATTTTTTAAAAGATTAAAAACTAAAAAACTAAAAATATTAAATATTAGTATACAATTCTAAAAAATATTTTTATATTTTAAATTAATTTTATAATTTTTTAAAAAAAATCAATTTTTTTAGATTTTTTATATATTTTTAGAATTTAAAATTTCTTAAAACCGATAAGTGATATTATCATATTGCGACAAGTGTCAAAAAAATTAAAAAAAAAAAACGTTAAAGTTAACGGTCAAAGGGCTAAATTGTTTTTTTTCTTGACTTTGAGGGTTTAATTGGATGCAAAAAAGTTTAAGGGCTTAATTAATTTTTTTACAAGAGTTTAAGGGCTAAATTGATTCTTTTTCTTGATTTTGAGGGCTTTATTGAGTGTAAAAAAAGTTTAAGGGCTTAACTGATTTTTTTACAAGAGTTTAAGGGCTTATTGAACCCTTAAGCCTTATTATTTTGATTGAAGAAGGAAAAGCGTTAATCATATATTTCGTTAAAAAACCTCCTTAAACTTAGATTTAATGAAAAGAAAAGAGTACATATGAAAAGATTGTAACGAAAATAACATTAAAAACCACTAATCAATAGTCAAAAATAACAATAAATAAACTACCCCACAAATCAAACTAAATAATCTCATTCCAAAACCATACGTAACTCTAGGGATAGAGCCATGATTTAGGGTTAAGGGGGCAAAATATAAATATTTAGAAGTAGTGAGTAAATTCATAAAAAAAAATTTTAAAAATTAAATAAAGAGACAAAAGTAAAAAAAAAGTCTTCGGTGGTGGGGGCGATTGCCCCACCCATCCTCACTTAGTTTTGTCCCTACGTTACCCAATACCCATATCATTATGTTTAATCCAATAACGTAAATCATTACTTATCAAACTTTGAATACTATCAGACGACTCTTTAAAGAACATTTTACTAATCGTTTGATCCCGTAAATTTTTCGTCAGTCTACTAACAACTAAATTAGACTCTCGATTAATATACTCCACAATATTAATTTTCGATTATAAAACTATTCTTAAATAATTTCTCAACTAAGTTGAAAATCGACACCACAAACTTAATCAATTATTTTTTAAATCAAATGTTTATTTAATCAGTTTGACGGCATAATTAAAAAAAAAAAAGAGTATAATTTGACCGTTCTGGTGGAGGTGTTCCTGTTCCACTTTGCATCAATGTAATATAATTATTATAATTCTGGTTATATTTAATAAAGACAAAGTGCTGGTTGCTTGTCTTGAAGGAAATGATTATTTTTCTCTTTTTTATAATAGTATTTTTTCGGGTGTCGGTTTAGTTTTAAAGTAATTAACTAAAAGGCAAGGTTCATGCTGAAGTGATGATTGCTAAAACGGAATAAAAACAAAAACTTAAATCAGTTATAGTTTGGTTTAAAGGGAGAGTATTTTATAAAAATTTAAAATTAGTATATAATTTTAATATAATTATATTTTATTAAAAATTTATTTTTGTTATCTTAAAATTTTAAAAGTTTATATTTTAAAATTTTATAGGTTTACCTCCGAACATTTTTCTTTAAGGATAAAACATTAAATTCAAATAAACTAAATTAAAAGGATCATTCGTAGGGACGAAGTTAGGATTTTGAGTTGAGGGCGTAAAATATAAATGTTTAAAAGTGGAGGAGCAAATTCATAAAAAATAATTTTTAAAAAATTTAAATAAAGAGACAAAAGTAAAAAAAAATATTCTTTGAGTAACATTTTTTAATCTTTGAGATTTGGATCTAAATCACGTGCGCTGTTGATTTTAATTTTTAACAAGTATTTTAAAGTTATTTATAAAAATAAAATTAAAATATTATTTTTGCTAATACTTTGTTGTTTACTCGATAAATTGACTATTCATTTCATAACATTTATAAATTAAAAATAATTTATTTAATATAATAACTTTAAAAATAAAAATGAGTGTTGTAATATCTTTCATTATTTTGATGTTCGAGTGGGGACCAGGGATTCCTGTACTAGCTAACTTTAAACAACACTTCCCGTCTAATTATATTAATTCTACTCGATCCATCATAATGATGTCAGAGATCTATTATTTGTATTTAATTTAGTAAATTTATAATGCTTCGATTTTGATCTGAATTTTGGACAAAGACAAGGAGATTCAGAAAGCTTTAAATTTTGTTGGTATGCTTATCTCCATAGAAATCTTTTGTTATTATTGTTTTTGGATTGTAAGAATTTTTGGATTGTTTAATCCAATTATTTTATTTCTCGAATACGATGTAATGATGTTTTTCTTATGGATTTAATAAAAATTCAGTAACATTTATCAAAAAAAAATTTTGAGTTTAATAAATTATTTATAAATCAAATAGAAATGATTTTGAATGTTTAGCTTATAAAATTCAGTGATATATTTTTATTATATTATAATTCATGATTATCATAAAATAAACGTACAAAGTTCAATGATATATTTTTTAATATTATATATGATTATATTAATTGTAACATATATTTTATATTTTTATTTTTTATAATAAATACATCTTATAAATTATGTTGTTCAAATTTAAATTATTTAAAAAATATTATTTTTTTCCCTCTAAAATTAATCGTTTTTATTTTTTAAACCCCCACCTGCAAGAAACCCCATCTTCCTGGCATGATTTATATTATTTACTCCGCTTGATTTCGGACAGTCACCGCAGTGTCCGCAGCACTGTCTTTGATCCCGCAGAGATGTTGACAGATTCAACACTGTTGGTTTGACTGGAAAAAAAATAACAACACAACTGGCATCATCACAAACAACTTACATAAAAACAAGAAATATATATATATAATTTGAGGGGAAAAAAAATTAAGTCGGGGAATTACTAAAATATTGTTTTTAGTTTTTTATTTATAAAAATATTGTTTTTAAAATTATTTTTAATAATATTGTATATTATTGTTTAAATCAGGATGGATTATAATTTGACTTTGAATAGTATTTTATTTAAAAATTAATAAAAAATTAATACTATTTAACAACGGATGGATTATAATTCGACTTTAAATAGTATTTTACCAAAAAATTTAGATTAATGTTTGAAGATAGATTAATTACAACCCGACTTTGAACAATACTAATTTTTTAGATAAAATATTGTTTAAAATCGAATTATAATTTATCTGATTTTTAATTTGCTACAGTAGAGTACCATATTGTTGAAAATAAAGTAAAGAGTGTTGTATTATTTGTGGTGACAACTGAGAAGTCTTATGTGATTTCACCTTTCGTCAAATTATAGTATTTAAGATGTCGAACCCACAGGGATTGGGTTTTCACTACTTCTTAATCCTGCACTTATATAAAATAAGAACACAAGTAATTTGATGGGGTTGAGTACTAAATTAACTACCGAAAACTAAATAAAAGAGGAAAATAAGAATGATAGAAGTGAGGCCAAGTTGAATGCTTCGTAGAGGGGAATTCAGTTATACTAATTATCCACTTATTAATGTAATGGGTTGACTTGCCGCATCGGCGGGTCGCACTAAGGGTCGCCGCAGCTGCCTAGGCGGGGTTATGCCTCATCGACAATTCAACTTTCTATAGTTCTACACAACATCCTTGTATGTCTTCTTCCTTATCCCTAAGCGAAGAGAACTGTTGGAACCCACGTCTTGATGATACCTTCCGACGTGAACCAAGGGTGAATAACAACCAAACACATGCGTCTTATTAGTCGCTGAAATCCTAGATGGTTTATCTCTAAACCGAATTAGTCAATGCCCTTGAGCAAAGATCGTATTCTCTCGTTTCGTGAGTCTAACTCTCCCGATATTAGACAAGTAGTTTTTTCTTCACATACTATCATCTCGAGCTCATATGCAAAGAAGAGTGATTGCCAAGAGAGAATAAACTATGAAAATAGGCTTGCATTAATAAATATCAAATATAATACAACTTTCTTCCCCAACTACTCCACAAACAACCTAAACCTCGAGAAGGTTTTAGAACATGGTGTAGTCGGCGACTAAAGGTTTATGCTATGGGATTCCGACTCTCCTCCCTTCTATTCTCCCATGTTTAGCCTTAATGAGTGACTTATAGAGGTCAAGCCGTAGGTTAAAGTTTTCCATGCAAGGAAAGAGTTCTAAGATGAAAACAATATAATCTCCTAATAAAACTATGATACTTTATTCTATTTCCTAAAATAACTCTTCTTTCTCACGTTTGATTTTGACTGGGGCTTGACTTCTTAAATTGGCTTCGTCTTTCTCTCGCTCTTTGTCCGTTAGAATTGACATCTTTTTCTCTATCTATCGAGAACCCGTTGTCATCTTCAATCTGCTGCCGCGACATCCAAAGTGCTACCATGGCGGGTGCTTCATCTGCATTTCAGCTTCTTTTCCAGCATCCGTCTTCTTGTTTGACCATTCATATGATGTAGTTTCCTGCCTAGGAAAGAAAACCATCAAATGCATCTGTTTTATGCTAAATAATAGATAAATTCATGTTTTAAGTATTCAGATGCTGAAATATGGAAAATAAGCAAAATTATCCAATTTTGCCCTTAAATCTGTCCTTTATTAGCAATATTCGAGTGGGAAAATAGTATAAAAAATAAGATTTTTAGACACTCATCAATTTAAAAAAAAAAATAGACAACAATAATAACTTAAAAACTTCGTTTAAGTTGTATAGTTTACTTAATTTTCTTTAATAATTCAAATTTAAATAATATTATTCGAAAATTTAAGTGAATAATAGAGTTATAAAAAAATTAAAGAATAAATGATTGTAAGGATCTACTAGATAAAAACACTAGTAGAATAAATAGTTGACCTTCATAATACTTGTCCTTTGTAAAGAGATTACAATTGATTCAAAGGGTTCTTTTCGGTGTATAAAACTTTTGGCGTTGAATGTTTATTTTACCCTCAAGGTAATTAAGAGATTTGACCAAATTTATAACTCTTTCCTTAGAAGTGATGCGAGGGGGCTCGAGTTAACTGGGATGTTATTTGCTATCTAAAAAGTAAAATGGTCTAGACATTTGTAATGTTAAAGTTTAAAATCGAGGTTGCATAACAAAATTTCTATGACTTTTGATGACTCAAGTTGGTTCTTTAGGTTGCATGGGTGCAACATTACATGTTGAAATAAAATCTAGTGTCTTTTGCTTGTGTCAACAACTACACTGAATTTGGATTTTTTTTTTTTTAAAGTTTAAAGATAATTTGGGATTGATGAGTGGATTGCAAGAGTAATTTAAAATAAAGGAAGTTTAGGAGATGGTCTAACATAAACGTAAGAAGGTACTCTGGGTTCATATTATTTGGGGTAAGTTTTTTATTTTTCGGTATTCTTTCATTGCTTGGCTAGCGGTATTGGATAGGCTTTCTACGAAAAATAGAACGACACGTTGGGATTGTTCAATTGGCCCTATTTGCCTCCTTTGTCAAAGTGATGTAGAGACATAAGATTATTTATTTGCTAATTGTATTTTTCAAGACAATTATGGGAACGAATATCGAAAGATTGTGATTTTAATACCTCATAGATGTTGGACTGAAGATTTTGAATGGATATTGTAGCAGAGGAGAAGCCTTTCGTTAAAAACTATTATTTTTCGATTAATTCGGTGTGGATCAAATTATTATATATGGTAAAAAAGAATAGACGGGTACATGAAAAACATGGACGTTCAAATTCTAATATTCTTGCTATAGTAAAGTATGATGTTAGAGCGAGACTGATAGATTATAAAAAAAATCTCTTCTGATAGCCATCTAACTGCAAACTGGAGACTCATGGAAGGATTAACACATGGTGAAGCATGATGGTGTTTAATCTTTTTTGATCGTTGGGTAGGTGTAAACTTTTTATTTTATTTTTTATGAGTGATGTAATTTGATGTTTTTTGGATGAATAAAGTTTATTTATCCAAAAAAAGAATAGTATTCTTTGGATCTTGTCACCTGCAGTTGATGATGTGCTTAGACCACGCCATCTGCATAGGACGAGGTCTAAAAAATACTATTCCTTTTAGTTTATTCTTCCAAATATTTTTTAAATACATATATTCTTCAAAAAATTTCTTCAACTCCGTTATTCACCTAAATTGACCAATACGATTAGTAGTAAATGTGAAATAAAGTATAGAAAAAAAAGTAGAGAAGTAAATTCTGATCGATCCGAAACCAGAATCAAAATCATATAGACTTTAACTAAAGTCGAAAATTTGAATCGTACCTAAACCAAATTTAAATTGATTATAATTATAATTAAAATTAAATTAAAATAACCTGAACTGAATACGAACCGAATGACTGGTTTCCCGTAAATCCACCCCCATCGTCCTATCTATTCAAGTTCAACTCATGATGAATAATCCCCAACCCCCATGTGCTCCTTCACCTAATAACACTGACGTGCAGGGAAAACCAAATGCATGTGGGGTTAGGGTGGAGGGTTGGGTTGAAAGTGTCATTCACGTGCTTAGTCGACACAATTAGAGTTTAGAAGTGCAACCTGACAGGGAGACATCTGGGCAAGGCCATGGCAGTCTCAGTATAGTTTCGGTATCAAACGTTTAAGCTGGCGATACACACAATGATCGACTCTATCAAAACTAAAATTCCTTTTTCCAGCTACAACTACCAGGCAGATGGACCATCTCATTTCATTTGTTTGCATCGACTCTTATGAATTTTGTACTTTGTACCATATAGGGCGGCAATGGGGAATAATTAAAAATGTGAGGATCAAAATTAATTGGTAAAAAAAATAACTGAAAATTTTACTTACAATTAGAGCGAGAAAAGTTTTATCAGTAAAGCTTAAATGAGGACAAAGATAAAATTATTATATCCGAATTATGGGTATAAACAAATTGTACTAATATAAATTATCATGAGGATTCTCGAAAAATATCCGTAGAGATCGTAATATTTTATAAAGTTAATGACCATAAGGGTAATTTATACATTTTCAACAAATATCTAATCTCACGTAACTTGAGTATAGACTTGAGTAAATTTATAATTTTTCTATAAATTTTATAAAAATAATTAAAAAATGGTCTATATATTGTTATAAACACGATTTAGTTTAGTTTTGTTTAAAATATACGGTGATCGATTTTGATACGTATTTTAAAAAATATGAATGTTTGATTCTTGAAAGATCATAAGAATTTAACGGTAAATGACTTTGAAAAATCACCAAAATTCTACAAGAAAAATCAGAAAATAAACCTTAAATTTCTATAATCACACGAAAGTCTAGATTCATTTAAAATAAATCATTCTTGATATCAAGTTATATATTAAAAGTTATTAATTTTTGAGTGAGCAAAGGTTTAAAGAAAAGACTGTAGACTATTTTCAAAAAATCAATAACGGTGACTTCAGAATTTGGTCATAAATCGTACGAGTAAAATTCAAAGAAATAATTTATATGATTGGAAAAGTTATCGAATCTAATTTTTTTTAGAATAAATGAATTGATATTTAAAATTATAAATTATTAGTTATATATATATTTAAAGATAGTGTAAGCTGTCATGTTCTAATAATTAATATTTTACTCATGTTTTATAGTTTTGAAATTTGTTGTTAGTAAAATTAAATTTATTAATTATGTTTATAATTTTGAAGATTTAACGGTATTTATTTTAATGTATTAGTTTTTGTTATTTTTTGATACAAGAATTAACTGAAAAGGGATGAGTATAAAAATGAAAAAAAAAACTCTAAAATATCTAATTAGAATTTCCCAAAATCGTACATGCAAGTATCGGGGACATTGAGGAATGCAAAACCGTCCCCGACTCGCCTTATTGACACCCCTAATAACATATTCATATTTTCTTTTTGGTATTATTACCAAGGTGTAATGTCAAAAATACCCCTAACACTTGATTAGATTATTATTTTAGTCTTTAATTTATAAATAATATAATCTTCAATATTTTATTTTGAGTCAAAATGATAATTCTGCGGATAAAAATTATTAGTTATATAGTGATCAATAACTTAAAAAGAGCATTACAATCCTACATAATAATACACTTTATGATAGCAATATCATATAGATAAATATATCAATTTTATAGAACGATACATCATTTTATTGATTTGACCAATAGTTTTCATTCACAGATGGCTTATTTTAATCCAAAAAAATTACAAAGAGTTAAACCACTTTAAAAAGGGTGCAAATCATCTACTTCTTTCTTGTGCCTCCATTTATGTCTCTACTACAAATTAAAGGTTTAGGGTTCTAGGTTAGAGGTTGTGCTTAGGGTTTAGGAAATTAGGGGTAGGATGTATTTTTTAGGGTGTAGGGTTTAAGATTTAGGATATAGAAAATAAAGGTTAGAGTTTAAAATCCAATTTTCTAAAAAAAATTCAAAAGAGACATGAAAAAAATTAGAAGATTTCTACTCCTTTAAAAAATAAGATCAATCGTTAAGAGTACTTTTTTTACATTATAACTATAACTAAACATTGATACTCTTTTAAAATTTTATATTTAATATATTAACGACATGTATCAATATATATTATTAATGAATTAAATGGTAAAATCTGATCTAAAATAAAATTGAATTAATTAATTTTTTTATACGTTAACCGAACATCTTTATTAATAATCAAAATAAAAATAAAATATAACATAATAAAAAATTTAAAAATAAAACATAATAAAATTTAAAACATAAAAATTAAAAAAGAAATATTTTTATATAAAAATCTCTCTAATTTATCGTAAAACTAGTGTATAACTTTAGTTTTAAAACCCATAGAATTAATGTTAATTTATGTCCACCTGCCCTGCCTAACTTGTACTAGTATTTTTATTTTCTATCTTATCTAAAGTGGTCTGGGGTTTATAACCAGACAAAAGAGTGATAGCAACGTCAAACCACACATTTCACATCTTTTCATACAAATTATATTTTATTTTTTATAAGAAAAAAATCTTGATAATCTAAACATCATAAAAGAATAAATTATATTTTATTTTATAAAATATTAATTAAAGACGTGTAATATATTTTAATTTTTTTTTATAATTTTGATAAACCAAATCATACTATAATATAATAAATAATAATAATTAAATTTTATATGAATTCAAAAATTCGACTAGATTTGATTAGACTCGACATGAAAAAATTAAATGAAAGTTAAATAATAAAATTATATTTATGAACTCAAATAATTTAAATTTTTTTTACTTGATTTAATTTGATCGAACATTAACCCTAGCTAAAATGAAACCATTTGTCTCTTTCGAAGCTTGGAGAAAAGCACACGACAATTATATAAAAAGCTGATGACCAAAGCGGTGGTTAGAGTTGAAGAAAAAATATTACATAAAATAATGTCTGATTAATTAATTTAATAATTGTGCTGAATTAAATGATAATTTTAATTGATTTTTTAAAGTAAAGTACATATTTTATATTTAAAATAGTGAACATAACTTAAAAATATTACATAAGATATATTGCTTATGTTTTATTATTTAAGAATTTAATTTATTTAGAAATATTTATGAATGAAACTTTCAAACATTTATATGATAAATAAGTTTCAAACTTTACTAAACTTGTTTGTTCAACATGTGTGTTGTCTGTGTAAATACATGTTTATTAGTTAATAATTATTTTTTATTTCATGTAAAGATGGACATTCTTTTGTAGTCATAAGTTTTAAATATTACACGAGTGTTATAAGTTTTTGAAGTTTTAAAAAAAATTAAGGTTTTAATTTTTTATATTTAATTAAGTTTTTTTAATCATTCCTTAATAAATAGTTGCATACATCACTCATGCAGACAACTTTAGATTGACAAATCAAATAAAAGTTTGTATTAATTTCACTTCATAAAACCTCCACTTGATTGTTGGCATTTGGAGAGTGATGTCCAATATTTGTAAGAACATGTTTTCATCATTCTTAAAATATTGTGTCAAGCTTACCAACAGTATCTATAAGATTATTTTAGTTTATTATTATGACCTTTGCCACTGCTCTCAGCTTCTCTTGGTCGTATGATGCTTTCTCCTTTTTGTTTCACCATCTATATTCGGCTGATTCAGGCACACACTGGGAGGAGAGTAGGCTTGTTATTCATGTATTGGGCTCGGCGCTCCAGGGATTGGTCTGGTGTTAGCCTGGTAGGGGAGGGAACTATGGCTCCCTTTTTTGTTGCATATCTATATAGAGTATTAAAAAATTATATTTTAATTATAAATCTTAAGGTAACATTATATTTGGACGTGGTAACTTATTACTCTGACATGACAGGTTGTGCTTCATTTTTGAACTAACAAATAAAAGGTTTGAGTCTGGGCTGGTCATGTATCCAAGGTCCTTATAGAAGGGGCCATCCCATGGGGACCATATATACCTGTGTGTGGAAATTACAAGACAATATATCTTAGTTATTAACTGGCTTTTGGCCTTTTGAGGTGTATTAATGATGCATATCTGTATTTGTAATCTATTGAGTTGCTTGTACTTTGATCTTAGGGTCAATCTTGTGTTGGCGTTTCATGATCTCTGTTTCTGTAAGCATTCAAGTGTTGCATGCTTTATTCTTATATATTAGGTTTCTGTGTTTTATATTTGCTAAACTGAGTCGGGTTTTCTGCAGATGTTGGATATATTTTAGGTGATACAACGGAGCATTGCAGGTATTTGTTCATGCTTTGATTTCATTTTCATAGGGACTAGCTCCTGCTCTTCTGGCGGATTATTAGGTGAACTTCTTTCTTAAGAAAGATGGGGAAATTTTCAGTATGTACATGGAACATTGTGATATTAGTTTCTTAATCGACACCTGTACAAAACCCTTAGAAATAGTCATGTAACATAGAAAAAGGACACAAAGAACAGCCATAACTCTGAAAACCAGACTCCAAGACAGATCAGAGCCATCTTCAACCACCAAAACCACCATCTAGGACCGTTGTTCACTTTGCAAGTCCACACCCTTGTTTCCTAACACTTAATAGATGCCGTTGTGCTTCTGCTTTATACCGTTGTCAAATTGGAATAGGCTACACACCATTTTGTATGTTATGCTTGGCAACCATGAAAGTAGTGTCATTTGTTTTGGCAGCATATATCAGCTATTTAGGGTTTTCCATGTGATGACTGATGATGTGCAGACCTGAAATTGCTACCTAACCTTGATTCTGTAAAAAGGTGGAAAGTCTTCTTCCTGATTGCCACTTAACTCTGATACTTCCTAGACATGTCCTGCAACATTGTTTGCTGCACTTTTGAACTGATTCATTGGAATTAACTCGTTGAATGCTACATTTCATGTTGAACAGTGGTTTGAATGTGACAAAAAGCCGAGTTGGTTGTTTCTTGTATACATCATTTTACTCGACAACATTTGTATTAATTTCTTATTCAAAGTTCTAAAATTATCATTTTTTCCGATAGGTTATCGTGTTCATGTTTTGAATTCAAAAGTTCAAAATGATAAAATTTCATATAGCTAGATTATTTAAAAATTTCAACGACTTCAATTATATGAAACAAAATACATGCACAAATCTTTGATTTGGAAAAGCAATAAAGAAGAACCAAACCCTTAATATATTATATTTCAGAACAGAACACAAGTATATCTAAGGCTGAGAGATTTACCAAATTGATATAAAAACAAAAGGTTCATCTGATTCTGATAAGCCTCATTATCCAGGTATTAAAATATATAACATGTTAGTTCAGAATTGTGGGGAATCCAACAAGTGCAGAGTTTGAATGGGGCAGCCAGTGCCACAGCAAGAAAGTAATAAGAAACCAAAGAAGAGCAGTGGTTGAGAAATCACTATCAGGTTGCATATTCCCTGCCACTGCCCCTTTGGCCCAGAATTCATGAGGGTACGAGTGGGCAGGTAGTGTCGTCAAGCGAAGATTAGCACATGGGATGGCAAGCTGAAGCTGCCCCATAAGAGCTGCAACATCCCTTGTGGATTGACAAGGTTCAGTTCTTCAAAGCTCAAACCTCTGTAGGATGATTTGTTATTATTATTTTTGGTTGTCCTTCGGATTGTTCAGGTTTTTACCTTGACTGATCCTAATTGATATGAATCGTATATTTGACTTTGGTGATGGAGTTTTCCGGCGAAGATTTTCTGTATACACAAAGTTTTAAATTCAAGACCTGTTTACGTGATATCAAGCTGCTTACCACTTGGATCAACTTCGTTAATAGGGGTATAAATGAACTGAGTTTGAACGGACAAAACTATATTCATGTTTGTTGATTTATTTTTAAAGTGGTTCATGTTGGATTGGTGTTCATTTAAATTTCTAATATTGTGTTTGTATTTATTTATCTGTCTTTGAATATGTTTGTGTTCATTTGTTTAGTATTCATGAACGTGTTCGTTAAGTATTCATAAACGTGTTCATTTCAATGTTCACGAACGTGTTATTTTATTTTGAAGGTATTCATGTTCATGTGTTTAGTGTTTATGAACACAATCGTTTCAAATTTTTACAAACGTGTTTGATTATTTCTTTGAGAACATATTCGTTTATATGTTAAGAAATATTAACTAAATTAACAATAAATAAAATAAAAAACAACAAAAATAAAACTTACATTTCAACATAAACTTATATCACATCCTTGACAATAACAAAAAATAGTATTTAGATACGTTTGTAAGTATTTTCATCTTATAAACAAGCTTATAACCCAGTTTGTTCGTAAACATAAACGAACCATGTTAGTGTTCATTCATTTATTAAACGAATATAAAAAAATATTTATACATTTTTTTGGATAAATAATCTTTTGTATTCCATGAAACAACTAAAAGCTATTACAAAGGCATAGCTTATATACTATACATGTATGCTCCACCTCACACATAATTTAACATTTACAATATCCGACATATCTATATGCCTAATGTGAAGCTTTACATATACTACCTCTTTGATACTATTAATAATGTCATTGGGGCTCCCCCAAAATTATCTATGATTCCTTTCTTCCCATATGTTGTATATAAAAACATTCCAAGTTAACGGAGAATGTAAACAATCAAGGACTTACCTTTCAAATGGATCACTGCCCAACAAAGCTCTTTCTTCCACTTTCCAGGGGTCTACAAATGTTGCATAAGTTCATAATGCTCTTTCAGATATTAGCTGCGAAAGTACATACAAAAAAAAGATGACTCTTAGTTTCGAGAGTATCACAGAAAAGACAAGTAAGGTCAACTAGAACGTTTATCTCCTTTAATCTATCATGTGCTGAAAGTTTATTTAAGTATTTATAAACATTTATTTTATTTAATAAACTAACGTTTTGAATGATTCTTCCAACATTCTATACATTTACACTCCTACCCATTAATATTATTTTTTTATTCTTTCATCTATTGTTTTTATATTATTGAATATGTATCCACATTGCACTTGGGTCAGGCTTCAGCTTCCAACTAAGAAAGTCCTGTGAAAGGCAGTGAGTGTGAGAGTAGCTGTTGTTTTTGTCCCAATTTTTATCATTATCCTCAACGTTATATCATGGGTAAGTTTCACTACGTCATCTATAAGATCAACCAATAAAAATCATCCATATCATCATTTTTTTCATGTCATATATTTTTCAAAGTAAATCTTCACTCATATTTACTGTTAATTCATTTTAAAAACAGTTTTTTCGAGTGAAGATTCACTTTGAAAAATATATGACGTGAAAAAATGATGATATAGATAATTTTTATTAGTTGGTCCTATGGACACGTGGTGGGACTTACCCATAATATAGTTTCCCCATACTTAGACTTGGGCAGCAAAGAGTGACAGATCTAAAATATTTTTTTAAAATAGATATAACTTATAAACCCTTTAAAAATATGTCTGCTGTTCCGCCACTGCCATCCGCAACTCCCACCTCTGCACATATATATCTTCCTCTTCCCGTCCCTTTTTTATTTTAAAATCATTTTCCCAATCAAACATACCATGCGGACGTACACTTGATCAATATTTCCCATGTCATGCATTATATATTTTATGATAATTTTAATATCGCAGTGTAATCGTACCCCAAGCAAAGGTCGAAAATTTTTTCTACTGTTCCTTCGTTCTGTCAGAAAATGTCAACGGTAAAGACCAATCATTGTGGCATGACTCTTGTTGAGCTGATAGATTCTCTGTTCCGTGTCAAAGAGAGGTAAAAAAATTTTACTCACAGGGTATTTACTTGCTCTTCATAGCCCATTATTTTGTGTGGTACTGAATTTTTAAACTAACTCTTCTGTTTTTCCTTCTAAAGTATCTTTATTGATTCAAGGCCGGGAAAGTTTGCTTTTTGAAATTACAGAAAAACTGATAGCAGATGGAGGAAATGACATGGCGTGATGTGAAACGAGTGAGTGCATAAGTTATGGTGTCAGGAGAAAGAAGAAAAAACAGGTGTTGTAGGGTTGGAAACAGCAGACATGACAGGACTCGGGAGTATTGGCGGTGTTATTTCTGAGGTATTGGAACTTTGCAGAGATGGGTGAGGGAAGGTTTGACCCAAAAACACGAAGGGTGTTGGTGGGTTAGGTATCAACCCCTGCCCCATGGTCCCATCCCCACCTCTCTTGCTTCTCAAGAAACACTTCTTTCGACTCACGTAACTATAGCACCGGCTTTTGAGAACGTAGCACCCATCTCCAACGGATATCAACATGCACCCACATCATAAACAAAGATGGCCATTTACCATGACTTACACACACAGGGATGGCTCCAGAGATTCTCTAGGTTGGAAACTTCCGAAAATTTTAAATTTTTATATAATTTAAATATTTATATTTAATGATTTAATCTCTCGCATTCTGATATTTTATATAGTTTTAATATATATAAAAGTTCGTACCTCTAACATAAAACTCTAAATATATTTATATAAACACATTATATGGGTTAAGATTTACTTATGTTGCGTAAAATTTAATACTTTTACACCTTTTCAGATCATTATATAAAAATAATAGTTGATTAAGATTATTTTTCTTACATTTTTTCTTGTAATAATTTCTAAATTATCCATATAACTTCATCCAACGGCATAAAAAAGAATAAAACTTTGAAGTTTTATATAATTTAAGAGGATCCTATCTTTATAGATGGAGTAGAATCTTATGTTTAAATATGTATAGTAGGCAACATTCACCATGTCTATATGTCCTTGTAGCTATGGATTCAAACTTGTTTGAAAATTTAAATTAATTCATGTCCAAAGACACCTGTCCTTATTGAGAAAACGCCACTATTTGTCTCCGAAGTGTGGAAAGAAAGAGAGTCTAATCCAATGAAAATGACCTCAAATTATTGGACTTAGGTTGGAATCGCTACTTTAAATGCTTTCACAGTCTAATACAAGAAAGAGAGACTGATGACACATGCATCAGCATATCTCTGTTTCTCTTTCCTTCTCTCTCAGAATTGATACACACATAGTATAATAGAAAAAGAGTAGTAGTTTTTTTCCCAACAAGTTGATAAGGTATAAAAGCTATCCATTTCACAAAAATCTCTGCATCACCTCATCTTCCCTTTCTTTTCCTTTTAGACTGATAAATCTAGTCTCTCTTTCGCTTTGCTTTCATTAGACACTGTGCCACCACTCCCAGTATCTGCTGCAAAATCATTTGAATTTAAGATTAGTGTTATAAAACTCAGCAGCCTGTTGGGACATGTCATGCAATCGGATGGCTTTTTTCCCAGCAAATTTCATGCTCCAAACTCCTCATGAAGAAGATCATCATCAACACCCAAATTCCATCAGTCAAATGCTTCCTTCATGCTCACCCCAACACTTTCATGGTACATATATGATACTCCATATCTTTAGGCTTCATCAGTTTAGTTACATAGATCTATAATGGAATTGATTTCTTTTTTCTTTTTTCTGTATGTGTATGTAGGTGTTGCATCACTTCTGGGGAAGAGATCTATATCGTTTTCTGGTATTGAAGAAGCAAATGGGGAGGATGATTTATCAGATGATGGTTCACAGGCAGGAGAACAGAAAAGGAGGCTTAACATGGAACAAGTGAGGACTCTTGAGAAGAACTTTGAGTTGGGAAATAAGCTTGAACCCGAGAGAAAAATGCATCTGGCTAGAGCTCTGGGGTTGCAACCCAGGCAGATTGCTATTTGGTTTCAGAACAGAAGAGCCAGGTGGAAAACTAAGCAACTGGAGAAAGACTATGATCTGCTTAAAAGAGGGTATGAAACAATGAAAGCAGATAATGATGCACTACAAGCTCAGAACCAAAAGCTTCATGCAGAGGTAATCATATATAAGTGAACTTTTTAAAGATTATAATCATAACCAAAAAGCTTTATTCACTTTCTATGGAATCATTGTTTTCAGACAACTTAATTCCGGCACATAATTTTGCTTTCTTATGGGGTTAATTAATGGTTTAAATATGGTTTTAGTCCCTCCACTCCAATTTAGTTGATGTAATTGGAGTGTTGTCGTGAATTATAAAGTAGAGGGCCTAAAACGGTAAAACCATAAATAAACCTTGATGGTTAATCATTGTTCGAGGCGTAATTAGAGTAATCATGAACCATACGACTCATGGCATGCAGTGAATGACAGAATGAGAGATGTTTCTGACAATTTAGGACAGTGATCTCATTGGTTTTAGTATAAAATTATGAATATTGGGTTATTTGTGTAACAGCATGATTCATATTGATCGGATAAGTTACTTTGTGGGTGTAGATATTGGCACTGAAAGGCAGGGAGCCGACAGAATCCATCAACCTCAATAAAGACACCGAAGGTTCATGCAGTATCAGAAGTGAAAACAGCTCGGATGTGAATCCGGTTATATCAAGGACACCAGCAATCGATAGTCATCCTACAAGCATAACCCTTTTCCCTACGACATCCATTAGGCCAACAGACGGCGGCGTTGCGGTTGCACAGCTGTTCCAAACGGCACCGTCAAGGCCTGATAATCACCTGCAATGCCAAAAGATAGACCAGATGGTTAAAGAAGAAGGTCTCGGTAACATGTTCTGTAATATGGAGGATCAAACCGGGTTTTGGCCATGGCTCGAGCAACACAATTTCAACTGATCAATTTGGAATAGTCCCCCCTCCATCATTTCCAGAATACAGAAAAGTTTCACATAAAGAGGGCTCTAATTATCATATCATGATCAAGAGGGGCCTCAAGGGATGATTATAGAGGAATACATTATCTGGGACTGGGTTATATATATAATCAGGTTTCAATAGGCTTAAGTTGCCACTGATGAATAGTTGATTTGCAGCAGCTCTAGCTGGTTTTGGAGAGAGATCACATTGTAATGATTTTCTTTTCTTTCTTTTTGGTGCTGATAGATAATCATGAAACGCCAATGGTTAATGAAGTGCAGTATTTTAACCCCTTTTTTTTTATATTTGTTGTACATGTGGGAGAGTGTTGAATTCCAACACACGTTCCAAGAAAGAAGACGACAAGCAGATTGAAGGGCAGAAGACAACAAGAAGAGTTGGAAACGGTCGTTCTCGTGAAGGGGACGTTGCCGAAACCCTTTTTTTTACCCACCACTGCCAGTTACTGTTCTGCCATTTTTTGGACTCTTTGATTGCACCAAAATTCTATATATCTGTACGCTATGACCCACGTCACGAGAAATTATTACATCAACCCATTCTATTATTTAGATATGATCTCTAATCAATTAAATTAAAACACATCATATTTTTTTTATATTTACACATAAGCATTGTCTAAATCATCTAGTTTAATGTCTTTGATTTAAAAAAATAAAAAATATTACCAAAGATTTCTTGTATCATCTTTTTCTTTGTTCTTTAATTTTTTTCTCAATTAATTTTTTTTAATATAAATTTAGGCTTTAGGGTTTAGAGTTTAGGGTTAGGATTTATGTTTAGGATTTAGAGTTTAGGTTAGTGTTTGGGGTTAGGGTTTAGGGTTAAGGGTTATAGTTTATTTTTAGGGTTAAGATTAGTGTTTGGGGTTAGTGGTTATGGTTTAAGTTTAGGGTTAGAGTTTATGGGTTATGTTTTGGGGTTTAAGGTTTAGGGTTAGGGGTTAGAAAAAAAATAATTAAAAAATTTTAATAATAAAGAGGGAGACAACATTAAAAATCTTTGATAATATTTTTTTTCCTTTTTTAAATAAAAGATATTATGTGAATAATTTGGATGATGCTTATGTATAAATATGATATGGAAAAAATATATGATGTGTCTTAATTTAATTGGTTGAGACCATATCCTAGGTGATGGAACGGGTTCATGTAATAATTTCTCCACTGTCACCCACGAGAAATTATTACATAAACTTGTTCCACCACTTAGGATACGATCCCTAACTAATTAAATTAAGACACATCATATATTTTTCATATCATTTTTACACATAAACATTGTCCAAATCATTCAATTTAGTATATTTGGTTTAAAAAAGAAAGAAAAAAAATATTACCAAAGATTTATTATGTTATCTTTCTCTTTGTTCTTTAAAATTTTTCTTAATTATTTTTTATAGATTTGGGGTTTATGGTTTAGAGTTTAGGGTTAAAGGTTAAGGGTTAGGGTTTATGTTTAGTGTTTAGGATTTAGAGTTAGGGTTAGGGGTGATGGTTTAAGTTTAGGATTAGATTTAGTCTTTAAGGTTTATGGTTTAGGGTTAGATTTAGGGTTTAGGGTTTAGAGTTAGGGTTTAGAAAAAATAATTTAAAAAATTGAACAATAAAGAGGAACACAACATACAAAATCTTTGATAATATTTTTTCTTTTTTAAATTAAAAACATTAAAGTAGATAATTTGAATGATGGTTATGTGTGAATATGATATGGAAAAAAATATATGATACACCTTAATTTAATTTTAATTGATTAGGACTATATCCTAAGTAATGGAACGGATTCATATAATAATTTCTCGTTACCCACTCCCTATCATCCAATAAAGCACTCTTTTTCAAACTCCTTTCCTCACTTTCTTACGAGGAAAAAAAATAATTCCATTTCCATCCACTGTCGATTTATGCAAATAAATTTATTTTAGATATTATGCGATTAGTTTAAAGTTTTAAATTTAAAGTTTATAGATTAAAGTTAAATTTTAGATTTTAAACTTTAAAAATTTAAATATATAATAATCGTAGAAAAAAAGTTTTTTTTACTATTTATACATCAAATATCAATCCAATTTTTAATTGGGAGATACAAATTGGACCCTGAAATTTGAATAAGAATGTTGATACCTAACTAAAGGATGGAGATACGTGGACAGTAGAGCCTAAGCAACATTATAGTTGGTACTTACGGAAATTATTGAATTTGAGAGATAAAGTGCAACCTTTAATGTTGCAGGGGAATGGTTTGACAATGGAAGCTGTTTGGAAGGCAACTCGGGAGGTAAGGCCCAGGGTGTCTTGGCATAAAATGGTTTGGTTTTCTCTGCACATCCCTAAACACTCTACTATTTTGTGGATGGTAATTTTGGATAGATTACCTACTCGGGATAGGTTGTTAAGGATGAGTCGAGAGATGGAAGAAGGATGTATGTTTTGCGAAGGCATGGTGGAGTCTCGAGATCATCTCTTCTCTACTTGTAGATTTTCTAGGACTGTATGGAATGAGGTTTTGAGGTTATGCGGGGTCCATAAAAGTATGTTGGTGTGGAATGCTGAATTAGATTGGTTGTGTTCGCATTTGAGGGGAAGGTCCTTGATTGTTCAATTTCTTAAGTTAGCTTGGGGCTCCTTTGTGTACTTTTATGGGAGGAGCGTAATAGAAGGATATTTTGGCACACGAGTAGGTCTGAAAATTGTATACTTAGGTGCATTATAGAGGTGGTTCGTATTCGTTTAAGGGGTAAGAGTATACATTTAGATGATGTAAACAAGACTCTTTATACATCTTGGGGAATTCCCTAGCCGGGATGGCTATCCAAAATGTGCTTTAAAAGATTTGTTTTCTTGTCTTGGATAATAAAATACACACTTATCCAAAAAAAAATAACTATCAAGACGGTAAGAGATTTTTTTCGATAAAAAAATCTTTTACCCTTTAATCATGTTTTTTTATGTTTTTCTTTTAAAAAATTTTAAAAATTAAATTTTAAGCTCTAACTTTAATTTTCAGTTTTCACATCCTAAACCTTATATCCTAAAAACACATCATACCTCTAATTTCTTAAACTCACTATTTTAAAGTGGAGTAGATACAATAAATGAGCATGTGATTTGGACTATTTTCTTGACATCATTTTATTTAAAGTAAAACGTTATTTTAAATCTTTCTAGTGGTCTTAATGAAAAAAAAATGTTACTATCACACAATTAGGATTTATGGTTTAAGAGGTAAAATATAAATGTTTAAATGTAGAAAAAATTCATAAATATCCATTTTTAAAATATATATAAAAAAGTTGAAAAATAATTTAGATGAGGGACAATTACCCATCCCACCTCCATGTAGCTTTATTCTTGATTATCCTTAAAAATTAAGTTCAAAGGGTTTATCCGTAAGTTACACGTGCATTATATAAACCCTTTTACACAAATTAATTGCATACATGTGTTAGGCACCTAATCGTATCATATGATTTGGTAGCTGATATATTATCTGATCCGATCATTCATTAAATTATCTAACTATAATCATACTATTACTATATCCACACAGACAGATTCATAATTTTAATTATTA
Source organism: Abelmoschus esculentus (assembly GCA_035048815.1). NCBI lineage: Eukaryota > Viridiplantae > Streptophyta > Magnoliopsida > Malvales > Malvaceae > Abelmoschus > Abelmoschus esculentus. Next base: position 14,450,226 of record JAUCBN010000048.1, read on the forward strand.
TTTCTAAATCAATTAGTGGGAGTAAAAATCTTCTACTTCTTTTTTACGTTCTCTTTAAAAAATTTCTAAAAAATTGAATTTTAAATCCTAACCCTTATTTTCTATATCTTAAATTCTAAACCCTACACCCTAAAAAATACACCTTACCCCTAATTCCCTACACCCTAACCAAAACCTCTAACCTAAAACCCTAAACCCTCTAATTTAAAGTGGAGGCATAAATAAAGACATAAAAAAATAGATAATTTGCACCCAATTAATGAAGCTTTCTGTATCCAGAAAATCGTTTAAAAATGTCTTCTTTCCCTATTTAGCTTGATTTAGATGGATATATTATCATCTCAATATGCAATTTCTTAAACATCATCTTTTATATATGCGGACAAAATCCGATTTTGCTTTCAAGTTTACGAAATTTGACTTCACTTTATTTATATAATTTATATAGCTGAACAAGATGGATGATCTTGCATGCACCATGCATGTTGGTACTTGGTACATTATAATATTAAACAAAGCAGTTAGGGTTTGAAGTGAAATGATTGAAACATTGACAGACCTTGTAGTTCTTGCTAGGCTTTACCTTTCCATAGGATTCCTTACTGAAAACTAATTAAGTAATAATTAAGGCTAAAAAATGCAGACGAGATTACTTGATTACTTTTAACAACAATTGGGTCTTACTTTTCAAAGTAAAGGGTCATTTTTGGTGCCATTATCGAGAGACACTCTTCCCTTAAGTAGGCCATTTGGGGCAATGGCTCTCTGCTCCGAATTAACTATTAGTCGACTAATTCAGATCAGGATAACCTTCTTAACCCAATATATTTTTTTTATAATATTAAAATTTAAATTTTTGATCTTTATTAAAAGATTTAGTACCTTATCTCACTAGATCATCTGGTTGTCAGTTAACTGCGCTTCTTTTTTACTTCAAATCAACCTTTTGCCTTGCAAAACTTAGCTTCTTCACCTGGAGGCTAAACTAAGAAGTTCAAACTGTTGACTTGAGTTAGGCTCAACAAGTCCAAAGCCCATAATGGAGAGTAGAAGATATGGAATGGGACAACTGACTCAAGGATTAGACCAATGCTGGCCCATATGCACAACTGGGAGAAGCAAAATTAATGGAGCCGATGGAATTAGCTGTTATCATGAAAGGAGAGGAGTAGGACACATGCATGGGGTTCAACCCTGGAGGCTGGAGACAAAATATTGAATGAGATCTCATTATTCGAGTGCAGGGAAAAGTGGCCTTCCCTCCCCCAATTTGTTTCTGTCATGGAGCGGTGCAATGGGGTCCCATAATGCTTTCAAAGTAAATCATTTATTTGTCAATTCAAAAACAAAAGCTTTAAAAAGCTCAATCAAATCACCCTTTGCTGTTCCAATGAGTTTTATGTGTCATGGAACTAATGGAATTTACTCATTAGAATCTGACAGATAATGTGGAAAAAAGTAAGCAATCATGTGATCAGACTGGAGAAGTTAATTATCCTCGTCAGACACCAAGAGTAAGCATGCCTGTACACACCAAGAGTAAGCATGTCTGTACAAACCAAGGCTTTACAGGTAAAACGGCATAAATATACGTACGTTATGTGAGGGCCGGCCAGAGTTTGATAAACGGAAGGTGCCGGGGTTGATTATTTGGTTATATGCTGCAATGTGCATGCCTAGTGACCAAACTTTAGTTATCAGATAGAGTGATATTCCCTACTGAGTAGTGACTCGGGCAGAGTTAAAGAAAAGAATGAAAATGGCCCCAAGCTCTGAGAGAAACGTGAAGCTGCTGGCCCTGGGGCTGGGGTTATAAATTTGAGATAGGAGTTTGGTACTTTTGAGAAAGTAGTAGCAGTCTGCAGTCAGCATTGCCAAACTTTATTATGCAGTTACTATTTGTTGAGACTGTCAGTGAGGGAAGGCTGGTGAGAATTCTGAAACAGGAAATAAAAGACATGTCAAGTCATAGTTTTGATGAAGATAGGGTGCGTAGGGGTATATCAGCTTTGCAATCTATATGCTGTGTTGTGCCCATTTGGTAGGTGAGCTCCTCAATGAACACAACACCATCTTTAATTCTTTATTCAAAGTAGAGTGAGACCCATATCAGGGTAAATTCATCTTCAATCCTCCCTTCACAGATGCTTTGCAATATATCAATCCATTTCTGAAAATTCAAATAAATGGAGAATTTTCTTTATAATCTCACTGTTACTCACCAGTGTTGCCAACTAATGAATGTAACAGTACAAAGATGTTTATCATAAACATACTATACCAAAATTATGGTTTACCTACGAATTTTGAGAAAAATATAAAGATATGGTTCACCTACAAGATCAGCTTGCCCAAAATATGCAGACTGCAGACATAGTGCAACCAACAACCTAATCAAGGAACATGGTCATCATTGGTTGATAATATTAATTTCTTGCAACATGTGGACTGTACTTAAACAATAGTAGTAGCTAGAGTGATGATTTAGTTTCAAATCTGCATTGTTCAGATGCTTTTGGGGGGTCCTAACTCCTAAGATGAGGTTTCAGAGGGATAATAAACTGTTAATGAGCAAGTGCTAGATAGGGATATACATTGGATTCCCGAAACCCTCTTTTCCCCTTTAGCAAGAAGAGTGTGGTTTGTAGGGGGAAAAAGGGAGTGAATATCCGGGATAGTGCTGAAAAGGTGGTTCAAGTTAAGAATCCCATGCACATAAAGCTATATTTATTATATATTTTCTGTTGCATATGCTCCCATTTTCCTCCCACACGTGGGACCTTCCCTCTTTCCTTTTTCTTATTTCTTTTTAGTGGTTTTTGAACATGGTTAATCAAAAGAAAATAGGGTTTAATAAGAACAAGATTTGTCATAGAAAAGAAGGGAAATAATTACACATAAAAGCCAATGAGCAAGATTGTATCCTTAACTTGTATATGCTATATTTCAAGTCTAAGAATATCTTCACCAACAATGAACCTTTATCAAACCATGTTCATAATCTCAATTCATCGAGTGTGATTGCGTTTGTTGTAATGAATAATTTCTTTTTTGATAAAATTAATATTTTATTTATCCAAGAAGTAGAAAATTACTACAAACAACTAGGAAGAAAAGGCACACTATACATCACTAGTATCCCACTCTATGTAAAGCCTAGCATGAGCATTGTCACTGTGAAAACTCAGGCATGATGGCCGGACTTGTTGAACGAAATATGTAAAGAAACAATGAAAAAGAAACAATTAACAACATTGATTCAAAATTAAGAATATACCTATTATATACGTATCTTTGACATTAATAATAATAATAATAATAATAATAATAATAATAATAATAATAATTAAAATTAAGGTGTGAAATGGTAGAAGCTAAGTCTTAATATTGAATTATGTAATAGCTTGAAAAGAAATAATGGAGTAACCAAATCCCAAACTGGGTCCTTTGAAAAGGGAAAAAGTAGAGATTAATTTAGTGCATTAGGTTCTAATCAATTGGTATATGGGAGACTGCACAAACAACAAGACAAATTAGTATCATGTTATTCAAAAAAAGTATAGAGCTTTGCATTGTATTCTATCCAAAAAGGCAATGCACCGGCTAAAGTTGTCTTGTCCCTCACACATACACATACACAGACTGCTTTTCTTTCCGAGAAAACAGTAAGACCGACCAACAAAAGGGTGGGAAAATCTAGACAATTGTAGAAACAGGAAGACCAGGTTAGGAATAAGATTACGGTACAATATTATAGAAGTCTGTAATATAAGAAAACCTAGATATCAGGAACCGAGGTATGTATGTAATAGAATTTTTTTTTTTTTTTTTTTGTATAATAGCATTTAAGATTCTTATTGTTTTGGATAGTAGTCAAAAAAGTTTTTGTCCCTCCTCTTTTTTAGATTTTAAAGTTTAATAAACCTTTATGCCTTCTAAGATTTGATTCTAGTTTTGTCATTGAGTAATGTGGCATTGCTCAAACAAGATCTCAAGTTCAAGATGTTATATAGATAAAAAATCCTCATTAAAAGACTCACCCACCAAAATTCAGGGGCGGTTCAAAGATTTTGGGGGTCCTGTGCAATTTATTAAAATATGGTCCTTAAAAGTAATTGTCCATGACCTCCACTAGTTATAAAATTGTAGCCCTTAGAAGCAAATATCCTTTCTAGGGGCCCCTGTGAGATCGTTTCTATTGCACCTGTTCAAAACCTTACTAGTTCTACTAAAGCAATAGTAATAGTAATAATTAATAAGATTCTATAATCAATTTTCATATTTAAGAAATAATTATAACGTTTTAACAATTATAACTCATCTTTCTTAATAGCGCTATCAAAATTTTTCAATGAATTTTGAGATTAACATCATCTAATGAATGTAGTTTATCAAAATTTGGGGCCCTCTTTTTCGAGGGCCCTGTGCGGTCGCTCCTATTGCGCCTGTCCAAAAACCCACTGCCAAAATTAAGTGTGTAATACGGATTAGTCCAGATTAATCAGGCCATAACCCTAAAAATCGAAACATAAAAAAACTTATTTATAGCATTAGGTCAATTATCTAACAAGACAAGTGTTTGCTTACGATCAACAGACCCTAACCAACCATGGTTGTAGGGCTAGCACTATCATCAACATAGGCTAATGAATAGTTTTCAAGTAGTTCCTCGGACACCCTAATTACTATTAAGAATAAATAGCTGTGCTAGGTATGATTTCCATCTATCTATCTACACTCTCAACTTTACTTTTAGGGTTAGAATTACTTGGGTGAATCATGATCAATGTGACCTTCGATATTCGAATCTCTTTGCTTGTGTTATCTCAAGTGTTGGAGTGTGCCTTGGAACACAAGTTCCATCTCCAACGTTCATGCTATATAACCTTCAAATCTGATCCGCCTTCCTACAGACTAAAATGAAACATGAGTGGCCAAGGTTTCAATTAAAGAGGGTTTAGTCTTTTTCTTGTCTTCCTTTAACTTTAAAATTCTGTCTTTTCAGCAAAACCCTTTAATCTTCTTCTTTTTTAAGTGAAACTAAAAAGATCGATCATGGACCCTTTCTACTGAAAATGGGTGGTAAAAGCGTGTATCTTTTGATGGAGTATAAAGAAATTTACTCCAACCTCAGTACTGTAACCCTAAACTTGTGAAACAAAGAAGGCTGTTAATTAGTGTCAAGAATCATGTTATATAGCCACTGACCTAGAGCCCACCGCAGCATGAAGCAAAGGAAAAACATGTTATACTAAGCTGATTGAATGTTTAGTAGGTAATCATTCGCATCTTTCTCTTTGTGGTAGCTTATGAAAGGCCCACGTGTTTTAAAAAAGGCGGAAAGAGCGGATGGGACACTTGGGTGGCAACAATTGATTGAGCGAGCGGTCTGGTCTGGTCTGGTCTGGTCTGGTCTACTTGGCATTGGGCACGATCATGAGGAGTTCATAAAAAGACACTCAACCATCAATCTGTTTGGGAACTTGGGCCTCTCCCACTCAAACTCCATTAAGCTTTTTGTATTTTTGTTTAGGGTTTTCAGTCATGGATTAGTGGAGTTTATCATTGCAGCTTTGAAACTCCTATCACCCTACAAGTGCTAATGCATGCATTTGGAAAGAAAATAATTCCTTATTTTCTTTTTCATATTCGATACTAAAAAAACTAAATTCTAAATTATAACTCTCGATTTTAAATTCTAAACTTTAATTTTTAAAGGATACACCCTAAGTAGAGACAAAATCAAGATTTAGGGTTGAAGAAAAACATAAATGTTTGAAAGAGAAATATTCATAAATAAACCATTTTTTTTTTAAAATAAGAGACAAAAATAAAAAAAATCTTCGGGGTGGGGACAAATTTCGTCCTTGACCCTAAGCCTAACTCTTTACGCCTTAATCCTAAACTCTGACTTTAAATTTAAATCTTAAATCTAAATTTTAGTGCAAGGATATAAATAGAGACACAAAAGACAAATTTTTATTCATTTCAATATCTACCATTACCCTCTAATGATATATATTGTCTTTTACATCATGATTTATAAATTTATCGATAAATGATTTATTTGATTTATCGAATTGTATTACGAAAGCGTCATTTAAAATTGTTTTTTAATTCTTTTAAAAGATTTTATCTTGTGTTTCTTGAAAGATTTGAAATCACATCCTTAAAACAAATATTGATTAATTATATTTGAATATGTAATTTTAACCTTGTGCATTAAGGTATACAAAGCATTGAACAATTTATTTTAATTTCAACCAATATTTACTTTGATCATTGCTGTCCATAGGTGTCGCGCGTAGAGACTTTTAATTAATACCCCCACTGCCTTTGGGTGTTGGGCGGTCGAGTTTTATTACTCATCATGTTGATGAAAACAATTAAAATCATAGTCTGAGCATGACTGAATCCCAGTTCACAAGGTTGGATTATAATTTTATATTTTGAGGGAAAAATTCAATTTTATCGAATATAATTTTATATTCACAATTGAGTTTAGCTATTGATTGATATTGTGTATCAATTTCAGACTTATACTCTTAAATCCTAAACCTAAAAACAAGAAGTTGATTTCTTCTTCTACACTACAAAATGAATATGAATATAGGTGGAAACATGTGGAGTTAGATAGAAAGATGTAATGTAAAAAAGGTAAAACTTTGATACACGTATAAAAATTATAATTATAAATTTTTAATCTTTTAATTCTAAAAATTTAAACTTGAATCTTAAATCACTCGTATATAATAAATTTTAAATGTTAATTTTAAATTCTAAATCCTACAATTTTAAATCTTAAACTAAAATTTACACGAAATGTATGTCAAAGTATTGGTATGATTCGTACCATTTATAAGTACCAATATTTTTATATGATTATCAATATGTTATTTTAAAGTATCGGTATTTCTACTAACATATAAAATTCAAATACCATTTATTGAATTAAAACTCTATACGATCTATCATAATTTAAATATTTGATCAGATATGATGATCTAAAATTCAAATTAATGTGTCTAATGTACGTCAAGTTAAAAAATCTGAATCGTTACGACATTATTTATAATAAACGGGTGTAAATTGCCTATCTCTTTCTCATGTCTCTATTCACGCCTCCACTCCAAATTAGAGGTTTAGGGTTTAAGGTTAGGGTTTTTGTTAGGGTTTAGAGAATTAGAGGTATAGTGTATTTTTAGGAGGTATGGTTTAAAATATAAAAAATTAGAGTTAGAATTTAAAATTTAATTTTTTAACAAATTTTAATATGAGACACCAATAAAATCAAAAAAAGGAGGCATACGATTTTTACTCTAAATAATCTTTACAACGTACTATGACTTTTGAGAACACGTTTTATGGGACCCCTTAGGTCTCTCTAGCTGCACACCTTACGTGTCCTATTATCTTGTTCCAATTGTCAAAGATTGCGATCCTTTTCTTTCAATATTTACAACAAATTCATGATGACGAGATGATAAATCCATATACTTATATTCATAGGGATGAACATAGACACACTAACTAAAGTTTACTGTTTCACTTACAGACAAAATTAAGGCATCATAAAGGGAGGGAACTGGGAAGTTTCTTCCTTGTAAAAAAAAGGGATGTCTTGAAAGAGGGTAATAGTGAATGAAACTTTGGTATAGGCCATAGGGTTCAATACCATGGTCTAGTAGGAGGTCGTCTTCCTCTTAATTGGCTGCAGAGGGGATATTCTGAACATACATATCACAGACTCTCAACCCTTTGATATATGTGTAAGTGTAGGCTCAAACGTTACCTTCTTCGGATGTTATATTTTCGAGATAAATATAAGAATTTAAACATATACAAGATAAGACGACATAAACGTCTCCGAGATCTTTGTCCATGTGAACAGGAAGGTGAAGCCATTTTAGCTTGAGGAATAATACCAGTAACATTAACCAAAGAGTATTTAGTTTCTAGGGTTTTAAAGGGCTTTCTACTTTTACATCTTGTTTTATACTTACCCACAAAATTTTTATCAAGTACTATGGAATACGGAGGGTTGACTTATTTTCCCTCTATTAATTAGATCGAGTGATAAAAAGTTTTATACTTTTAAATAAATTTTTATACTTGAATTTTTTAGATCAAATGTCAAATTTGTGTTAATTGATTATAAATGGAAACGTTTATTATCCAAAATATTTTACTTTTGGATGATTTTCTTAGTTTTAAAATGTCTGATTTAAAGTGTTGATGTCTGGTGAAAATATTATTGTAAAATTCAAAATAATCTTTGTGCTCTTTTGTTTCTCCTAATATTCCAAAACAAGAAGGAAAAGAGAAGTTTCCTATCAGAAAATATTTTTGTAGTTTCCCTCTAAAAATACAAATATACTTCGGGAAACAAACAAACAAAAGACAAACGACAACACTTGAATGAAAGCAGCTAACTACAGTTATGTCCAAATAATAACGATAATAAGAATAATAATAGAGGAAATAAAAAATTTAGATAATATTTATGTATGCAGGCGTGTGTTTTTATTCTATAAACATAATAATTTTAAATATATTTTTAATAGTCTATAAATAATTACAAAATAATATTTATTTATATGCCTTTTTAATTCTTTGATGCCTTGTAGAGTAAGCAATTTTGACCTATGTCTTCTAAAATGAACATCATTTGTTTTTTCACTAGGACACTTGTTGATCATTTACTTTTTTTTATTAGGACACTTGTTGGGTTCTAATATTTTTAAATATATTATATATTTATATCATATTTAAAAAATATATCAATAATTAAGGATAATTATTTGATTCATACTCGACGGTTTCAATCTTATCCGATCTTCTAAGGTCAAGATTTTTTTTAAAAAATTTAGATTTGCGTCGGGTTGAGATTAAACTTATTAAAAATAAGTTCAGATTAAATATAGGTTTAAGATAAAAAATATTGGACCTGACTTAACATAATTATTTTATGATAATTTGATGGCATTGTGTTTTGCTTCCAGTGCACAGTGATCTTAGTCCGCGAGGCATTCATTACCAGCACCCCCGTTGTCATGAAATTCAGAGTTATTTGTTTTCGTAATATAATATTTTCAAACTCCCCTTTCCTACCGCGCACTAAAGCAAGAATACGTTGATTTAAATGAATATTTTAGCTCCACTTCACACTTTTTAAATTTTAAGAAATCCATATACTACAAAATCCAACAGCTTTGAAACAAAGATCCTTTCTTTCAAAGACAAACCCGACCAAAACAGAGTAATTCACTTCACAGACACAGCATTCCGTTTCCCTTATTGTCCTCATCAAAGTTTCAATTTTTACCCATTTTAGATCTACCCTTTTTCGATTCTACGGTTATGAAATGTAAATTTGAATTGAAAAACAGGCTTTGATAGTGTATTTAAAGGGTGGGGTGGTGGAAAGTGGGGACTTTTTTGTGATTCTATTTTTCAAAGTGTACCCAGAAGGAGAAAAAAGAGGTTGGAATCCGAGGAACGGAGTAGAAAGGGAACAAGGCATAGAGTTGTTGAGAGGAATATGGATTCCATTTGAACCCAACAGTAAGCTACGTAGTAGAAAGCATCAAAGAAAAAAAGAGAGGGAAAAATGGTGGAAGTGTTGGTTCCTTTTCCAGGGATCTAAGTGTTCTTTTTTTTTTTCATTTTTAATAAAGGGTGAGAAAGGAAGTAGCTTTCTAGCATATGCCACTTGGGAATTAATAAAAGGGGAAGGGAGCGTCAAGGAAAGCCAACCAGAGACTGAGAGGTGAAGGAAAAAACAAAGGGAAAATGATGCAGGAAACAAAGAAGAATGGAGGCAATGAAGATTTCAAGAAGAAGGAGCGTCATATAGTGACGTGGAATCAAGAGGTTTTTCTTTCTTTTTCTTTAATCTTTCTTTTCTTCTGTTTCATTTATATATTTGTCTTAGTTTGATGGGTTCATATCTGGGGGTTGTTGCAGGAAGATGATATCCTTCGTGAACAAATCAGTTTACATGGAACTGAAAAGTGAGCTTTTTTTATTCATTAAAAGTATTTTCGATATATTCTTATTGAAAAAACTCAAGGGGTTTGTGTTTTTTGAATCTTTGAATGCAGCTGGGCGATCATTGCATCTAAATTCAAGGATAAAACAACAAGGCAGTGCAGAAGAAGGTTTGTGAAACCAAACCATGATGATCTTGTATTTTGATCCATTTGGGGTTCGACCATTTAAACTCATATAATGTCTTTGAAATATAATGAAAACACAGATGGTACACATACTTGAATTCAGATTTCAAGAAAGGAGGATGGTCACCAGAGGAAGATATGCTTTTATGTGAGGTAATATCGATTTTGTATGGTCTATTTTCATTTAAGAAAAATACTTGAAATTTTCCAAAAACTTATTTAATGGTGATTTATTGGGGAGGGGGGGATTGTTACTATAATTGATCAGTTGTACCAGGCCAATTGCATGTTACTGGTACAGTAAGTGTTGAATTTTCCAAACAGAAAAAATCTTAGAGGTAGGCCAGACTTTTAAACTAATTGATTCACTGTCATTCAAAAGTAGGGAAAACAACAGCCTCTAATTTCGGTTTGGATAAGTATTTTTCTTAGATTGTTGAATATGGCTTCTAAGTAGATGACTTATGGTGTGATCTGCAGGCTCAGAAAGTTTTTGGCAATAGATGGACTGAAATAGCCAAGGTGGTTTCAGGCAGGTATACATATGTTTTTTCTTCTGTATTTCTTTTTAACTAACAAGACGCTGCGATTGCAAAAGCTGGGATTCGAACCCGTATTTTATCATCACAAGAACTAACTGAGATAAGATTTGTGGAAAAGATGATCTCTTTTCTGCAATCTTTTTGTTTTCATTTTTGTAGATTATTGGTTTCTGTATTGATTATATTATTAATGCAGAACGGATAATGCTGTTAAAAATCGATTCTCCACGCTATGCAAGAAGAGAGCCAAGTATGAAGCCTTAGCTAAAGAGAATACTGCTTCATGCATAAACCCAAATAACAAAAGAATTTTACTTCAGAATGGGATGAATGTAGATGGAACAGCAGACTGTACTGGTTCTGTTAAGAGAATGAGGTACCTTAAATACAGAAATGTCTATACATAGAAATGATTCAATGTTATTCCAAAAATTGAAAGTCTTTTACTTTATCCGATTCAGGAGATCCCACATTTATGATCTCACTGAAAACTGCAACTTTGGAGATAGATCACATAGAGTATCCGGAACAATGATCCATCAGCAACTAAGACATCCCTTTGCAGTTTTGGGTCAAAATCTCCACAATGCTAACAATGTTGTGGCGCAATCTCAAGTCAACAATGTTAAGGAGGTTTCTAATGATGGTAAATCACCTCAAGCCGACAATTCTTGTTATTGGAACCCTGTTTCTCTTGTCAAACCTGCAAATAGAACTTTCTGTATTTGTCAATCTCTTGGTAGTTTAGCTAAAACCGTGCATACATTCTTCTATTAATTCACTTCTCCTTTAAACTTCTTCATGATATACACTTACATTCTCTTCCTCCATTATTGATTAGCAGCACAGAATAATAGAACCCAAGGAACATTTCTCAAAAAGGATGATCCAAAGATAAATGCTTTGATGCAGCAAGCAGAGTTACTCAGCTCACTCGCATTGAAAGTTAACTCGGACAATACAGAACAAAGTCTGGAAAATGCTTGGAAGGTGAGATTCGTGAGAAGTAATTTGTTATTTTCTATATGTTTTATTTGTTAAAGATTTTGCTGCTAATGGAATAACAGTTCGATGGTCTGATCCATGCATTATACTATGTCCCTAAACTCCATCCTATGTTATATTCAGATTCTCCAAGACTTTTTGAATCAGAGTAAAGAAAATGATATCCTGAGATATACAATGTCTGATATTGATTTGCAACTAGAAGATTTCAAAGACTTGCTAGAAGATTTAAGGAGTAGTAATGAGGCAAGTCTACCATCTTGGAGGTAATCGAAAAATCTGTTGACTTTCAGATTTTGTCAGTTTTTTTACTTACACTAATTGACCATTAATATGTTCTAGACAACCTGATTTGTACGAGGCATCTCCAGCCAGCTCTGAATACAGTACAGGGTCGACACTCATGCCTCATCCAGTTGGGGAAGCAGGAGAAGAAACTCAAGCTAAGATAGATGCACTGCAACAGGATATACTGTCAAGTCATATCAGAGAACAGAATTGTGGGAGTGAAGAGGAGAGAAGGGCTCCTTCTGGAGCAAACACAAATCAAGGTAATGAAATTCTGTATCTGTTATCAGGGCTAGGAATACCTTGTTTATGGATATAAAGTGGATAAGGACTTTTCTGATGAAATGTCTTATGGTACGGTATCACAGTCGAGATAATCCCATCATGTAATGACCAAACAAACAATATAGTTGCTTCTACCTCATCAAGCGTAGAGTTCAGTTCCCCGGTCCAAGTTACCCCAGTTTTCAGATCTCTAGCAGCTGGAATTCCCAGCCCAAATTTTTCAGAAAGTGTAAGTTATTTTGGTTCCGCCAACCATTGTGACTCTTCTCTATCTTTAAGCATCATTGTCCGACACAATTCCTCTCATTTATTTTTGTTGCAGGCTTTTCCGCTTCTTCACTGACCATTGTGTGTGTGCAAAGAATAGTAGTATTAGTAACTAATTATCAACACTTAAATAATAGTCAGATGAGTATTTATACTTCAAGCACACGTCATAGTTTCTATGGATTATCACATAGATGTAATCGTCTCAAGACTAAGTGAGGCCAGACACCAGGTAGAATCCTCGTCATTGCCCAAGTGTAATCTTAATTTCCTCCATCCACATGGAAAAATAGAGTCTGGATGAGTTTAACTAAGTAATGGAAAGGATCTTTTTAACCAGAACTTTTTATATATGGAAATTTTTAGGATTTTAGTCATGGTCAAGTGGTAATACTGGTTCAGTGTCTTCTTTTCGGGTTTTACAATTCCATCTACTCATAAAATTCCTCCTATTTGTTCCCTTGTACTTTATATTCTTTGGCCAAGCATGGGAAGCTCAAAATAGAGTTAAAGCACTGCATTTTTCTTGTATTATTGTTCCCCTTTTCTAATTTGACATAGAAATGCAAGCATACACACACATATAGTTGCATTATCTCAAAACTTTTAACAAAAGACTGACCACTGTGTTTTTGTTTCTTTTTTCAGGAAAGGAACTTCCTACTTAAGACACTTGGAATGGAATCCTCTTCTCCTAATCCAGGAAACAATCTTTCACAACAACCACCTTGCAAACGAGTCCTCCTCCATAGTCTATAAATAACCTCTGATCATCTCTTATAACGAAATCAACATCGCCACATCGGTCTATTGTCCACATAGACATATACCTCATAATTTGTTTCCTTTAGCAACATAGCTCATATTTGAGTTTTCATCCATTTTTTTTTCTTTTTTATTCCATAAGGTTGCAGCCTTTGCCAGGAATTTTACAAGGCATTTAATGATCTGCATTCCCAACTCCTTGGCTTAGAATGTTTTGGTGCATTCTAGCTTCCCAGAGACATCTGATACGATGTCCTGAGTTCCATTGATTTCTTTATTCCCCCTACTAGGGAGTACTTACCTTAATACTCACATCAAAACTAGTGTGTGCTTGTTAGTGTGTCATTCTTCTGTTTGTCATCTCATCCGAGCGGTTTCGGGTATCTCTTCATCCATCCTTCTGGTCAAGTTTTTGTAATCTAGTACCGAACCTACTATATAAAGTCCTTAGAGTGTAATTATACATAGGCAACCTGCCTAAATGTGATAAAAGATACCGAGGAAGAAGAAAAATGAAATAGTAAAGGAGGATTAACCACTTGATTTGAATCCTATTTGGTGGTGTTGTGTGTGCAGGCAGGGTATAGAATAAGTTATTTTGTGGTTTTCTATCCTTATTCCTAATGTAATGAAACTCATATGAATTGAGTGAATGTGCTTTGGCTTTGGTGTGAATTAAGCTCTTCACATTTTTACTTACAATTTCCCCAATTAGAAGGGCCGACGCTTTGTTGCAGCTCAGAGTATGATGCAGCAGCCAGCAGGTAGCAATGAAATCAGGAACTCGGATACTGATGTATTTTTCAAGCATTTTTCGTATGTTCCCTTACATCCAGGAACCAGAAAGAAGAAAAAAACATGAGAAAATAAGCATGTAAGGCAGAAAACTTACGTAGAAAGCAAAAGAATTTTCCCATTTTGTCTGATTGAGCATGGAGACAACCCCTTTCTTTACCGTCTCCTTCCTACATGAAACCATTGAATAAGGAGAAGTGTTGGAACTGCGTAACTAAGGAAGATCATAGTGAAGGGATAAGGAGATATAGTGGTGGACAAGTGTAATTATGACCAAAGGAAAAGCAAAAGGCAGAGGGTAAAATTAAACAGAAGAGGGAGGGAACACGTACAAAATAAATTGAACCTGTTGGCTATCAAGTTTCTCAAGGGAAGGAGCTGCTTTGACTGTGTTTGATATGATACTGGTATCCTAGGGAGAGGATAGGATTTTTTGTCGATCCGAACCTGACCCAAAAATACTTACTTTAAATTCAATTTGATCGCATCCTTTAAAAACTTTAACAAGTCTGGAAATTATACCCAAACCCGACCCAATCTATAAAAAATAATTTTAAAATTTTAATCGTAAAAAATTAACTACTAGAGCAAATTCTAAATAAAAAATTAATTTGAAAGCTTAATTGTAAAAGTATTTAAAAAATTATTAAAATATCTCTTTAAAATATAAAATAATATATTATTAATCTCGGGTCCATATTTTTACCTTAATCTCATACCCTAAAACTCAACCCGAACCTATATTTATATATAAAAATGACCCAATTAGATCAGGCGACGCCCCATCCCTAGCTACCCCACCTTCCATACTTCATTACAAGAAAATGGGTTCAGTAATGGTAACAATGCAGGAAAAAAAGATTACCCAGCACCCTAAACTTGACATTAATTGATTTGGGGATTCTAATTTCAATATTTACAGCTCGTACAAGTTCACATTTGTCTTTATGATCTCTATTTTAAACACAATTACATTTACACTAAGTTAAGAAGTAGACTACAAATGCAGTTAGAGCTGCTATTTTGGGGGTTCATTGACCTGGATACGATCAACTGACAACTAAATTGATACAAATAACTCATTTTCTCAAGTGGAAACCTATTCAAAATTACATCTAATTAGTATGTTCTTAAAATTGGGATATCACTCCACCTTTGGGTTGCAATGATAGTATACCATGGGGACGGTTAAAAATACAATACAATATGGGAAAAATATGAGAGTTAATATTTTATAACTCAAAATGTTAATAGATGCCCTTTAGGTCTTTTTCTTTTTCTGCATCCTCTGCAGCTTCTTCCACTTAAGGTAGATTTGGTATGACAACCCAGAGAACACCATTAGTACACAACCCCATTGTTTTGGTGACAGTGGATTGCCACTCAGCAGAGAAGACACCACGATGCTAACAAACTTGCGTGTGGTGGTAATGGTTGTGTTTGCCAAGGAGCCAAATCGACTTATGGTCAGGAAAATGAAATTTTGTCCAACAGCACCGCAGAGGCAATAGAGGAGTATATCCCAAGCAGCTTCTGGATGCTGCTTGCAGAACTGGACTGCCTCGAAGCCACTACCATGTGGCCAGCCAAACATGTATATCATGTTGTATATGGTACCCCAAAGGTTCATTCCCAACATGATATCCCAAGCACTTGTCTTTGGATACCTAGGCAAAGGAAAGCAAAAAGACTTGAGCAATCCATACACAAATTAACAAGAGAAATTTGGCTCTAATTAAAATATCAAGAAAGCTGGCATGCCATCAAATAGCAAGAAATGGAGAAACTGAGGCTTGTCATGTCAGCAAGCTGGCTGATCTGTTTAGTACTCGTAAATGTTGAATTCAGCCAGTTATGTACATTTCAAGATGCTGATAATATTAATGCTTTAAGAAAACGGGACCAAAGTTAAAGAAGGAAAATGTTTCCACAAACATACCTTGCAGTTATTGAATCCTGCGTAGCATTTGTAAAGCCATCAAATGCAAGGTTCAAAAAACAAAGCCCATAACCAAGCGGCGCATTGGGATGTGCCAACTTGCTAATAGTTTTTGAGCTAGTCTGAAATCAAAGTAGACACAAGAGCAACACATGACTCAGAATCGGAGTTTCATTGGGAATGTTTAATGACATTTAGTCCTTGAATATGCCTAGTGAATATGCAAGATGACGATTATAATTCAAAAAAAATAGCATCATCATTTTTTACAGTAATAAATATAACACATTTCGCACCTTCATAAGTGCAAAAGCAGATACTCCACCAGCCACAAGGAACGTACACATATACTCGGGGAAAGTGTACCGAATACCATAAACTAGAGTTCCCATAAGCATGACTGCATAAACACAAAATACATTATTAACTAATTACTGTAACATCACACATGAAAGAGTCTATGTTGTACCAATCAACAAAGACATGCAAAAAATGGAGCTTATAGTAGTATCTTACCTGGAATCATTTTTGAGGATTTGGCCAGAACCTGCAAGAGAGATTAGCAACATTAAATGCTAAACTGTAGCCTACAGTAGCAGCCAAACTAGGAATTTAAACAATCTGGCTGGGCGATAACTACTGGCACTTGGACGTATGAGTTAAAATAATAAGATATATAAGATTAGGAGAAACTAGGACATGCCTGAGCTGGGTAGCTGATGTACTTCAATGCTTCTATACCCATGGCTGGACCAATTGTGTTTGTGATTCCAGCACTCCAATAAGTCCACCAAGGAGCACCTCCGCCACTGCTAGTGGACCAAAGCTTTATCACTAGATGTGAGGCATAAGAACAAACATATTATTACCCATGATCCTAGAAAATCAATGGTGCACAAGTAGCCAAATTTATTATAACAGTATGGTAGAGGGTATGGAGAAGCTTACTTAAGTATGACCAAACTAAGCAGACCACATTTTGCGCCAAATTAAGAAAAGCAAGATGCTCAAATCTCTTCCCATCCGAACCAAATGTCTTGGTGGACCTAAACTCAAAAAAGGCCAAAACAATGTAATCAGAAAATCATAGACGCTAACAATTTAATCGTACAAAAGCCATATCCTATTTTCCCAAGAAGAATTAATTCTATTAAAATGAACAGTTGCTTTCTGCAAAAAGAAAATACATTCAAGCAAAATGAAATGGAAGAATCACAACAAAGTTATTCAAATTCGACCAAATAACAGACATTTGAAACTAATAGTAGAATATCAACTTAGATCCAAGTTTTTTTCTTTTTCACACCTAAACCCACTTCCAAATTAACTAATAAATTGATATTGTTTGGCATATTTAAAAGTAAATTGCACATCAAAAGAAACTTTCGACAACAGATCAAAGGAAGAAATAAATAATCTAAAACGTTCAACAGAAATCAAGCATAACAAGATTTTTTTAAAATGTATATAAAATAAAACAAAACATACAGAGTTTCCTGAAGAATGCCCTGATAAATATATGCAGACCAAATCCCAGCCACGCAAAATGCGAACCCTAAAACTCGCCGTAGTCCGGCGCCGTGAGCTTCCATTACGACGCCGTTAGATGAACGTTTCACCCCTTTGTTTTTACTTGTTTCAACCGGTGAAGATTATTGAACCCAAAAAATAAATGGAGTTGATTGATCTTAACATGTCCTGGGGAAGGGAAGTTGCGTGGGTTTTCCACGTGTGTTTATTTGATTGGCTGAGTGACTTCATGAGTTTGTTTGATTGGTTATTGAGACGCGGCCTTTTGCTGGTTCTCCAATCCCTCCGTATTCAAAAGCTCCTTTTGACTTTGAAGGGAACCGACCCGAATTAATTGAACCGTTGGACTAGGATGGGTCGATTGCCCAATTCGGTTCCACAATTATAAATGCCTAGAGATCGGGCTTGGGCTAATTTTTTTCAGAAGCCCAATTAGTTCTTAAACATATTGAAATCATTATAATTATAAAATTCAAGGGTGAGTGTTTGATTGATTCGAATCGAATTAAAATTTTTTGAGTGATATGAGTTAATGAGTTATATTTTATAACTCAAATTTTATTTAAACCTTTTTCAATTTTAGTTGAGTTTATGAAAATTCGAACCGAATCGAATTTTCGAGTTCATATACAGATTTAATTATAATTATTTATCATGTTATAGTACGGTTTTATTTCAATTTAAAAGAAAATCCTCTAAGATATGTATATATTTCTTCATATTTTTTTTCATATATGGTATATATTTCTTCGTATTTTTATATCGTTATATATATCAAGAAAAATTGAGGGGTTTGACTTGAACTTAAAAATTAATCTACTAATTATTAAAAAAATCGAGATATCAAAGTTACCTAATTAGGGATGGCAAATGGCAGGGCGGGTGCGGATACCCCTTCCTTCATATCCATACCCATCTAAAATTTTTATATCCACCACCTACCCATCACCCACGGTAGGTATAATTTTCAAATCCATACCCGTCCACGCAGGTACATGCTTAAATTCATCCCCATACCTATCACTCAAAATGTATCCGTTTGTAAAAATAAATCATAAAATTTTATAAAAAAAAAAGTAAAATTTTGCGTACTTTATTGATTGATTAAGTGTATATAAGATATATTTACACTTATATAAATTTAACTACATCTAACTAACTAACGATAAGAAATTTAACTAAAACATATTTTTACGGATATAAATTCTACTTAACTACAACTAATTAATATATATAGTTAACTTAGCTAAAACATAGTTATGCTTTTATAAATTTTACTTATCCACATATTACAAATTTTCAACCTGATTAATTCAAGCACGATCATAAATCATCAATTTTTCAAACCAAATTAATTGAGTTCAAAGTCTACAAGCTTAAGGATTAACATAGATTTTAAAATAAATTAATATCTTAATACATAAAATACCATAATAAAAGGCATAATCAAAGTCTATAAATAGAAATCATTCAAAATTCATATGGCGGGCGGATACAGAGCAGGTGGATGTGGTGTGGGTAAAATCTTAAACCCATCACTTACCCACTACCCATGATGGGTATGACTTTTTATATCCACACTCGTCCACTACCCACCAAACTTATATCCGTCCCCACTCCAACTAATACAGATACGGTACAAAATTCGGAAAACTATACCCGTTTATCATCTCTATACATAATAAAAGTGACAGATAATTTTCATCTACCAATTGTGTGATTTGAGTCAAAGTCACGTCTGTTTAAGGTTGTGAGATCCGTATAGAAATCCGAAGACTTTTGAATTTTTGTTCCTATCCTTTCTATCATATCACAAAGGGACCACCCCTGCCCTGCACTGCCCCATCGCCATTACATCGGTTTAATGATAAGTTCATGAAAATCTTTAGTTTCACATTTATATTGTCAGGTTTGTTTATTTACTTGAGTCTGGTTTCTGGATTCATATTTCCAACCTATTGAAATCAATGTCGAAACAAACAACAGAGTTACTTAGAAGTAAAGATTGGAACCAAAGGCTCTGAACCACTAGTTAAACCTACATAAATGGAAACAACAAAGGGATATAAATCCTATCATCCATAAAAATTTAGTTAAATTCTTTAAATTGTATATATATACTTTTTAGTATCAATAATGTTGATGAAGTATTTTATAACAAAATACTCGAATTTTAAAGATTAACTAACGAAAAATGTTGAAATTTTAACTTGAACCTATAACTCAATTAAAATAATTTTTAAAAATAGAGTTTTCATACTCTATCTCATAAGGTCCTATGAATACATAATCAATTAAGCACAAGTTCTATACTTTGAAACCTATACCTGTTAGAATTTCATATTGATAGTGCTCTTCAATCCCAAGATCAACCTATGCACACAAACAATGATTTTGAGACCTGAGCTTACAAAGCTCTGTGATACACATCTACTCAATTATATTCATACTAATTATAAACATAAGCATACAAGTTAATATGAACAGTAAAGAAAAATAAATAAATATGTGATACTATGTCTAGTTGCCTAGACGCATGATATAATTCAAGTTCATTTTTCATATAGAAATTCACATATTCATATTTCTCATAGTGTTGTATAAAATAATATAGAGTGTTAACCGGTATCACATATATATATATATATATCTTTGGACATGACTCGATCTCACTAAACCTAGGATCTAACTCTCCTATATACCCTTGAGTGTGACCTAATCTTACTAAGCCTCGGATCTAATACTCACCTAAATGTGTCCGAAATCACTAAGCATTAGAAAACACATATATCAACTTACCATAGTGTTGCAACATAATCTTGGACATCTGAATCCCATCAAACAATCATCCAATCATAGAATAATCATTAACGAATAAACTTATTCAAGTAATATAATAAAATATTAGACATCAATTTAAATAAAATTTTGACACCAAATTTAAAAGGATATCATTTAATATTTTTTTACGTTTAAACCTATTTTTAAATGACATAGTATGTTTAATTAATCCATCATAATTGAACTTAAATTGATGCATTTAACTTATGTATAAGATAAGAAAACATAACAATTAAATGTAATGCTTTGAGCCAAAACTGAAGGAATCTTAATTAAAATTAGGCATCAGTGTTATTATAATAAATAATAAGAGATACTTTCGAGTATATTTAAGTGTATATTTTCTTTTAGTTTATATGTTAAAAGAAGTCAATATTTTGAACATGATAAAAGAACAGTTTAGATTACACTACCCTAACTCACGTGAACTTAATCGTACGACATCATCTAAAATACACAATACATTCATTTCACAAAATTAATCTTATTCAATAATCTGATGTATAAAAAAATATTTTCACTCATTTTAAAAGTACATACTTTTTAAAAAAATTAAAGTACCTGCATTTAGCAAACCAATTTCAACAGTATTTTTTGATCAGCAAAGTTGATTAGGGACTTCAATCAATGGAGAAAAGAAAAAAGCATAAAAAGCAGGCATCATTTGAGGTTGACTTGTACAGACATGGAAAGCAGGTGGACCTTGATGTGAAATGAAGGAGAAGTAGGTCATTTAACAAAAAGATGGGATTTTCCTGGCAAATATATAAGAAATGGTCTCCATTGGATACAAGATGAAGAGGATTTCATGCTTTTCTTGCCTTGCCTTGCCACAAATAACAAGACAAACAACGGGTATGTGATGTGATGTGATGCACGCGTCAGATCATAGATAAGGCCAAGTCCTACCCTCTTACCCCTTCTCACGCGGTTGTTGCCTCCCTTCTAAATCCACCCAAACCTTCACTTTCTTGTTCTCCATCCCCTTTTCTTCCATTTTCTCCTTATTTTTCAATTTTCAGCTAAGAATTTTGTTATTTTCCCACCATTTAAATCTTCACATTAGCAAAAGTTTTCACCTTGACATACTAAAAACAACCCAAAGCTTTATGTAAGAGATACAAATTCCAATATAAAGAGAGCTGTTTTTTATCAGTTTCCTTTCTTTGAGAGCCTCAGTAGTTATTACCATGACTTGTTGAAGTGTTAGCTCCTATAAAAGAAAATAGAAATAATTTATTTCTTACTTCGGCGAAGCATTAGTTTTTCTACAATGGGGAACTGCTTATTTTCTTCTACTAGAGTGGATTCCAGCCAAAGTTCCCATGCAACTTCTGGTAACCATTTATTTCTTTTAAAAAGGGTATTTGTTGGTTGGTTGGGTTTGTTTTCTGAAGATTTTTGGAATCTCTTTTACGCTCTGAAGGTTTAACATTTTCTGTTGGATTTGACTTTTGGAAGGGGGGGAGAGGGTATTCTTTTGGTGTTTATTTTTTCTCTCCTTGACCTTGTAAAGCTAATTGCTAATGATTACATTCATTTCATACTTTCTGTTATTGTTGTCCATGGGTTTTACCTCTGATTCAAGGTATAGAGAGCTGCTCCGAGCTAGATTTTTGCGACTGTTCTTCAGTTTCTTTAGTTTGAGTGTGAGGAAGTGTCGGTGAATAGATGTAGTTCGCTAGAAATGTTGTTCCTTTTTTCAGTAAAGTTTTAATGAGTTTCAAGGTGCAAACTATAGGAAAGTGTTAAGTAGATGCTTAAAGTACGGTAGGTGCTTGCTTGGAGTGCTCTCACCTATGTATAATCTATGGGTTTTTTTTTTACCTAATAAATGTCGCTGGATTTTAAAACTGGGATGTATTTGTCAAACTTCTATTCAAATAAATTTATTTGGTTAACTAGGTCAATTCTGACTTCCTCATCACCATGTATTGAAGATTTCATCATAAGCTAGATGTAAAATAAGTTTGCTTCTAAACACATTCTCCGTTAATGCTAATACGTGCTGAGTTGGTTTTGTGATGCATACCATTCTCATGGAAGCAAACCAGATGTTAAATAACTTTTAGTTTGAATTTGTTTTTGTGTTTGATATATGTTCTCTATTTAATAATGGGAGCTAAGGAACTTGTTTTTCTCTTTTGCAGCATCAGGAGGCTCAAGGGTTTCCAGCAAAACTAGTCGCTCTTCAGCTCCTTCAAGCTTGACCATCCCATCCTTCAGTGATACAAGCAGTACAGGATGTCTTCCGACACCAAGGACTGAAGGAGAAATATTGTCATCCCCTAATTTGAAACCTTTCTCATTCAGTGAGTTGAAGAGTGCCACCAGAAACTTTCGTCCTGACAGTCTTCTTGGTGAAGGTGGTTTTGGTTATGTTTTCAAAGGTTGGCTTGATGAGAACACATTAGCTGCTACAAAACCTGGATCGGGGATGGTTGTTGCTGTCAAGAAGCTTAAACCTGAAGGTTTTCAAGGTCACAAAGAGTGGTTGGTCGGTTCCATTTCTATAATGTCTTTTCCTTTTCTTCCATTTGCTTTACCTCTGTGTGTATTGCCCTGTTGACTGATGGTCAGCTCATTACTTGATTTCAGACTGAAGTTGATTATCTGGGACAACTTCATCATCCAAATCTGGTTAAGTTGATTGGCTATTGCTCAGAGGGTGAAAACCGACTTTTAGTCTATGAGTTCATGCCTAAAGGAAGCTTAGAGAATCATCTTTTTAGAAGTAAGTATCACATCCTATGAACATTTTCAAAGAATCATCTGTTTAAAAGTGTTGCATCCATAAATTGATAAGGAGGATTTCTAGAATCCGTTTCCATTGTATTATATGTTTCTCTCTTGAAATTAGTTCTTAACCTCAATTAATCAGTAATCACCATTAACCTACACAGTTGCCAGACAAAATGTTGTCTGTCCTAATATGGAGGTTTCCCATGCAGTTTTGGTTCTTGGAGAACCAAGCAAGAGAACTCTTGTTACCTTTGGTGCTGATCATGGTATGTCTTGTTTTACAGGAGGGCCACAGCCACTTTCTTGGGCAGTGAGGCTTAAGGTCGCCATAGGTGCTGCTAGAGGACTCTCTTTCCTTCATGATTTAAAATCCCAAGTCATATATCGTGATTTTAAGGCTTCTAATATATTACTAGATGGGGTATGCTGAGTCAAGAAAAATAATTATCCTGTGCTTTTCAATGTTATGTTTTAAAATGTTTTATAAATTTATACACGTCTCTGATGGTAACAATCGATTAAATGCAGGAGTTCAATTCAAAACTTTCTGATTTTGGATTGGCCAAGGCAGGGCCTACTGGTGATAGGACTCATGTGTCAACGCAAGTCATGGGTACTCACGGCTATGCAGCACCTGAATATATTGCTACAGGTATGAGGTTTAGTGAAATCCCATAATTGATAATACTACTTGCTGTTTTCACAGATTTCTGGCAAGTTCATTGTATCTTAATTGATCATCAGAAATATTTGTTGCGGAAAAACAAACTGTGAAGGTATCTAAGAGAGCAACAACATTTGTTTGTCTTTTATATGCACTGCCTTAGGTCCAAAACTAGGAATACTTGGCCAAAGCAACTATTTTCTGGGTTCTATCACATGCAAAGTGCTTGCCCGAAAAAGTAGGCACTCATAAAATATTTGTGCACGAGATGGCTCCTAATGAAACTTGCATATTATATCTTGCCAAAAGTTACATGTAATGAAAGCTTCTTCCATTGTTGAACAGGTCGATTGACAGCTAAGAGTGATGTATACAGTTTTGGAGTTGTGTTACTTGAACTATTGTCTGGACGACGTGCTGTGGATAACACAAAAGTTGGTGTGGAACAGAAACTAGTAGACTGGGCAAAACCTTATTTGGGGGACAAAAGAAAATTATTTCGAATTATGGACACTAGGTTGGGGGGTCAGTACCCCCTGAAAAGCGCTTATACAGCTGCTACCCTTGCTTTACAATGTCTAAATAGTGAAGCCAAACTCAGGCCTAAAATGTCTGAAGTTTTGGCTGCATTGGAGCAGCTCGAAACCCCCAAAACTGCCTCCAAACACACTCAATCAGATCAGCAATCAATTCCACTTCCTGTTCAGAAATCTCCAATGAGGCAGCTTCGTTCACCTATGCATCCAATACCAAGTGCATCTCCAATACCTTCTCACTAGCAATCCCCACGAGCACATTGATTCCATCTGTAAATTTCCTATGCGTATGTATATCATTTTGTTCATGAAATGTAATTTTCCACCATGTCTTTTTTATGCAATTTTGCATTTCGTGTGACAACTTAGCACCACCTTGTTTCGTGAGGATTTCAGTTTCTCATTGTGATGTAACCTTCTAATGTAACCTTCACTTTTAGTGATGCATATTAATATTATCCTTATTCCATGCTATGAATTGTTATGCAATCAAGCACTTTTCCAGGTGTCTATGAATTATGGGCTTGATGCATTACGTTAGTCATATTGTAAAAATATGAGTTTTTTTTCTTGGATAAATTAATGTTATCTTATTCATTCAAAAGCACCACCAACATACAATTTAAAACCAAACAACAAATCAAGAAACATAAACAAAACAACTAAACCAACCCCCACTCAGCAGCAAGAGTAGGGGAGGAAAGAATTTTGTACAATCAGAGAGCTTCATTCGAACATCCCTTTTAATCTGTGAGACTACAGCAACTGCCGGCCGAGAATCATTCCCAAGAAGCCTATAGGGACGGAGCTACTAAGGCCAAAGATTCCTAATGCATGTCAGGCTAAAGACTTTAGGCCAATTTCATGTTGTTCTGTGGTGTATAAAATTGTCACTAAAATCTTAGTGGATAGGCTGACTGCTTGGCTGCCTGGTTTGATCTCTAAGAATCAATATGCTTTTATCAAGGGAAGAAGTATAGTTGACAATACTTTACTTGCACAAGAACTTGTTAGGGGCTATAAGAGAAGTACTGTTTCACCTAGAAGTGCTTTAAAAGTGGATTTGCAAAAAGCATTTGACTCTCTAAGTTGGGATTTTCTTATTAAGTCTCTAAAAGCAATTGGATTACCTGAAAAATTTAAAAAATGGATAAGAGTATGCTTTACATGAAGTAGATTCCCAATTGTTTTAAATGGTAGAAGGGGAGTTTGGTAGGGGATCCCCTATCCCCATATTTATTTGTCATTGCTATGAATGTTTTATCTCATCTTCTTGATATAGAAGCTTCCAATGGGATATTTCGGTTTCATCCTAAGTGTAAAAAGGGGAAAAATACTCTCCTGTGTTTTGCAAATGATTTACTCTTTTTTGTAAGGAAAATGTTGATTCACTCATAGGTGTTCAGTGTGTTTTGGAAAAATTCTATGAAATCTCTAGACTTCGGTTAAATGTTGTAAAATCAAAGTTATTTGTGGCAAGGGTTTCTATGGATCAAAAGGAGAATTTTGAGAGATTGACTAGTTTTAAGGTTGAAGCTTTGCCTGTAAGATACTTAAACATTCCTTTGGTTACAAGGAGGTTGACAACTAAAGATTGTATTGTGCTCATTGAACAAGTAAAAGCTAGGTTGGGGCAATGGTCTAGTAAATTGCTTAGCTGTGCTGCAGTTAATTAATGTTGTAATTTTAAGTATAGTGAACTATTGGTGTAGGCAAGTGATTCTTTCAAAGGGGGTGATTCGAAAAATTAAGCAACTTTGCATGAGGTTTTTTCTAGAAGGACAAAGATGAGTCTGCTAGGGGTGTACGTGTGGGCTGGAAGGTTATTTGCAGACTTAAAAGTGATGGAAGTTTTGGAGCAAAAGATCTCTATTCATGGAATAGAGCTTGTATATTGCAATTGGTTAAGAGTTTGTTGTCTGATGAGGGATTTTTTTGTGTAGCTTGGATCAAAATATATGTGTTTAAAGAGGCAGATTATTGGACTATGAACTGTAAACCTCAGTTTAGCTGGTGCATGAGAAAATTGGTGAAATTGAGGTCTCTTGTTCAAACTATAAATCTTGTTGCTACTGGTGTGAGAAATATTTGGAATGAGATTAGGGGCGAAGAGTCTAAAGTGGCATGGCAAAAGGTGGTTTGGTTTGGTTTGCATGTCCCAAAACATTCTGTGATAATTTGGATGGCAATTGGATAGGCTTTCGACTTTGGATAGATTAAGTCGTATGGGAAAGAACGTTGAATCCCAATGCTTGGTGTGTGGCATTGAAAGTGAGTCTCGAAATCATTTGTTTGTAAATTGTTCATTTTCTAGTCAAATTTGGACGGCAGTTCTTTTTATTTGTGGTCTTCGAATGGGTAAGTTGAATTGGGATGATGAGGTAAGATGGTTATGCTCAAACTTAAAGGGAAAATCCTTAATTGTGTACATTCTTAAGATTGTGTGGAACTCGTATGTATATCATATTTAGGAAGAGAGGAACTGTAGTAAGTTTAGACATATTCAAAGGGATTAGATTAGTATACTTGATTGTATAAAGAAAATTGTATGCATAAAAGTTCAATGTAAAGATGTATACATGAATAATGTAAATAGACATATTTGTGCATATTGAAGAATTCCGTAGCGGTGTTTTAACTGCTTTCTTGGATAATAAAACAACACTTATCCAAAAAAAATAATAATAAGTTATCAAGGATTGCTAATTAGCCATAAAAGTATGCTTAATGATACCACTGATGAAAAAAAAAACATAACGCATTTGCACTTTAAGGTAGCTAGATGTTATTTAATTAGTATTTACTATGCAAAGAAATTACCAGTTTTATTAGGTAAACAATCAGCTTTATCTGGTTTGTTTTGATCTAGTTTAATAACCCGACCCAGTAACTAGCTATAATGGTAGCTACAAGCCATTCAAATCACCATTATAAATAACTAAAGAAATCAACACATTTTTGGCAAAATCTGGTGGTTTTAGAGTTGTTTCCTTTCCACAAGGAAAACTGTAGTTATGTAAGTGCTCAATAAGCTTTTACATTCCATGGAGAATTACTACAATATCTTGAACGTGAAATTATACAAACATGACATAACTAAAATGGTTGCAAGATTTTGCTGTTTTCTGAAAAATATTCCTCCTTCCGAATAACAATGGCATGCATAAATCAGAGAGCTTGTGACCGCAAACAGTTTCAGTTGAACACTCTTAAACTGTTCTTTACTTTTTTGAGTATTTAAATTTGGTCAGGACTGTTTGCAAAAACAAGAAAACTTCACTTGGAAGTATCCCGTAGTTTCAAAATGGTCATGGCTGCCTCGTGGAAACATGGGTTAATTAACCTCACCTATTCTGTAGGACCCTTGCGATTGGTTTTAGCATTGCTGTTTTATGCTCTATTCAGCATTTTCTTCATCCCACATATAATCTAAGAAGCTGTTAATTGAAATGAACCTTTTTGTTTAATGTCTTGTCAAAAACATACATACATACAATTCCTATTTAAACATAGCTTTGGACTATTAATGGCATAATATCCAAGTTATTACATGGAATTGCATATAACACTTTATGAACTATGACAACGATACAAGTATGGAAAAGGAAAGGGGAGAGCTCAGTCCACTCAGTTCAAGAATATTCTCTATCTCGTCATCTCTAATCCCCCAAACGCCATAATCCTGACTACATTCAGTTTGAAGAACTTCACATGTGAATTTTGTTTCATATCTAACGCTGGTACAATCGGCTGAAGGGTCAGATTTACTTTGCCACATGCATATATAGAGCCTTCACTTATAAATAGGTAGGCTAGCTTTCTATTGCCTAATCATCGAACTTCAAAGATGAAATAGAGCGTCAGCTGTTGTCTGGAGTTCCCTTGATCACTTCACTGGGGTTATGGGTATGGGGTATGCTCTTCTTGGACCCTTGATGACCTACTGAAGTGTTTGGGGGAACTCTGGGTGGCACCTGACATTGATTAGGCAAGGCTGGTGGATATATAATCTTCAACTGTCCACATGTTATCATGTTTATTTTACACACCATGCATCTAGATTTCTTTGCTCCCATTTCTTATCGGACTGTCGCCAGAGTTTCAAGGAGCTTTAAAGTGTGTGAAAATCCATACTCTTTGTAAGACTGCAATCTCAGTTTCAGTCATTATGTATTCCACAATGAGGGCATCCCAGAGGACGTTGTTTTTTACGTTTACGTTTACGCCTTTTCTGTAATGTTTTTATGCCTTTTCTGTAATGTTTTTATTTTCTTGGTATTGTAAAGTCACGTCTTCAACAGGCTACTCCATCACTTCCGCCACCAACCCCTTCACCTCACAACAAACTCTTCGTTTTGGTTTCAACCTTTTGCAGAATCGCGACAGACTTGGCCAAGTTCTTGCTCCAATGTTCACATGCCTCTGAATCAACACATCCTCTGCGCATGATCTTAGAACTACAAATTCGACGTTGAACATCGGATATTACTGTAAAATCCACAATTTACATTTAAAGCTACGAGCTTTGCATGATCATAGATCTCTGAGAGCCAGCTTTGCAAATCAGCACACTGTATTTGTCATGATATTAAATGGTACCAAAGGGTGAAAGGGGGATCCAAAGAATTATACATACAAACACTAATGAACCAAAACAAACCAAATAACCAATATTTATCCACACCGGAACTTCTATGACAAAGGAAACTTAAAGATACACCAAGCAACAAAAGATTAGATGAGTAATTTCCAATTCAACAACCAGACACAGGAAGTTTAAAACACATGACAAAACTTCTATTAAGCCCCAACTCCAATGTGAACTTCAGTGAAACAATTCCTTGACCAAAAATTACCTCCTCCACTCAGCTCTGAGCGCCTTATCTGAAATTTCCAAGTAAAATATAGCATATAGTCATCATGTAGATGCAGCATACAGGGAATCAGAGAGAACCTTGCTTCAATTGAATATGAGAAAAGAATATTGATAAATATTCATAAAGCAATGACAGTGACTATCCAAGTCGGATACCATCCCCAAAGTGAAACTTACATGCTAATTACTACATAAAACAATACCATAAGAGCAAGTGTAACTACACATGGAGATACAAATTCATGTAGACCAATGGGAGTCAATTTCAATATCTTAAAGAATGGGGAAAAAATAAGCTGTATGTTCATAGATAATTCTGATATAGCAAAACAAAAACACACGCATAAGGTATTAAAACATCCAATGTAAAATTGTGCTTACCATTAGCATCTTTTGAGGATGATTGAGATTTGTCATTGAAGATAGAACCTTTACCAGCTACACGAACACGTGTTTGAGCACGTGAGGATGGTGAACCTGTATTGTTATTGGTCGAAGACGGAAGAGAATGTCTCCTGTTTAACCCATCTTTCTCAACAATCTCATGGGTAAACCTTGGGGTGCCTTGACCTCTGAGTCTGGCTTTCACAGATTCAGTTGGTGCCATATAACTAGGCACTTTTGGATTTTTATTAAATCCATTTGCCTGGTTATCAATTTTTGCAGGGAAAGAAGATCTTCTTTGCTTTGCTTTTGAGCCCTCATCACTGACCTGCTCATCCTTATAGCTTAACTCCTCCATTACTGGCATGTGCTCAATTTTACCATTGTTTTCGGCATGTGGCAAATCAACAGGACAGACGGTAGACTCATCAAGAGAAGCATCTTCTGAGGATAATTTAAGATCTGCATCAAGATTTGACAGTTTTGATAGTAATGTAGGCACATCCCTCTTCTTCTCAGCATATTCGTGTTCTGAAACATCAGAGTCATTAGAACTAGAAGGTTTCTTCAGAGTCTTCTTTGTCTTATCATTAGCAACATCAGACTTATCAGAAACCTCCTTTGAAGAGTCAGAAAGCTTTCTTAGATTGCGCTTAACCCTCTCAAGCTCATTTTGTGGATTTTTGTGAACTGAATCAGCTGCTGAGTTGCCAGACACTCTCCTCAGACCTTGTTTGTTTTTCTCATACTCTGAGGTAGAATGACTATATCCATTGACAACTTTTCCATTGGACAGTTTCCGAACACTATGCTTAGTCTTTCCACTCTTAATTGGATTTGAAGGGGATCCCCAAAAACGTGACTTTGTCCATCGCTGAAGCCACTGCCAGGATGAGTTAGGTTCCTCTGGACCATACTGAAGTCCTAGAGGTAATATGGTAGGTGATGAGGCCAGAAGCTGAAAGTGATGGAAATGCATGGTCAAATACAGCTTGGAGGAAAAAAAATCATATCAAAACTGGAATAAGTCAAGACACATGATTCTTGACATCCACAACAGGCCATCAGCTAAAGAACAGGAAGCAGCGACAAACGTCAAAAACATTCATCATTTCTTAAAGAAAAAGGAGCAAATAGCATGATTACATATTGCATGCAAAATATTTTACTAGTGATTCTAGAGTTCTAGAGTTTTAACATTTGGCCTAACAGGATTTTTTTTTCATAAAAAATCATTTCATGATGTCAACAGCAAGAAAGTACCACATGATCGAACCCAAAATAATTGAAGGCATTTTCTAGGATTTAAGTCTTCTGAGAAGATAGAAGTAAGCATTATCAAGAACAAAGTGTAAGGGGGGGGGGGGGGGCAGATAGATAAACAATCATTAAAAACACAGATGAGGGCCCAAAATAACAAGCATGAATGTCTGTGGTCATTTTGATGCAAAAAGCAAAGATCTATGAACAACTGATACATTTGCATTTGTGATTCTCAGAAGGTGAGATACACGATTCATGCATGGAGGCTCTCAAGAAAAAGATGCATAGAGCTATTTAGACATGATTGGCAAGTTTAAATAGGAAAGATGCATTTATTGTACTGATATAATAAACATTAAGCACCATGGAGGAAAATTTTCTAAAGACAACAAAGAGCAAGAATATACACAACACAAAATTATAACTTTAAAAAGGAATCATTCAAAGGATCAAGATGCACAAGTGGAGGTTTGAAGCACAAGAAACGGGAGCTATAATATGTTCACGTTATATGCCTCAAACAACTAGTATGGCAACAAGAGCATGAAAAATGTCCTCTCAAGGCTAAAGATTGCGAACTTTGTATCAAAACATATATCATTTACATGACATACCTTTTGAGCAAACACATTATTTGATAAATTCTTCACCTTAGAAGATGCACTCACTTTGACCAAGTCCAAGCTTTTAGAACCCTACTTAAATAAATACATAAATAAATAAATGCCACATAGCGAAACAAAAGGGAGGTATAGTTTGATTTTCAGATAAGCATCCTGAAACAAAATAATCCTTTATGATTATTATTGCATGGTTACTATACAAGTGCCCATGTTAATATTGATATAATGGCAAAAAAATACCTTTAATCTCATAGACCTTTTACATAAACGACAAATATAACTAGGGCATATAGCAGGTGTTTACATTTTTTTTTTGTCAGAATAGCAAGAAGAGGCAAGCCATCATCCATTGGTTGGTAAGAAAAATCACCTGAAGCAGTCTTAGATGTTTTTCCTGTACTTCAACACTAATCTCTGAGCATCTGACCTTTTGACCACGAGCCAGTGCTTGCAACTTAACAATTCCCCATGTACAGCATAAAGTAGCAACAGCTTGTCTTCTGACCAAGTGACCACGAATAAGTGCTTGCAGTCTTATAATGCCCTTAAGAGTTCGAAATGCCCGGCGAGCCTTCCAACATATAATATCGTCATCAATAAGACCACATGATTTTGGAGAGGATAATACTCCTAA
This sequence comes from Abelmoschus esculentus, assembly GCA_035048815.1. Lineage (NCBI taxonomy): Eukaryota > Viridiplantae > Streptophyta > Magnoliopsida > Malvales > Malvaceae > Abelmoschus > Abelmoschus esculentus. The sequence continues at coordinate 14,482,383 of JAUCBN010000048.1, forward strand.
TATAAGTGCACACAAAATTTGACAGCAGATTCTATACTTCTATCACATTTTATGAAAACCCATACCATATTTGCATTTAAATGTCATATGAATATAAAGTATAAATCAGTAGATGGTTGACTATTTATATATTGGAATTGAAATATCTCTAAAAAAGAAGATGTTTGTATGAAAATGATAATGTATGAATCTGAGAAACTAAGTTGACTACCCAAGTTACTGTAAATTTGTAATAAATGCCCCAAAGAAATTTTCATATACTTACATTTCCTGTGCTCATTTTTTGTCGACAGAAAGGGGATAAGTTTAATACGAACACAGAGACACTAAGAAAGTATGAAATAAATGTAAAACATAAAGGCAGCAGGCAGTTGTAGAGTCTGGCGTACCAAGAAAGAAGTATGAATCAATTACATCTCATTCAATCCTTGCACATCCTAACTTTAAATAAAAAATAATCATAAACAATGTAAGGCATGATGCACGTGTTCGAATATTACCACCAAAATGCCAACTCAAGCAAAATAAGCAGAACAATGACAGTGCATTCAACTTAAGTTACTGCCGATAACACAGCTGAATGAAGACTATAGCAGTGAAAAGGCTTACAAATTTCATTACTCTGCATGACCCTTAAGAATAAAAGTGAGTTTTAAAGGGAGAGTAGCTACCAGGTAACCTCTGAAAGCAGCCTGTACTGTTGCAGCAACTTGGTCAAGCCTAATCTTATCAGGATTTTCTTGGTTACCAAAATCACCAGTTGTGGCATCATTTCCATCCGCTTTTGGAGACGGAATAATTGTCCCATCATATGGCAGTTGAGCAGGTATACCCTTCTCAGAGTCCACCGCGGTCCAAGCGTTGCTCACTGGAATAGGTGCTGAAATTGGAGTATCCACCAATAGGCCAGACATCAAGGTCTCATCTTTATTTGCAGAATTCTGCTCATAACAACAATTAGATTATAGACATTTCCAATCTTCATTTGCTAATTACTATTGAAGATAATCAGAACTTTCTTACCAGCTTCTCTCTTCCTTTTGAGAAATTGGACTTTGAAGATTCTTCCGTAGAAGCAATGTCTTGATCCATTTTGCTGGAGATTTTCCCATCTCAGTTGAACCCAAAATAATGAAAATGCCAAGTTTCTAAATTTGGAAATCTGCAAAAGTCATTCCCAACCAAAACCTCAAAACTTAGCATGTTAGCATTAAACTAAATAAAAGTTTTTTTACAAGGTAGCATTTTTAAAGAACAACCAAACATTCTCAATATCTTTACTACAGTTTGTAATTAATGTGTACTCCATTACATAATCAATAGCTCCCTAGTTACTATAAAACACGAAAATTAATTCAATCATAACAATACAAATTAAAATCGAAGTGGATAGCAACGGAACCTGTAGAACCTAGGCAAGCAAAATAAAACAGAGAAAGTTGGAAACTTTACGTTGATTTTCATATTTTCTTCACAATTTAAGGGTAAAATGCAAAAGATTAATGACCCCAGTCCACGTCTACTTAAGTAAAGGCAGTACAAGCATGTGTGTCGGCAGAAGTGGAAATCAAACTTTTACCTAAAGAATGCAGTAAACTTGAAGTTCTAGTTCGCTAGTAAGCTGCCATTCCTGTGGGGGGAAAAGGTAAAGGGCAAGCATTCATAGATCTGAAGAAGGAATTTCGTGTTTATATTTTTAAAACTTGAAAAAAAACAGAAAAGTTTCTGTGATAGAAAGAACACAAAACATACAAAATGTAGCAGTGAAGATCGTACCGAGAACGCTTCCTGTACTAACAGATTGTTTAGCAAAATTTTCTTCTTTTTGGGAGACTTTGAAATTAATTATTAAATAAATGCTACTGTGTCTGTGTTGTGCTAATGGGCCCTGAACCAGGAGGAAGTAGGTGTAAATATTCGGTGTAAAAATGAATAAAATTAGTAGATTTTTTGTATTTAATATAAATATTATGAGATAAAGTAATCAAATTATAGTTTAATTATGGGCAGGTATTATAAGATTATCACTTTAATTTGAGTTATTATAAATACTGAACTATTTAAATGGTATTACTATCAATCAAGTCACGTATTATTAAAATATAAAAAAAAATCATTAAAAGGGTGACATAAAAATAATAAAAATACTTATAATTATATATTTGATTTCTGTTTTATTTTATTAAAATAAATCGATTGTGAGAAATCACAGATAAACCACCCAAATTAATATTAGGTCCTATACCCTAAACCAAAGTTTATATATAATTTTTATAATCAAATATTTCCCCCCGTCAACTTGAAGGATTACTTTGTAAAATTCATTGCCCAAGTTGTCAGCAGCTGCTGCCTGCTGGAGCATCTCCTCCTCGTATATGCTTCATCAGCTGCCACAGCAGCGACAACTGCGGCTCTCAACTCATAGTATATATATATATATAATCAAGTTAAAATGGTTTGATTAACATAAAAAATTAAAAAGAATTCATGTACTTTGCATTTGGAAAAACACTACATTCTCTTTCTCTAGTCAAGAATCACTCATACCTTGAAAAAAATGTAAAACATAAATTAAGCACAAGTTTGCAGAGAATATAACAGAAGAAAATGGTTAATTAGGACTAAAATCTAGTGCAAGCCTTGATAAGAAAACACACCGACGGAAGAATCTGAGATGATGTATCTGCAGAAAAACTGCACAATAGGATTCACTTTTAAGGGCAACCAGTTTCATTTCGTGTGCTAACTGCTAAATCTTATTAACAAGTTTTTGGTTTATGCATGGAGAGTTGTCGATGCCAAGTGTAGCCATTTAACAACACTGCATGGCACCTGTTATTTCTGAAATAGTCTACCTTATAAACAAATTAATTATATTAAAATAAAAAAATAAAAAAGTCTCTTTATTTCTCTAATCTTTTATTTTACTGCAAAAACATAAGCGAAAATGGTTCGACTTTAACATACAAATAGCTAGAGCATCACTTGATCTGATTGTTATTATCTGCAGGAGAATCTGAAGCAGTCTTGGATACTGGGAATAGTAGTAAGCTCCCTTGCTTTTGTTGTTGATGATGAGGATTATTCAAGGATGAGGTTCTTCCCAAGTAGCCAACTTCATTCTCTACAGCTTGGTGAGCTGTTTTCATAGAAAGCGATGCCTCACCCCATTTCCCTTCATTTCCATTACCACCTCCATTTCCAACAAAGGAAGTGAGAGCAGCTGTCAAGGCAGAACAAAAGCTTGGGTTTGATGTAATAGCCTTGGTTGCAGCTGTTATTGTCTCTGATAAACTCTGGTCGGTCATTTGCTTGTAAGGAGTTTGCCTTCCAGGATAAGCCAATGGCCCAATGAAACTATTTGCATGGTTAGGGAATGCCGCCCCAAAGGTTAAGTGGCTGGTGTTCTTCCAAGATGCCTGTGGGTTGGAGAGTAGTTCTAAAGAAGCAGAAGCAGAAGGTAAAGTGGAAAAGTTGAGAGATGCTGATGGATATCTGGGTGCATTTGAAAATCTACTGAAATATGAGGAGTTGTTGGGTGGTGAAGTAGTAAGATCAAGGGTGATAGTGGGGTGAGAATTGCAAGTTGAGATTGAAGAGTTGGGGAAACTGTACTGATGATATGGACTTGAGTTTTGGGAAAAGTTGAAGTTTAGAGCATAGAGATGGGTAGCTGTAGAAGAAGCAGTGGGTGCAGAAACCGAGGTCCCGAGGCCTGGTTGGGAGCTCGATGATTGAGACTGTAGCATGGAAGCTGCGGCTGAAGTGGTGGAAGCCATGGCTGTCGCATTTAGAGGCAGTGGATGGTTATGGTTCCCTTCATAGGTTGTGATTAAGATGGACATGTCCTCAGCACATCTTTGTACCTGATGTTTCACAAATATAAGAATCCGAACATATGAATCGTGTCTGGTGCCAATAAGCTGTCACGATTCATGAACTGATGAACAGTATCATTAATGGTTTCTTTTTTCAATGGTAAAAATGATGGCTTTTGGAAATTATCATCAATTATTTGGATATCAGATTTCAAATAAAGCAGGCAACAACCGTTTACCTGTTTTCTCACTGGACAAGTGGGTGAAAGCGTACAACGGTAGTATGCTCGAGGACATGGATTTCCTTTTGCAATTTTCTGCCCATATTTTCTCCATTGACATCCATCATTCATCTGCATAAATACAAAACCCTACTTCATCAGCTCAATATATTAGCAAAATTGCAAAAACGAAGTAAAGCTTGTTCTATATATATGCATTACCGTTGGTGTATCACATCTAGTTCTGACAGAAACCCTAGTTTTCTTCAACTGCATCGGCTCTGAAACGTCTTCTTCATCTCCACTTGTCATCGTCTTGAGAATTTTACTCGGTGGCCAAACCTCAGTCGGCTCTTCTTCCTCCGATTTCCCTAAGCTACTTTCAGAGCTTGGGTTATTGTTCTTCTCCGGTTCAGTAGAACCATCTAGCTCGAATTTACATTCCAGACCAAGTTCAAGGCCTCCATTATTATTATTATTATGTTTCCCTTCATCTTGTTTGTTGCTAAACTTTTTTTCCTCTTTCTTGTGTGGATCGCTGCTCGAACATCTCCCCAGGCTAAGTGAGATAAGCTGATTGTGTTCTTCATTTTCTTCATGGCCAAGTGCAGGTGACATGGTGGAGGATTTGTTTGCTTCTTCTTTTTGAAGAGCATCAAGGAACCGCGTTTTCAGGGACTGATAATCCTTAACGATTTGGCATAGTACCAGTTTTAGCCTCTCGTTCTCTTCTTTAACCTCCCCCACCTTGGCTTTTGTTGATTCAATTTCATGGTCCTGCAGGAAAAACATAATCGATTTCATCATTTCTGATGTATTTCAAAACTTAGCACATGGATTTGGGGTTTTAGCCAGAAAACTGATGGATTTCATTGTTAATTCTGATACATGTTTGTCCAATGGGAATAAAAGAAATCAGCATGATGGCCGACACACATATAATATACTGTCTGATGTAATAAATGAATTTCAACGCTGCATGCAAGCTGAGCTTATATATAATAGAATTCAGTAAAATAATCAATCCCGATGTAGTTGTTTCTGATTAATTAATGATGTTGTAGATAGCTTCATTTTACCTCTTTCATGGCGGTTGAAATATCCTTTTTGTTATCATCTTCTTGTTTTACATGCCTTTCATGTTCTCCCTACACATCAAGCAAGCAAGCAAGATAATCCAAAGAAAAATCTGGGTTTCAACTTTCATAATCATGTTCAAATATATATATATATATATATATATATATATATATATAAGAGAAATAAATAGAATTAATTTCCCCATAGATGAATTCTCTTTGGTTCATTCAAAACATGCTAGATTTGTACTGTAAACACCTATGAACATGTACTGATTACTGAAACATCAAGCTACCAGATAAGCTAGATCTTAGTTACAGATATGGGTAAAGAAATTTAAACAATCTTATCCAAACCAGACATATATATGTCTTAAAGAACCCCAAAGGTTTTCCATTTGATAGATTAATCGGATTTCAAACATATATAGATATAAATACAAGCTCACCTTGTTAATTGCTATAAAATCCTGTTTCTCTTCTCCAGCGCATGTAGACTTGATTGTCTTCTCTTCTTCTCCAAGAACTGACTTGGCTGAATTGTTCTCCATTGTTGAACTAATGGTTTTCTCTAATTTTCGACCTTAGAAAACGTAAGAACGTGACATTTATATAAGGCGAACGACAGCTTTGGGCTCTAGATTTTGACTTGACAAAAAAAATCATTAAAAATAATAATAATAAATTCAAACTATCTTTCTGTCTTTCAATTTGCTGTTCATCCATCGAAATGTCAAACATTCAGCTACCTATATTTTTTAGTCTAAAATGTTACGATAATAATAAATTTTGATTATATTTAAAATTAAATTGAGTCAACAATAATGTTAGTTTAAATGATAAATAATTTAATATCGTTCAAATATATTTTGAGTTATAGATTTTGAGTATGTAAAAAAACTTTTGTTAGAAAACTAACCCACCAAAATTAAGTGTATTTTATGGGTAAAAATTTTAAATTATTATTATTAATATAAAATATATGTTATAAAATTTTTAATAAATAATTTAAAAATATATTTTATAAATTTAATTAATTAAAATATTTAAAATGATTATTACTAAAATTAAAAAATAATTTTTAAAATTTAATACGGAATCTATTGAATGAGAGAGAAAGCATAACATCTCGCTGGCTGTCTCTCTTGCTTCTCTCATCCCGTTTTCCTTTTATTTTTCTTCTTACACAAATTGTCTTCTAAATCCATTCTTTCAGTTTCTGGATAAAACAAAAACCCAAGTTTGAAGAGATTCGTTCAAATTTCAACGTTTTGCGTGTAAACCCTAGAATCTCATCGTCACGTACTGAAGGTTCGTAGAAGGAACCGCCGAATTCGGCCGCCGTTTTTTTGACGGTGCTGACCATAAAAACCTTAAAATGTCTTGTAATATCACGTCATCTAATCACGCCGAAAGAATTGCGCTCTTATCGCTCGTTGAATGTCTGCCAAGAGACGGGGGATCATCGCCAGAGAGTCAGTGGGGATAAAATTGTGATTCGGCTGTTTCACCATAAAACAAATCAAACGATATAGCATTCAAATGTAAAAATTTAAATTTTTTATTTTTTATAATTTATATTAATAATTAAATTTTATATTTTTAATTTTTTATAATTTTTTTAAATAAAATATAAAAAATAACATTAATTAGTGTCGTAATCAATTAAATAAAAAAATCTATAAAGAACCTATCGGCGCTATGGAGAGAGAAGAGGGAGAAAAGTAGGTTTAGATTTTTAATAATCAACAGATAATCTAAGATTTAACTGTCGTTAAAGTAATTAATTTAATATCACTAATTAATCAAACTAGCGATTACTTTGAATTTAGTCTTAATTTGACCCATAAGTTTGACTAAATCTTTCCTATTTAAGGATAAATATTTTCATTAGTCCTTATACTATACATTAGTTCTCGATTTAGTTTATATATTGCAATTTGTTCAATTTAATCCCATGTTTTTTTTTTCAAGTTTTAAAACTTCAACCCTATCCTAACAATATTGTATAAAATGACTACATCTACTCTTCATGTATAGTACAATAACTGATGGGAGATTTGACTTCATATTTCCCAGTTACTAGAAGGAAGTTTAATTTATTTAACAGCATTTGTTGAAAAATTGTATAGAGAATATTGATTATGTAATACCTAAACACATACAACATTAGAAGATAATCTGTAGTTAAATATATTTAAAGTTATATTCTTTCGAATATTATAATAACAATCATATTAATATAACTAAAATTTTATGACAAAGGATAACTAATAAGTTAGCTTTAGTTCTGTACTTGTTTATCTAGTCAAGTGCCCGGCAATCTTGAAGTAACTTTTATATAGCATTCAATTATGGAAATCAACATGTAACAATAAACAATAAACAAAATCAAATTTAATTTGATGTAATGTGGTGATTTTATGATTAGCTATTTACATCTTAATGAGAATACCTGTGGTAGGAATGATATCGGGGAATAATGAGTTTTTAGTCGTTCCAATCTGAAAATTAAAATATTCGTTATGATTTCAACTTGACCTTAATATATTTTCTCCCGACTCGACATAATAAAAACTATAACATAACCATGATATTTTAATAAAAAACAACTAAACTCGATTCGACTCGACCAGAAAAAAATAATAAAAAATATTATATATTATATATAAATATATCGGGTTATGTTGGGAAATTTTTATCCAAAAACAACCCATTTATTTTTTCAATAACCTGAACGATATAAACTCAATCTTTTTAATAGAAAACGCACCCTCATTAGATCGGGCCGGGATCGAAATTATTAATTTTGGGTTAATTTATCATCTGAACCTGTAGTGAGGAGATTAGTCATTGCTATCAACACTAAATACCATAACTCAGGAATATCGAAGCAAATGGAGGAAACTAATTAACTCATATCTATTGATATGTAACATTTAATTTCAATATTAAAATCAGGTAAACATTGAATTATTTATTTTAGAGGAAAAAAAAGAATAATTAATTTTGCATGTCAATATGGACTGTTTCATTTTTAGTTCTAGTGGAACCCTAGAATTTGGACCTTGAGTAATAAATTAAAAACTGCCTTGAAAATGATAATTCATCAAATAATTGTTATTAAGATGACTAATTAGATTAATTATCGTAAAAGACAAATTTATAAAATCAAACAAGTAGAAAAAAAATACCCATTTTTCCTCCAAAAGGATAACGGATTTATTTATAGTTTTGAATGTGTATGAGGAGTTCTCGGGTCAAAAAGTGAATATTGATAAATCCTATGTCTACTTTAGTAATGATATGTCTGTTGCAAGTAAATTGAGTATCCTGAATGTTTTGCAAATGAGGGAAGAAGTAGATGTAGGTAATTATCTAGGTCTGCCTCTGGTTGTTGGGAAAAACAAAACAGATTCTCTAGGATTTCTTGGCGAAAATGTGGATAAGAGAATTGGAGGGTGGACTAAAAATCTTTTATCATATGGTGGAAGGGAGGTTTTACTTAAAGCAGTAGCTCAGGCTTTACCTACCTATGCTATGCTGTGTTTCTTGCTTCCAGAAAATATTATTGATCATATAATATCTTCTATGAGATGTTTTTGGTGGTCTGGGAGAGCTGGGGAAAGGGGTTGGAATCATGTTGCTTGGAAAAAAATTTGTAGGCCTAAGAGAGATGGTGGTTTGGGTTTGAGGGATCTACATTTCTTTAATGTTGCTGTGTTGGGAAAACAAATGTGGAGATTAATGATAAATACTAATTCTTTATGTTTTAAAATTCTTTCTGCAAAGTATTTTCCTAGGGGAAAAATTTTAGAAGCTTCTTTGGGGGATAAGCCTTCATTTATTTGGAGAGGGATTTTTAAAGTTAAAGAGATCTTAAAAGAGGGTTTTCATTGGAGGATCGGGATTGATAGTGAGGTTGATATGTTTTCTAGTAGTTGGGGTGGGGATCATCCTGTGAAGCTTAATGGTACTTATATGGTGGCTTCTACTCCTGTTAGGTGTAAAGAGTTCATGAGACCGGGTTGTAATGAGTGGGATGTGGGGAGAGTTTTACAAGTTTTTGATAGGGATGATGCTGTGGCTATCTTGAAATGTCCTATTGCTCCAGTTAGGTCTGATGTTTTGGTATGGGGGCATCACCCTTCAAAAGAGTATGTTACTAGATCGGCACATAAGTGGCTGCAGAATCTAAATGGTGTGGAAAAGGATTCTTCTCCTATTTGGAGAGCTCTTTCTAAACTTTCTACCTTGCCTAAGATTAAAATTTTTGGTTGGAGGGTGGGTCGTGATGCTTTGCCAACAAGACAAAAGATGGCTCATGTTGGTATTAGTGATGGCTTATGTAAATTGTGTAATAGGGAAGAGGAGTCCTTAGTTCATGCTTTGAAAGAGTGTCAGTTGCTTGATGATATTTTTGAGATGAGTGGCTTAGACTCTTTACTTCTTCAGGGGCCTGTTAATGATTGCAAAGAATGGATTGAATTGGCTTTAGGTTCCCTTAGTTCTGATCAATTTACTTTTTTTATTGTGCTGATATAGAATATTTGGAATAGGAGGAACCACTGGTTACATAATGATACTTTGTTCACTGCTAGAATGGTTGTTAATAACTCAAAGTTATTGTCTTCAGATTTTTTTGCAGGCAAATGAGAGGATATCTACTTCGATTCCTTGTAGTAGAATTCCTAATTGGTCTAGGCCTCAAGGTGATTGGTTTAAGATAAATGTGGATGCTTCTTTTATGGAGGCTACTGGACAAGCTGCTGTTGGTGTTATAGCTAGAGACAAATTTGGTCTTATGATTGATGGTTTGGCTTTTAGACTGTAAGGTGCTCATTCTGCAGAATCTGCTGAGGCATGTGCTTTTGTTGAAGGCTTAAATTTAGTTGCTGATAATGGTTGGGTGAAGGTGCAGATTGAAGGGGACTCTATGGCTATTGTAAACAAATTGAATGCTGCTGTGCTTGACAGGTTTTTGGCTGCAACTTATCTTAAGGAAGTTCATGGTCTTTTGCATTCTAATATTGAGTTCTCTGTTTCGCATGTGTGTAGGAGTGCTAATAGAGCGGCTCATGGTTTAGCTCTTTGGGCTCTTTCACTTGATTTTTCTTTTTATTTCTCGAATGTTGTTCTTTCTTGTATTGTTTCAATTGTTTTGGATGATGTCATTTATGGTTGATTAATAGATTGGCTTTTTTTTAAAAAAAAAAAGGATTTATTTATAGTCAATGAGGAGATTTTGTCTTAAATGAAACAGCCTTTAATTTAATTCTCTGTACTGACAAATACTGGAAACTTTTGATCTCAATACTTTTTATATTCTAGCAGCCGTTGGCTTCATCAAATATACGTATTTTTTTTACCTCCAATCACGTCAGATTTTCTAAAAATAAGCTTAGTGTACAAGTTTTTGAATACTATAAATCTATCAAAGTGGAAGAATTAAATATTGAACAACCTACAAAGGCTTTGCATTGGGACTTCATTAGGATTTTAAATCAAGCTTTTATTATCGTAAAACAGGTTAGTTTAAGTGATAATTGATTTGATATTATTTAAGTAGATTTTAAATTCGAGATTTTATATATATATATTTTTTAGAAGACTCATCTATCAAAATAAAGTGTGCGACGTAGATCAGTTTAAACTAATATTTAGGGTAAAACTCTGAAATTGGAATAAACATCTATGCCCCTTAGTTATACCTCCTTTTACTCCTACACTAAAAATTACTAAAAAAATAAATTTTAAATTTTAAAAAAATAATTTTTATCCTTGAATCTTAAACTTTAAACTCTAAATTTATTATTTTTAAAATAAAATATTAATAAAGATATAATAAAAAACAGACGATTTACGATAAAAAAAAACAGAGAAAAAAATAAACCGAACCGATTTAATTGGTTGTATTTTCTTTTCTTCCCTACTCTAATTATACAAATTAATTATGCTCTCGACATATACTTGTATTCTATATCATGTTGATAAGCCTATTGGATCATTTCCGCTGTCATCAATAGCTTTATTTTCATATAATACAAGATTTTAGCTCATCCTTGTAGCGTCAACTTTCCAAAAGTTTTACCTTTCTTCTTCTCTATATAAATATACATATTTCGAGAACCTAACTATCACAATTTTCTATTGCCTATTATATTTTATACGTAAGTTTGTGGATTTAGTCCATGTTGTGATTGAATTTAAAAACTTTTATTTTCGTTTTAGTTAATTATGATTGTAATATTTCTACAATGTTAAAATTATAAATTTAATTTGATCTATTTAGTTAATAATTTTATTATTGAATAAGATTAGAGGTTTAAATCTTGATATTATGAATGAAGAAAATTAAATTGAAAGAATTGTTCATATATTATATCTCTACAAAACCCGATCCTATTAATCAGATATAAGTGATTAAACAAAAATTGAGGGGCTATTTCAAAAGTTTAAATTTTATATTTTTAGAAAACTAAAATATAATTTTATCACATCTTATTTTTTTTAAATGACTTAAAGGTACCCTCTGAATATGTGAAAGGTATTTTATTACTATTTAATCAAAAAATTTAAAATTACATGAAAATCTAATAAATGGTATTCGATAGATAATAAATTTATATTTCAGTAAGTATATTTGGTTACTTGACTAAGCTTATCATCTTTATTTTTTTTATTTTTCTTAAGTAATAGGTTCTAGACCCGAACACACCATTCTTTCTCTTAGAATCTTTTTACCTAGAGGTAGAATTAGAATTAGAATTTATAAAAAAATAATAACAAACTTACATTTTAAATTATTTGATAGAAATAACAATAAAAAAAGTTAAAGTCAATATCGGAGAAAGAATTTTTTTTTTTTTGATACATAATCCATTTAAACTAAAATTTATACGGACTTATTAAATTTTAAGGATTAAGGGTTTAATTCAAGGTTTATGTTGTAGGGTCTAAAATTTAAAATTTAATGTTAGAATTTAATATTTAAAATTTAAAGCGTTAAGGTTAAGATTTTAGATTTTAATTTTATATATTAAAAAGGGTTGTATATATATTTTTTAAAATAAATTATGAAAATATTACCATAAGAGAAATGATCAAATTATAATAGGAGTGAAAACGTATATTATAAAAATTGATAAAGTTAAATTAAAATAACATAATATATGTGGACCTAAATAGAAAAGAGTGGAAGGTTTTGATTCTCGAGTCCACCTAAAGTTTCCTGGTCAATTAATTTGATACATCACCAGGACTTAAGCCAACAACAAATCAAAGCACATTGATTAATTATATAAAAAAAAAAAGTTAAAATTTCCTCAAGATTACATCATTTCTTGGAGAAGTTGGATTCATTGGATTTGGAAATCTTGCTAAATTTGAAGATATATATTTCTTCAGTAATAATTCATTGTAATAAAAACCCTTATAATTTAAGAGAAAAATTGTTTCATCAAAGATATTATAATTCATTGTAATTATCGATGAAGATTGCTTCAAATAATGATAAGTAATTTGGTGTCGTTTAAGCATGTCTTAAGTATAAGGTCTTGCGTATGTAAAAAATCTGTCGCTTGATTCAATCGAGAGTAATTTTAAGGTGGTTTATTGGTCAAGGTGTTGCACTCCATTGACTGGAAAAGCTATCCCACCCCACCCCACCCTACTGGTCCCAACAATTGTTGTGGTGTATATACCTCTTCTAGATATTCTTTGACCCATGCCAAGGCAGAGCTTTCTCTGTAAGTCCCACTTTAGATATTTTGGGGATGCTGGGTTGGATTGGAGAGAAAACCAATTACCTAAGTATTTTGCTTCGGAACTGATGTCGATTAAAAACCTGAAAATCACTCTATTTTGTGGTCTAAAGTGGACTGCAACTGTTATGTTAATACTAAAGAAATGCAGAGTTTTTTTTTTATTGCACCAACTGAAGCAGCAAAACATTGGCACTTATCAGATTGGGATTTTTATTGTTCTAGGTAAAGGTGACCCCTTAATGAATCCCCGGAATAGAGTGAGGCCTTGTGAAGGAGAAGTGTAGGGAACTTCATGTGCTGCACCTCTAACCGTAGCATATGTCAAAAACGTCACGTTTTTCCCATCCCTTGCCTGCCCAAATGATTGAGTCCACCCACCAATCTGATTTTGAGGCTATACAGAATTAGAAATCCAGTGAAGGGAACATAATTGAAGCTCAACTCTTGACCTATTATATTTGCATACCTGCATGGTGTCAAACCAGGGAGCATAGTTTCCCAATGGCACAAATTTCATTTCTTTGGCAAGCATGTTGGCAATGATCCTTGTTTGTGTTAATGGGATTTTTGAATCTTGATCCCCACTGCATTGAAATAGATCAACTTTACAGTCAATATGCTGGGAGAACATAAATCAGATTTGTTCCTTTCAGACAATTCTGGTTTATGTTGTCACGACATGGCGTGACCAGTCATGGCACAATATTAGGCTAATGGAGCTTGAAAGAGACCATCAAAGATTTTTACTTACTTGAACAAGAGAATTGGAATATCGCTTCTCAGAAGTTTCAATAGAGTAGGTATGATATTGATTCCCAGGTTATCTCTTTGGTAACTAGGCCTGCAATAGAAACAGTATATGTTACCAATATTCACACATCAGAGCAAGAATGAATTTGTTAAGGAAAATAAAGAGAGACCCTCCACAAAATTCCCAAGCATCAGGAAGGTGAGTTGTGTTTGCATGGAGTGCTTCTTGAACTTGGGGCTTGTTAAGGTATCGATGTATCCTATCTTCGATACATGGATCACCGGGAATGACTGATTTCATCAGAAGCTGCCAGAGCCGAGAATGATTAAAGATTAACATTTGCAACATACAATTTTACTGAAATTAATTGAGATTCCTTGGAGATAAATGCAACACTTACCTCTGCATGTTGTGTATCGAATTCGCATAGATAAAGAGACTGCCCTAATGAACTTGTTGATGTGCAAAGGGGCAAAATCAGATCACCGGAGTCGGTAAACTCGCTTATTTCTTCAGCTTCTTTGCGTATCACATCTTTGCATTCTCTGGATATATTCTGATGAATCGACTCTTTTAGGAACCTAGGGCGACTACATATGGTCTTTCTCTGCATAAGCAGCTCATCTGAAATGACTCCATGTGACCAAAGGAACTCAGTGTTGTCAATACTGATTTCTATGTCCAAAAGAGGATTTCCCAACTGCAGCAATAGGGGGGGAGCAAGAGAAATGTTGGAGTTGGATATCAAAGTAACATAAAGCTGAGAACAGTTTGTAAGCAATCAGAGATTAACTGCAAGAGCTTTGAGCTTGATTGGTCTGCAATTGGAACGTTTATTGTAATCCAGCACTAAAGCGGCAAGCTGTGGTACATAGTGACCTGCATTTTTATTTTGCATTTAACAAAGACCAATTATGTCTGTACAAAATTGAACCAAAACGGAGTAAAGAAAGTTTACCAGCATAGCTTTCCCCAGTAAGGAACAAATCAGAGTTCCTATATTGTGGAAATTCTTTGAACCAGTTAACAAGAAATTTCAGATTCTCCTCGGCTGAAAAGGGATCAAAATCAGTGGTCTCATCTGAGTTGAACTCTTAACCAATGTGCCTCATTTCATGTTAAGCTTACCTGTAAAAGCATCATTGACGCCGACGTAATCCGAGCTAGTATTCGAGTACGAAAATCCAACTCCAATCGGACTCTCAACATACAACATGTTTGATTCTGTTCAGAAGGAAAATGAAAACCAGTGCTTTGACAGTAATTTCAAGTACTCCAAAATTTACACTTTTACCCAAATTCCATGAATATTGATTCTTGACCAAGTTTCCATCGTCTCCCGGCTGGAAAGGACCGTGTTCCATAAATGCACCATAGCCAAGAGATGAACACCCAGGTCCTAAACCAACAAACATATTAATCAAAAAACTGCAAATAATGTGGTGTTGAGACTTCAAAAAAAAAAAGGCTTGAATTTATACCTCCATTGAACCATAAAGTTAAGGGATGTAACTGTGGGTCTGCAGCATCCACTTCCACAAAGTAGTAGAACAAAGCTCGACCATAGTTAGCATCTGTAACAATGTAACCAGAGTATTGCTTGAAAGAAACATTGTCAGGTTGAGCCGGCAGTCTTGTTATCAGCTCTGTGGAAACCCTGGAAACCAGAAACAAGCAAGAAATAACAGTGAAGCTGAAGCCAACCAAGGATTGCATCTTCTTTGAGATAGAAAGAAGTGCGATGCCGATAGAGTTTAAAGCTTATAGGATGGATAAACAATTGTTATATACTCCAATAATTAATGTAGCTTTCACTCTTGCCATAAAAATCTAAAAGCACTACTCACTAAGTCACTATTCTTAGTCACATGCGTGTCTAGTAGTAAGTAGGGCCATAACGAGCACTTTTGTCGAAAGCAGGCAAATTTGAAACGAATCATTGAGGAATCCAAGTGTTGGTATTTACCTTTCAGACCATCTCGTATCATGTTCAAAAGAATGATTAAATTACACTTTCGTATAATTTTTGTATCCAATACTTTCTTGTCCCATTTGAACACACTCAAATGACTCCGTGAACCTCTCTAGTAATCTAACATCTGCGCCATATATTACCCAAATTAGGCTCCAGTTTTTGTGGTTGGTCTGATGACTTGGTCTCCCTTTAATTATATATAATACACATGAAAAGCTTATAACACAAGTCTCTAAGTTTTCCAGAAGCACTGTACAAGAGGAAGACAAGAACCAACTTCATAGTTTCCCACATTGAGCTGATTTATACATTCTGTGTCGCTTTGTAATTTTACCTTTTTTCGACCATAAAATTCAAACTTCAAATTTTACTTCTACTGATATGAGAATATAATATTTCTTTATTTAATAATAAAAAAATATATGAAAGGCTTTGTTATTTGGATCCAATAAATATTGATTTAGTTTGTTGGTTTTGGTTTCGTCTAAGATTTAGAAAGCCCATAATAAGGCCCAACACTACTTTATCTGATCCAAACGGCGCCGTCCCTCCTCCACCTCATTTAAGGCGGTAGCGGCTAAAACGAAGATCTATACTGCCCTCTTTGTAGTCGTCTTCCCCAAATTTGTAGAGTTCCAACCCCAAGCTCTCTTTGGTAATATTTCGAAAACACTACCATGGCTATGCAAACTGGAGTAAGCTTTTCGAAGATCTTGATCCTAGCTGGTGCAGGTAGCGCTCAGACTCGCTTTCTTACATCAATCATTCTTTTATTCTTATTGTTTTGATTTTGACTTTTTTTTCGGTGTCGTTTATTTTTTCTTCAGGTTACACCGGTACGATCCTCCTCAATAACGGTAAATTGTCGGATATATTGGGTGAATTGCAGGTTAGTCTTGATCGTTTTTTGTTTATTTCAATTTGTTTGTTTCTCGCTGCTGTCTCTTTGATATTTGGGTACTTGGAATTTGTTTTGATTGGCTACGTTTCCAATTATGTTCTTTGTAAATTGTGGCTTTAAAAAAATTGGTGGTGATTTCACAGTCACTGGTGAAGGGACTGGAAAAATCTGGGGAGCAAGCTGATGATTCAGATGCCCTTCTGGCTCAGGTATTATTATGATAAGATAGAACTTAAAGTTTAATTATTTTCGTTGGAAAATTGATTTTCTTTCTTTTTTGTATTAATTTGTAGGTGCGTCGTTTGTCAACTGAGATCAGGCAATTGGCCTCAGCCCGACAGATAACTGTTTTGAATGGGAATTCCGGTGGTATCTTCTTAATTATATTTGTTTAAGTAGTTGCTCGCTTAGAACCATAAATGTATAATCAGTTTATAGTTGTATTAACGAGCTTAGATGAAGCATTTTCTAAGTGGATGTGATTTGGTTGTCTGCTTTTTGTTGATTTGGCAGGTATGTTAAACCCTTTTGTTATACCAGCTGCTACATTGGGAGCATTGGGTTATGGTTACATGTGGTGGAAGGTATGCCATGATTTAATTGATTACTGATGGTTTCAGTTATACAATGAAGAATTAACCATCATTTTTGTACGAATAAATCCCTCGGTTCCTTCCCTGTTTGTCACGATTTCATTTTTTGTGATACAGTTTCTTTTTTATTCTTGTGGCTATGTAGAATTATTTATGTTGTGTTCTACAAAATGAAGTCCCTTGTCCCTTCTGTTTTTTTTTTTCATCCACAACATTAATGTCTTTCAAGGAAAAATAAAATAGACGCTTTTGCATATTGATATTAACTTTTTCTACAATTAGCTGTATTTCTAGTAATGATGTATGCTTCGTAATTTGACTAGTTCTCTTCTCTGCTTAATTACTAGGGCATTTCATTCTCTGACCTTTTCTGGGTCACGAAACGCAATATGGCGTTGGCTGTGGAGAACTTAACAAAACATCTGGATTCTGTCTCAGATGCTCTCTCTGTAAGTTTATGCTATCTTCATTGCTTTTTCTTACCATGGTTTTGGCTTAATGCTTCACTGAAGTAGTTTTCTGCAAACTAAAATGTATTACTTGCCTTGAAGTTCCCTTATTCATTAAAGAAGGATTTGGCCAGTCAGAGTAATTGTGATCCATGTTAATGAAAAATTTCCTTTTAATTAATTCCATATTTTGTGAGATTGAGTAGAGACCAAAAACTTTGGGCATAGACTTCCTTAAAAAAGTTAAAAGATTTCTTTCTTACTTGCTCGTTTAGTGGTTCCTTCTTTTTCATGTATGTTCACTGAAATTATTATTTGATGAAGTTTTGTCAAGGAATATGCATCTTCCGGTATATGTTGTCCTAATTAATTTTGAAATCGGTTTTATATTAAAATAACATGAAATGTAATATGCGTAGAGCCTCTGATGGGTCTAAAAATCCTATGTGGACAGGCTGCGAAGAAGCATTTAACACAACGTATTCAGAACCTGGATGATAAAATGGAAACACAAAAGGAAATCTCAAAGAGCATTCAAGCAAGTGTAAGTGCACATGTTTTCCAATTTTGAAGTCAGAATAACGGTGCCCAAGGTACCATATTCAATAATTCCCGATTCCCCATCATCCAATCCCTTTGGCCTTTACTCTTCTTGCATTCGCATGTTTTTTTACTTCTAAGAAAGGAGTATAAAGAATGCAGCCGGTTAAATATTATGTTACTTTTTCAGAGGCTTCTAATTGCGGATATTAATTTGCTATAATATATAGGTCTCAACGTTTTATTCGACACATTTGAACTGAATGTTAAAATATCAGGTTTATGATGCTTTTTATCGCTCTTTGGTTCTGAGTTTCAGATTAATGTACTTGGTTTTTGGGTCATGTAACACCAATAGATCAAGTGAATTAATGTCTTACATTCCCTAATGCTGCTCATATTTTTGGAACAGGTAGAGGATGCTCGTATGAATCTTTCTAACATTGAGTATGACTTGGATGCACTGCAGAGAATGATTTCTGGTTTGGTGAGAATTCTTTGTTATTCCTTCAGTTGCAGTTTTTAAACGGTGCTGCAATAGTTTTCTCTTCTTTCTCTTTTCCAGTTTCTCCCTGACTTCAAAAAATGTTAATCTTGTTAATGAAGTCAAGTGGTTCTCCTAGTGAGACAGAAGAGGAGCATCATCCTTTTCATGTCTCTATTCTCCTCTTCTTAGTGAGAGTTAAATCTCTTACAAGCATAGATGAGACTTTAAATTCTATCTATTGATATACATGTATCTGATTTGTTTGCGTTGTTTTTTTCTTTCATATTTGCGCGCTTGAAGGATGGCAAAATTGGTTCATTGGAATATAAGCAGGTAAATAGATTTTTACGGTTTCTTGCACTTTATTTTTCATTTTTGTTCAGCATTTCTTGCACTTTATTATATGGAAGTTGAATATGTAATTATGGTAGGAAATTGTACCTATTATAATCGTAACTGTTACTGATATTTTTGAATATTTGGATCCATTATTTCTGCTTTACCTTGAGAAGGAATATGGTATTTAGTTTCTTGTACATCTAAGGGTGTTTTGTCTATGGTTGTCTTTATTGGTTTGTTCAACATGATTTACCTACAGAGTTTTTTTTTGTTGTAGGATCTTGCCAATGCTGGCGTGTGGTACCTTTGTAATGTAGTTGGTGGCAAGAAAGCAAACATGCCTGAAGTTCTGCAGGTTGGTACCAGTGGAAAGACAGGCGTTCTGTTTTTACCTTTGAGTTTTCAATATGATATTATTCAGTCCACATACTTGATCATATATAAAAGGGAAAATGTAAGGGAGGGGTAAAGCTTGTCATTGTCATTTACATTTGGCTTTCTGTAATGAATCATTTCTTTTTTCGAAACCTGGTGCTAAATCCCTGCCAGTCTCTAAAAGATTATATGATCTATGTTTCTGCACTAAAAGGGAAAATAATGATTTATGAGTATCTTATTGTCTGATTTTACATTTTCTTGTAGGAGCAACTTAAACTTTCTGGTAAATCTCGTGCTTTGCTTACATCAGGAACTCCAACTCCGAAGGTATCTTTCTGTATTTATAGAGTTTAAAATTGTGTCCTATCCCGGCAAGTACACATGCATTGTACTTAAATCTGTTTGGTAAAAGGCTTAAAAAATATATGTTTTGGTAAAATAAAATGTGCATTGACTGAGGTATCAATATTATTGGTATGTGGTAGCCCTAAGTTCCATGGATCGATCCACAAATCCTGGGTTCATTAAGCTGCAAATTTTCATTTATTTATTACTTGTAATGCCCAAATCTTAATCTTGAGTTGTTTATATCAGGGTCTGAAAGGCTTTGCAGATATTTTATCTGGAAGTAAGAAGGATTCTGTAGGAGATGCTATTGTGAAAGATGGTATTGATACTTTGGATGAAGAGCCAAGAAGCCTGCACAGGTTAGAATCATAATTTTTTGAACCCTTTAACATGTCTGAAGAAATGATGGAAAAGACAATCGAGCATCTTTCCCTTGTTTGAATATTTTTTTTTTACTCTTTAAGCAAGTGTTGAATATCCCCTTGCTTTCGCTTCACTACGTGACTTGATCCCTGATCTCAACAACTATGACATTTGATGCCTTTCGCTAACTGTAGTTTAACATTTTTCAGGAGCATTTCAGCTAGGTGTTGACAGCAATTGAGAGAAATTACATCTTCCTATAAACAACATATTGACGTGTGGTCTGGTCTGCCTTCTATATGAGAATATGAAGTTTGGAGGTTGAAAAAACTATATTTGATTTTTCAACTCCTTTGTCTTTTGATCGATTCATCTGCTCCGTCTTGTCTTGTATCCATGTTTTAAAAATGAAAATTGCAGCATATATTTGTTCTCTACTTAATTCCCTTGTGTAGACGTGCAATGAGGGAATAGGGATGATCTGTTTACACGACCCAACCCCACCTGACGGGGTTGAGTTGTTTATTATAAAAAAATTAGGTTGGAGTCTAATCGAGTTTTTATTAGGTAAAATTGGTTCAGATTTGAATTCATGGTGAAAAGTATTCGACTCCATCTAAGATTAAGATTAATTGTGTAATTAGTTTTTTAAGGGTTTAAGAATATTTATTTATAACATTTTGTATACTTTAAGTCCTTACAATTAAGTTTTTATTTATAATGTAATCTTTAAAATTATTACTTTTAAGATTAAACCCTTACAAAATTTTACAATTAGTTTTTTAAAGTTATATATTTTATAAATTGTATTTATTTTTGGATTGCATTTAATTGGGCCAAAAATTCTTATCATTGTTTAAATAATACAATTTTTTTTAATAGTTAGTTATTTTTATGTTTGAGTTAAATTTTATTTGATATATCACATATAATATATATAGTATATAAATATAAAAAATCAAATTCAAATTTTATAAATTTATTTAAAAAAAATGATTTATAAAATTAAACTTATCAACTAAAATAACTCGATCAAACTTCCAACCCTACTTATAAACTAAATAATTCAATTTTTTTTACTGAACTTCCAACCCTCCGTTCCATATATGAGTCGTTTGTGTTTCCCATGTCTTGCATAGTTGGAAACAGCAGTCAGCAAACCTCCACTGCGATTGATTATAAATCTTCTGTCTAAATTCGACATCCATTTCGTTCTTTAATAGGTCAGTATCATTGGAATACTGGTTTGAAAGGAACAAATCCCACACTTACTCCAGAATATCAACATCATAATACTAGTTTGCACCACATCAGCACGCAAAACTAACTTCAACCGAGAGCATCAGTTCAAACACAAATTTCTCAAAGCTAAATACAATTCAGATCAACACAGGACAAAATTTAATAGTCAACTACCTGCTCCATTCGTAGTCTCCTCCATATCTTGGATTCGCATTATTCACAACACTTGTCTCATACGGTTTGGTTGAATTGGCAAAGGCATGCCAGCCTAAGAGATAAGGCAAAATAAACTGCACAACAAAAAAAAAGTTGTTCAGAGAACACCCATGACATGACACTAACAAATCATGGGACCTATGTACAAAGGTCCGATTATCCAATTTACTTCAAAAATAAATCTTGAGGGGAAAGGCAAGTTGGGGTGCAGGATGCCAGTTCCGAACACTTCTCATTCAAACATGTCAATCCTTGGGAATTTATGTATGCTGTTTGTTGAACAAAATTTGAAAATGTGAAAGAAAAAAGAGATTTAATCCAAGATGGCATGGACTGCCAACTATGCATCTTATGACTAAAAGTATGTCATAGTTTTCTGATACATCATAACACCATAGATAAAATGTCTACAACGATGAAAATAGAGAGGTTTATCGTACATTGAATGCTGATTTGAGGACAGTGAACTCTGCTCGCGTAATAGGAATATAAATACTTTCGTCCATGTTTAGAAGTTTGTTTTGAACACCTTCAACAAAAGCCATTAGAAATGTTAGGCCTCAATCTGTCACAGATGGATTAGAATCACAGAGAGCATGTTATGAAAAAGAGAAAGAAGGGTGTTGGGGTGCAAAGCATAAACATAAGCCAATCTTTCAAATCTACGGATTCTTGAAAACAGGGCAGAATAGACTATTGTCGTTTGATCCACCAACGACAGCATGGGCACGCATTCCTCTGGCACATCATTGACATTATCATACAATGACACAACTCTAGACCAAACAATCAGACATATCCTTGGGCTAGAGTGATAAATGCATTAAACCTAAAACTGAAAAGGATCTACAAGTGATGCATGACTGAACTTTAATTCCATTCAAGGGAAGTGAGCATTACCAAGGTTAAAAAAGTGACCAGACCCATCGGGGAGTGGCTCCACCTTCAAGACCTTCCTAACCTTCCCTTCATCACTGAAAAATAATACAATCTCATTAGAAATTAGAATTCATCTCAATTGAGAGCAATAATGCCTTTTCTGCAACATTTACACATTACATTCCACTGCAGAATATATTTCACTATAAAAATAATTTAAATTAAAATTACTGTCAAGAAGCAACTCAATCTTTGCAGGCATATTATTAGCAGTTTCCAATGACAATGGTTGCCGTTTCCTTCCTCCACCCAAAAGTTTATGCATTATCACGATTAATACAATTAACGAATTAGAAGCATTTTTAGGCTTCACCTTACTCAAGGCAACGGTCCACATGGAAACATTCCTCCTATTGTAGAAAATCTTTCATATGGGAAAAAAATATACATTGCTTGTTCATGGAATCACTGATCCCCGACATGCATCTACTTTTTATGTAGCACATGAACATATGTGAAACCACAAAGCTGGTACGGGACGAGGATTTTAAGCAATTGCTAAGAATTGTTCAATCACCAACTCTAGCATTCAATATAGAGAGGGGTGTTTGCAGGCATGTGGGTGGGGGAAGGGGGAGGATAGTACCTTTTTCCTTTTGAAGGATCATGAAAAAATTCACATGATTCCTTCGGGCCAAGGCTAATCAGAGTTCCAATTTCTGAAACTGATAATGAGAACACCTGGAGAAGCAAATCATCAATTGATGTATATCATGTCACTAATATGTATTCGTCCACAAGGATTCACATTTGATTTACAGTAAACATCTGAATGTGGTGACGAAAATTATGAATTTCCAGACACATGCACATCTTTAAAGTGTTATGAACAAGATTTAGGGACAAGAAATTCCTTTGTTCCATCCTCATATTGGAACCACGCATTTCCCCAGAGATAGAAAGCACCATTATCTAAAATGTCCAAGTTAATTTATCAAAAACATTAAACTGATAGCTAATTTAGCAAAAGATCACCTGCTTCCTGCCCCAATCGTATTGTCTAACACCAGCTGCAGGTGCAAACTGTAGCAGTACACTTCCTTCCCTGGATATTTTAAATGCCCCCGACTGTACAGAAAAAAAACACCAAAAAAAAGAGCAGACTTAGTTCCATCAGTTCCATCTATGACTACAATAACAAAATTAAAAAAAATACTTTGAATGATACATACATCTAAAGGCACAAACTCGGGGGCCTTAGGTTCCACAGTAAGAGCAGCCTTCCCTTTGTAAATCGAATGACCCACATAATACCTAGGCGGCGACCCTGCTTTCAAATAAAACACTTTAAATGCTTTGGAGAAACACTAATAAACGCTTAAAACACATTGTTTTCTTAAAACCTGAGGATGGCGGCGGCGAAGTAGACGAAGAGTTATTAAACCTCTGTTTTTGGTCGAAGTATTCAGATTGGCGGCATTTGACAGAAAACTTGGAGGGTTTGGATGTCAAAGAGGGGGGATTAAATTTAAAGGCATGATTTTGAGGGGACTTGAGAGAAGAGAAAGAAAGGAAAAGGTTGGGGTTGGAGATGGTATTGAGGTTTACAGTTTGGGCAGAGACTGGCCGGGAAGATAAGAACTGAAGCTGCAGCATTCTTTGCATTTTTTTTTTATCCCGATTATCTCTTCCCAGCTATGTTTATGACTCTAGTGAAGCTTATAGATTTCTTTTCTGAATATCCTCAAGAAATCGGGTTAGAGTACCATATAAGTCCCTAAATAAGGAGAAGATTATATTTTGGTCCTTATACTGAAAAAATGAGTAAACTAGTCGTCATAGAACAAATTGATCCCTCCATTTAAATTCACACCGTTTAATGTGACTTGTAAATTACTGGTATGGAAGAAAAGAGGCAACTTCACTTATCTGCATCAATGGACAACACAATAGAAAATAAGAAAAGTTTTGCTGGACTTTAATCTTGCTGGTTTGACTTTGAAACTCAGTATTAAACTGGATTGGTTTCAGGCTACTACTGTAAAACAAGGCCTTTGTATTAATGAATAAATGAGATTGTTTCAGCTTACATAGGGACGTTACAATCAGGAAATGTTCTATTCCTATCTCCTTGGATTGCATTTCCTATTAATGATTCCTAAACATGCCAATTGCCAATGCTCTATAACACATTATTCGCACAAACAGAAACATGAGTGTTTAGCAGGGCTTGCCGGATTTGCATTCAAGGGCTCCAGAATGAGCTGTGAGTAGGGGCACCATACGACCAGGACGAAAAGGCAGCATCTCATCGGCTCCGAATTTCTTGCGGGCATTTGGATCTCCAGAAGGAATGAAAAAGGCACCATTCAAAAATTCATCACCCACTGATACCCAATCCCAGCTCTTCCACACCTTAGGTGATACGTTATTCCTCGTGGTCACCTCCTTTGTTATCCTGTCTGATGTGGCTCTAAACCGGTTGCCTTGGCTGATAATTGTCGGGTGGCTGGTGCCGCCTATGGCATACATGATCCAATGAGTGTAGTCATTGTTGACCACATGGATAAAACCAAATCGGCATCTAGGCATCCTCTCTACCAAGCCTTTACCGAAGCGATTCAAAGCAACAGTGATCTGCATCTTCTCATCTTCCACATAGCTGTCACTTGCTCCAAACAACATCACCTACATGAACCAAAACATCAAATAACTTGTAACTCCACTATGTTCAAATTGTTTTGCGTAACAGCAGTAAGCAAAAAAGTTGTACTTACATCATTGTGGTCGGTAAAATGGCAGTTGGAAATAGTAACGGCAGTGGATCCTTGGATAACATCAATGAGACCGTCGAAACATCGGTACATGGAAATATGGTCAATCCAAACGTTGGTTGCTCCGAAAAGAGAGATCCCGTCACCATCGCTCTCTGTCCTTATTCCACAGTGATTTTCAGCATCCCTGATCATGCCACCGTTGCTGGATATGATGTCGTGGATATAAAGGTCATGGATGATGATGTTCCTTGCAAAGTGGATGGTAATACCAGACCCATAAGCAATGTGCACCCTGGCTCCCCTACCATCAATGGTTTTGTCATTAGTTGAAATAACGAGCTCCTGTTTCAACCGGATGATCATGGAATGTGCAAAGGTGATCCAAAGAGGCCTGTTTTGGATCACAGCATAACGTAGAGTTCCAGGTTTAGGATCAAGAACGTTATCTGAAGGATCCGTTACCACATAAAACTTCCCGTCCTTTCCACCCGTAGTACCACGGCCAAATCCAAGGGCGCAATCAGCCAACCTCTTCCTATTTTTTGCCCACTTTTTATCACAGCGCCAGCATTGGTCGATGGGGTTGGTTGCCTGACAGAGGCCCGTCTTCTTCTTTCCCTTCAAACCCCGTCTTGTGCTATTAAACCCCATAAAGGTCCTTCAAGCAATACAAGATTTAACACTTTAAGCGTTATTACAAGTACACTATTATTTGAGATACAAAACATCAGCTTTACGTTCTTACCTGGCAGCATGCTCGTTGTATTGTTTGATGACTTCCTCTGGGCGGGGGTTATAGGCCTTGTCGAGATTTTCTTTAGCTTGTAACTCCTGTTCCCTCCAGTAATCGTCATGTACTGCGATGTGAGCTTGCAGGCTTGGAATTATTGCAACAAAGGACAAGAAAAACCCAAGTAAGCTAAAACTATTATTGATTGGAATAGCCATATCCACTTGTTGCCCGGTAATGTAATTGGTTTCAAGGTCCAAGACCAGCAAACAATTTCTAGGTTGCAGGCAGGACAGGACCTTGACCAGAGACGAGCCCGGCCAACAAGTTTAGCTCAAGCTTGGCGTGCTTAGAGGAGCAGATGACGATGGTATTTATGGTAGAGGGATTGGCCAAAAATAGCAAGAGACGTTTTCTAAAACTTGGCTACGAGTGTTTCTAGCGGCAAGAAAGTAGGGGAACCGCTGTTTTTTTTTTTTTTTTAACTTTATTTTTCCTGTCAGTTTCCTCCTGGAATCTCTTGTTTCTTATTTATTTTCAACTAACCTGTCATTGCCTGTCAACTAATTGTAGCTTTACATACATGTGTATATACTTTAGCATTTATTTATCTGAATTTCCAACTTACCCATCCATGTTGGATTCTATCAACTTTTGCAGAACTGACATCTCAGTTCATGTATATTTTGCTTTTCTGGGTGCTGGGCCTGGTGTTGTGTAATTTGGTCTGTGTTTATTTATTTAGCTATGTCAGTTTTAGTGACCGGTGATTTTAGCTAATTAATTCGAAGTTGAATGTGCTTGTTGATTGACAGGGTTTCTGTGATGAGTTCCATATGCATTGCTTCCATTGATAAACGATTTGATTTAGAACAAGAAGACAAGGCAAAGTCTCAACAAATACCTGCATTTATCTAGTTCATGGCGCTCTTCGCATGCTCATCTGTTTCAATATCCACAATTATGGTCTGAAACATCTCAAAAACATAATGTGACTGACATGGCCTCAAGATCCAAATAACACCACTAACATGAGTCGACTGTGTCTGAAGAGCTAAGGTAAGGTGAAGTCATCATTGACTGTAGTCTCGTTTTTTCCTTCCTCTGTGATCATTGATTGCTGTATGCTCCTGACAATGCAAGTGTAAAGTGGTTTTGGTTGTGTTTGTTGCTGGCCTTTGCATCAAGGTCCTTTTTTTCATCTTTGAAGAACACCTATATATTCATGGTTGTGTCTCTCTTTCGATCCGAACCCTTGATGAAAAGACCCTCTTTCGAGGAAGCCAGCCTTAGCAAGGGTGATGGATGAATCAAGAAGGGAAGCTACATATTGTGGATGTCCATGATGTTGGCCTGGTCCATGTGTTCATTGTAAGGGTTCGGCCCTCTAGCCTCTAGGAGTTGTGTGCGTTTTCGTGGCCTTAGTGGCAATGTATTCTTTACTTTTATGTTTGAATGAAACGACTGCGTTTTTGATAAAAAAAACACCTCATCCTATACTTATCCACCTCAGTTCCTTGATAGTTGATAATACCTAGGATGCCATGCCAGGACATGTCCACGTTCCATCTCTATCCAGTATCCATACATGTTGCCTATTGCCTGTTGGCTGTTGCATTGCTACATTTATGAAAGCAATTTCTGTGCCTCACGCAACACTCTCCCGAGACAACACGGGAACGTCAGTACCTCTTGCAGACAAATCCCAGAGTCAGACACTTCTCAATTGTTCTTTCTTTCTTTCTTTTTAGTAGTACTAATAATATGTATGCCCGTAATTTCTTTTCTTATTTTTTTAATTCTTGATATTCCATTTATTGTTTTAATTAATTAAATTTTATAAAAAAAAATAAAACTCTAATGAAAGTATTTTAAAACTTTAAATAATATTTATTAAAAATCTATATTTATTGATACGTACGTGGAAGTGTAGCAATAGATTTCTGTATCTCGAAAATTTTGGGCCTGTACAATTTATTATCACAGTTTATCAAAATTTATATAGTTTTAATTGTTATTGCCTTAGATCTGAAGATATTTAAGACTAGAATCAAGTTTAAGTTTTATTATCACAGTTGATCCAAGGGGCCGAAGATCCAAATGAAATTAGCCACCATGTTTTCCTCCTACTGTTATTCACCGGCGATTGCTAAGAACCCCTTGCACCCACCGTCTCTCAATATTCGGACGGCCTCCGCCTTCCCTCCACCGCACTCACACAAGATATCTTCAGGACATTCCGTTTCATTCAACCGACTTTTATTTCGCCGGAATTCAACTTCTTCTACCATCGTCTCTGCCTCCGCTTCCAAATCAGACGGTCAATCTAAGGTGATCCTCTTGTTTTGGGTGAAAAATATCAATTGTTTTCGTAAAATACTTTTAATGATACAACTTTATCAGATTTAATATCTTTGAAACTTGACGATTGTTTGTACTGAACATGATCAGCTAAGAAATACTTGGAGTGGTGTTTAGGGAATGCAAGTTTTAATCTTTTAAAACACTTCATCAATTTCTTCTTTTCTTTTCTTGTATTTAAAAACTAACACTTTTATGATTTTTTTGTTTGAACATTTAATCTAAGACTTCAGTTATCATCTGGAATTCATATAGCATATAAACATGACTTTGTTTCTCTGCATAAAAATCATTAATTAATGCTTCATCTCATATCTGAATTGTTTGATCATGCGGTATAGAGGACTTCATGTGCCAAGTGATTCTAGTAAAATTTACTATCACAAATTCACAATTAGACATATGATGTGATATATTCAATACAAGGAAAGCAAATTATATATTAGAGTCCTTTGAGTTGGACCCAAGAGCAGGCGAGGCAATCTCTTACCTTCTCAATGTGAATATCTTCATCTGCAATTTCACTTTTGTCAAATTATTTGTATCTGAAACAGTTTACTTGTTATTATGCAATATCTCTGTTACAGGGAGGTGAATCATTTCTCAGGGATATCTTGAAAAGCATGGAGACAGTTTATTTAAATAGAAACCCTACTGCAAAATCCATTTTGGAACTTGTCCATTCCGTTGATGATGAACAAATTTGCTATGATCATCTGGCTTTCAGGACTTTTGGGGTATGTTTTTCTCTACTTTCAAACTGTTTGGGAATCAACTTTACTTCATTAATTTGTATTGAATATTGAGCTCTGCGCACTTTCGGGTATTGTAACTTAGGTAAACGGTTATGGGATTAATTCCTTGGCAAGTTTTTTTCTGGACTATGGATATACCCAGAAGGAGGAACTAAGATTTCCTGCTAAAAAATTGAAAGCCTTGTGGTTTTCTCCTCCCAATAGTTCGTCTCAAGATGGTGGCAGTGGTGTTAATGGCCCCTTACCAAGAGTATTTATTTCAGAGCTTCTTGTGGATCAACTGAGCCCCAGAACTCAGGTATGTCTGCCGTTGCATTATAAGTCAACATTACTATATCATATAACTGGATTTGTTCACCGTCCCTTGTTTAATCAAAGCTGAAATGTTAAATGATGATCTGTCTTCGACATGCCAAAACATTTCCTGGGATTTGACTTTTGTTGGTTGCTGAAGATTATATAACTTTTGTTCTTTCATTAAACTATTTAAAAGATGCAGATTATAGTGGTGGACTAAAGGGATAATATGTTTAGCGGATTTTATTGTCTAGG
This sequence comes from Abelmoschus esculentus, assembly GCA_035048815.1. Lineage (NCBI taxonomy): Eukaryota > Viridiplantae > Streptophyta > Magnoliopsida > Malvales > Malvaceae > Abelmoschus > Abelmoschus esculentus. Next base: position 14,511,903 of record JAUCBN010000048.1, read on the forward strand.
AATGCATTTTTAAGTGTATTATAATTGATTTTCAAGTTTGAGATCAAATGAGAGAGAGAGAGACCTAATGTCTAATAGTTATGCCTTTCCCTATCTCTCATGTAGAAAAATCTCCAAGTTTTTGGTCGAGAATTCTGGCTAAAGATGATATTATGAGGTGATATTATAATTTGCACCTGATGTCCTTATTTTGTATATTTTCTCATTGCTGATTCAGGAAATAGTCAGAAAGTACACTGAAATATCTGGTAGTGGAAATAAATATGCTGCTCTTGCAAGTGCTCTGGGATCTTTAACATGGGAGAAACCTTTGTATTCTGAATTTCAACAATTGGCAGGGTACTCTCTTGATTGCCTTTATTTCATTGAGCAAAGAATTTTGCACCCTTCACAACATAATATGAGTTAACTTCACCTACCAGCATCTTAGATCTATAATACTGCATTTTCTATGGCAGTTTGATTTATAAACAGGCCTCCAGTTACAAATGCCTACTTATATCTCTTTAATGCTCAGGGAAAGTGAATATGCTGCTTGGACCCTTGTCAATGGGTATGCACTCAATCATGTCACCATCTCCACTCATCGGCTGAAATCTAACTTGAAGAATATCAAAAGCCTCAATCAGTTCATTGAAAAGAATGGGTTCAAGTTGAATTCTGAAGGTGGAATTCTAAAAGGTTTGCTACTTTCTCAAACATATATTACTAAATTATTATAAACTGATGTTGGAATAGCACTTTGGAGGCATAAGATCCTGTAACTTTTTGAGAGTGAGATTCTATTCATGATGATTTCCATCACAAGGCATGCTGGTCCTAACAACTAGCTAGTAGCTAGTGACATGGTTTCATTGCAGGCTCCCTCTTTCCATTCCGGTTAGAGAAGGCATTGGAGAATTTAAATTATTCAAACATCAGAATTGTTGATTGTTACATACCACCAGATTTCCTTATAACTGTCCAATGTTATAGAAGTATTACTAGGAATGATGTGAAGTCGAATATGCTAAAACTAATAAAGCAGGTTTTGTAAAGTATGAACTGTTAGAATTTGATCTCTAGTTTCAATTTTAGAGAACTAGGGCGTTGGCATTGTGGCACTGGGAAGAGAGCTTAATAAAATGGTTTGTTTAAATGTTATATGCCATTACCAGGGTGTTTTTTAATCATGTCTGAATTAAGGCTCTTCGTGGCCTGAAACACTTTGCGCTAACCAGATCTTAGAAATTATAAAAGCTATTTGAGGAGCTTTTAAAATTTCCATAATCTTTTGGATTTCTCCAGCCATTGAGTGGCTAATAAGGTTACTTGGGTTTCTTTTTTATTGTAATAGATATTTATCTAATTAGCAGCTTATAAGTGGGTTGCTTCCCTCCCTCAACCTCTTTTGCTGTTCTGAAAGCTTTATGGGTATACTCATTTTTCTTTAAGTTGCATGTTGCTACTGTTATGACTGGTATTGAATATTGGTTTGCAAATGGAGTTAAGAATTAAATGTTTCCTCGGTTTCAGTGAGTCCGGATGGCCTTCTGCTGCAAAGCTCAACCGTGGCGGATTCAATACCTTTCAGTTTTTGTGATGGTATTGATGCGTCTGTTCCCTGCTCATACATTGAGTTTGCTGAACGCCTTGTGTTGCCTCAATACAAAAATCTGCCCGAGAGTGAGGTATTTACAATGTTTTCAGTTGTTTGTTAAAGATATTAATTCCTCCAAGGTACAGGAGGTGCAGGCGAATGTACATAAACCCACAACGTAGGGATTGTTTTAACCTTGAATGGTTTAAGTGTTCGTAATCCTCTTTACGCTACAAGAAACATGTAAGGTATACTGATCCCTTGTATTATTAACTGGATTACACAGATAAATGAGTCTCACAGGCGAGATGGATTTGAGGTCGGCAATGCTGACAAGATCTTTGAGAGCACATCCAAAGAGCAGCTGACAAGGAGAGCTTGATGGGAAGTCTGCATAACCACATCTTTACAAAGAACGTGGTAATTCAGGTGAAAGTGTAGTGGACTGGAAGGTTGCTTAATAAATAAGCCAGTCACGTAAAATTTCGTAATGTAAATCAACTAACGTTACTGTTGTTGGATGTGGAAAACAATAAATGAAGGGTTTAAACATGAGTTTTAATTGGCTTTTCCCCTCCCCACTCGCAGTTACGAAGATCCTAGGCTGTGCCAAAAAGATTCTATATGGAAGACTTGTAACTATTCCATTATAGCAACAGACAACTCGACTCTTTCAATCAAGTAGATACTACCATGAAACAAAAACTTGTATACATCAGGGAAAGGAGAAAAATAAATCTTTCAATATTTTCCACAATCCACACAGATTGAAGCAACAGATGATTTAACATGGCATTTGGATCCACAAGCTTTACTTGCCCTGAATGTCCTGCGGGGAGACTTAACATGCTAAACATGATATTAAAGCAAACCAGCTACGCTGTTGTTTTCTCCATTGTCTAGGAAGAAATGCTTTCACAGAATACATCTATACTGAGGGGGCAATAAATAAATTGGTGAAAAGAGGTCGGGGGAAGATAATTTAACTAGTCAACATTATGGTTTACCATTGGGTTTTGGTGATTTATAGGGATACTGAAGATGATAGGGAGAAGCATGGGAACCATTTGGGATGGAAAGACTCCTGTGTCCATTCCTTGAAAGTGATCCAGCTGGATTTCGGATACCATTTCTAGTAATCGGACTGGATCCGACTCGTTCCGCTTGCATTGTCTGGAAATAATATGATGAGCTTGCCATGTCCTTGAGATTTGGTAGAGGCTTCAATGCTTCCACCACTTCACTCATTAGGGGTCTAGCTTTTGGATCACGGCTTAGACAGTGAGCAGCCAGCTGTGCAGCTTTCTGAGCACCTTTAATCGAGAAGTGACCTTCAAGTCTAGGATCAATCAACCTATAGAACCTTCTTCTCTCACCTAGATGAGGCCGAGCCCATTCCACAAGATTATGCTCTCCGTTAGGTCTGTTTTTGTCCATGGATCTCCTACCAGTTAACATTTCGAGTAAAACCACACCAAAACTGTAAACATCACTTCTTGAGGTAAGATGTCCTGAAAGAGAATTAATGTTCATTTGAATCAGACAAAGAGGAGAACCAAAATAAAGTGTTCCTTTCATCTCCGAATAAGGAGAGCAGGTAAAAAAAAAAGGCATTAAGATAAACTTTAGAGTTCATCAAAAGTAATTGTGAAACCCACAATACACAGTAAAAAAGTTTATGACATGCCAGGTAATCCTGTGGTTTTTTCCCTGGAAAACATCTTAAATAATCGACTAACATCATAAACTCAAGCTGCCTCCACTCCCGTTAAATGATTACTGGTTCAATGGGATGAAAGTCTCAACAGGCCGTGATTCCATCTAAAGAGCATGCAAGGGTATTCTACAAGCAGTTGCACAACAAAATAGTTTGGTGTTCATCAGCCAACAATAGTGTACAAAGTTTCTGCGTCTGACACAGTTTCCACTTTCCAATTTTCTTTAACTGCGTATCTCAAGGAGGTAAGGCTTTGAATAACAATTACACACGGAAACTCTAAAAGTCTTACTATTGCATTTGACAATGACCCCTAAAATACTATGCGAGATATTAGAACTCTGACAATTAGCGATTAAAAAACCATGCTGAAGGAGGAAGAAGTTCTAAACTACCGATTCTAACATGTGCCAAAGTGTGTCATGTCCTTCATAGAAAAGCATTAAAACATGCTTCAAAGATTGGAACATTCATTCGTCATAAACTAAAAGAAAGGGTAAAAATTTAAAAGATATATGCCCAAAAGAACAATTATATCATGGACCATAGTTCCTAACTCCCATTTTCAGACATATTTTACCTTTAAAATACTGCTCATCCACAATAAAGATGGATACTGAATTCTTTTTAGTATATATATATATATATATATATGATTAAGAAACATCATAAAGCAGACAAATAAGTTAAAGCTACTTTGCGAATCGTTTAATTGTCAAGTACAAGCTTTGGAGAGCATATAACAGGGAGGGAAGCATAAAGTGGCAAACTTAAACAAGCATCTCCTTTCTATTAAAGCTTACCAGTCATTACATATTCAGGGGCTGCATAGCCATATGTTCCCATCACACGGGTTGATACATGTGTTTTGTCTCCTTCAGGACCATCTTTAGCAAGTCCAAAATCAGAAAGCTTTGCATTATAGTCCTGCAATACATATTATTAGGTTACATCATTCCATAAGCACTCTTGTTTTATTTTTATCATTTAACAGGGAACTTTATTGAGGTAAAGTTTTTGGTACACATACTGCGTCTAATAGGATATTAGAGGTTTTGAAATCCCGATATATCACAGGTCTTTCAGCTTCTTCATGGAGAAATGCAAGACCTTTTGCAGCACCTAGTGCAATTTTCATCCTTATGGACCACGGAAGAGGCAAGGATCCTATATAAGCAACTAACTGAGTTACAATGTTAATTGAAAACATAAAAGCCCCAATCACAGCACATAGCTATAATAAACATGTGGAATATCGAAAAAGTAGCCATATTCCAGAGATCAGAGATGATATTTATTGTAACTCGACATCCCTAGAAGATATATGTAACAAGCAACTAAAACCCAGCTTTAACATAGTTTTTGGATGATATGATGCCTCAAAACTGAATGTTCTGAAGTGAAAATTCAGTCATAGACAAAATAGCAGCTACATACTTCTGAAGAGGTGGTTCTCCAAGCTTCCGCGAGGCATAAACTCATAAGCTAACAGTCTTTGATCATCTTCAATGCAATAACCAATAAGTTTAACCAGGTTAGGATGGATAAGATCACCAAGATAATTCACTTCGGCCTGCCAAATTGATGATCCAAGAATCAGCAAAAGATTTAGTATTTACAAGAAACAGAAAGGAAAAGTGAGGCACAGATATGAATGAGTGAAGGAGAAATAGCAGAGGATATGTTTAAACCAGCCATTCTTTATGACCCTGGAGGCCATCATGGTTGAGTGTTTTAACAGCAACAGTAAGCCCAGTGCCTGGTTTAACTGGAGCAGTTCCATTTTCTTCGATCCATCCCTTGAAAACACAACCAAAACCACCTTCACCTAAAAGACTCTCAGGTCTGAAGTTTCTTGTTGCAAGCTTTAGATCATTAAATGTGAACTTCCGTAACCGAGATGCAACTTTAATCTCATCTTCAAGTTTGGAAGTAGATGAACTACTTTCTGCATTGCTAGTAGTTGTAGATGAGACAACTGGAGCTGCCGGTTGATCTTTACTGGTATCGTAGGCAGATTTGCTATCTGTTCATCAATCCACATATTTAACATGTTACAAGATAAAAATTATAAAGGCTCCAAGATGAAAAAACGTGATGTAGGGGAGAAATTTGGGTTTGCATTGTGGGAACTCAAGTTGCAACAGCGTGGTTAATATGCAGATGATATAATCCCTTTTTGAGTACAAGTGATTGTGAAGCATCTTCGAATTTCACCATGTTGGCACTAGCTCTTTCTCATCAATGCCATACATCATTTGTACCTTCTCAAAAATAACATTAAAAATGAAAAAGCTACCACAATAGATTTTTCTTCATATAAGCACTGATTTGGTGCTATATCATCCATGAAGTTCAGCAAAGTATCTAATTTACAGTGGAGTTGTTCAGTCTTCACATTAAATCTCTATGTCCAGATTTCAAGATCGCTCATGCGAACAAGGGTTCAAAACAATCCAGAACAGTAATTTCTGCATTTCATAATATTTAAGAAGCTCAAGTTTGGGGTAAAACTCTCATTGGATTAAATAGAGTTCCAAAATCCAATTTTACAATTTTCTAAAGATAGTTAACTAGTTAAAATGTACTTATTTACCCCAATCATAACTAGGAAAAAAGAACACTGCTTGAGTTGTTAGATCCTAAAGCTGGATGCGTCATTTTAGAGGCTGCAGCTGCACCAAGCTAAATTAGCATCTCCAAGCTACTTACAAACTATCATCACAGCATTCAAAACAATAAAAACGATGAACAAAAGACAACCCAGAAAAGAAAAGAGCGAGTTGTACAACTTAATAGCAGAGCATAAGAAAAGGATAACATTCAGCAAGAAAAAAGAAAGAACAATCACCATAGTTAGTACTGGTCCCACTAACAGAAGTATCGACTTTGGGTCTTGAAGAAATGCAGCTTCCAATAAATCTGAGCTTAACCCAACACCCTGTTTCTTCTACAGCAGCATCAAGATCTTTTTCACTGTTTTTCTTCTTCTTCTTCTTCCCTCCCTTAGATTTGCACGTATCCCAAGACTTCACCTTTCCTTCCTCAAAACCTAATCCCATCTTCCCTCTTCTTCTAACCCTAGCAATTTCTCATATCATAAAATCAGAAAACCATCAAAGCTGAAGGAAGCCAAATTACAAATGTTAAATCTGAATACCGACACCCCCTGGAAAAGCTAAAAGGATAGAAGATCGACTAAAATCTGAAACAGTCAGGAAAAAGTATAACGTTTATGGACTCTGTAAATGCTGAAGGGAAACAAGTTTGTTTCTTGCTTTGTTTTCCCATTTTTTCTTCTGAGATGAAATTAATAATAAATCTCACTCACTTGAAACTTGAAAGCAACTCGCTCGCTCGCACAACGCTAAATGGATTCTTAAAATTTTGTAAAAGGAAACAAAACAGGGAAAAATAGTTCCTTTACCTACGAGTAGTGAGGCTTTCAATTCCTTCAGGGGGTTTAATTTAATTTATTATTTTAGATAAAATTTTAATGTACATGTTGTATAAGTTAAAGTTATAAAATTTAACTATTAAATTTTTAGTTATAATTATAAAAAATTAAATTTAAAACTTAAATTTTTTTTAAAAAAAATATATTAGAGGAACTATTATCATCATATTATTTATGATCCATTTAATAAGATTTATTCATTTTAAGATAACTTTCAAATAATTATCTATCATATAAGAATGAGATAAAATTCAATTTAAAAAAATAAAATGAAAAACTCTCATTAGATTATAAATAAAATATTAAATATTATTTATCTAATAATTTTTAAAATTTTAAATAATAACCTTAAATTTTATAAATTAAATTCAAAATTTTAAACTTTAAATATAATTAAAAATTTTACGATCCATCTATCAACATTTTTATTATTTTTTTCTTTTCTATTCTAAATGGAATCAGTACTAAAAAAAAGCAAAACGGAGGCTACCCAACCCCTGACGTAAGGTTTTTCTTTTAATTTCATATAATTTATTTTTTGTAATATTTTTAACGTGATCTTTTTATAATAATAAACTAAGATGTTATGTGAGATAACATATAGATCCCTTTATGATTTACTGACGAATCATTGAATTTGTACGTAAAGAGATAAATATATTGTACAATTAATTTTTATTTGATATAGTTATATACATAAAATTTTAATACTAAGTTTCATTTTGATGCAATTATATAATTTAACAATTAAATATATTATTTTATTTCTATATTAGATAAATATAACAATTTATAAACTTAACATATATATCACATGATATTAGGTAGATAATAGTGCTAGTGTTTTGTGAAAACTAAATTAATTAACTTTAAATACATAATTTAATACTTATAAATATTTGTTCATCAATTTAATTGAAGCATGCGATCTTATTGTTCAATATTATAAATGAGAAACAATAAATTGATATAAAAAGGATTTTAATCTATTGAACCCAGTACTAATTCCATATTTTTATAGGTATTGAAATCGAAGCAGATAAGCAAGGGTCGGGTTAGCCCGGGCAGGGGCAGGGGCAGCGAGAAAGGTAAAAAAAAGTGGGCAGTGGGCAGTGCGGGAATGGACAAGGTAAACAGTAGGACCTACGCGGATGGCGACGTGTCCACCTACCTTAGTCCTTAGGCATACATTGAAAAGTCATGTTGCTCTGGCTCTTTTGATTTTGTATCGAATGTATTTTATTTTACAATATAGAGTTAGGTGTGAGTATTCGGTCGAGTTAAATCGAGTCAAAATTTTTTAAATTATTCGAGTTGACAAGTTATATTTTACAACTCAAACTTTATTTAAAATTTTTTAGTTCGAGTCGAGTTTAAAGAATTCGAGTCGAATCAAAATCAAATTGAGTTTTCGAGTTTGAGGGCTTGAAGAACAACTTTGAGGATGTTTGATTTTTTCTCTCTCTCTTGCTTTACTAAATACCATAATGTATACTTTTATTATTATGAATGTTATTTACATGATCTAAATATCATTTTGTTGGGCTTATTATTTTAAGATATTATGCTTTAATTATATTTTAATATTAAACTACTCGTTTTTTTCACTTATTATGTTCATTGTTCTTAATGTTTAATTATTATAAGAGTTATCGAAAAAAATAATAAATTAATAATTTATGACTTAATATTGAGAAAGTTAAATTAGACCACATGAATAGTGAAACTTAAGCTATTAACTTAGGTTCTAATCCGGTTTAGCATAAGTTAAAGATTTTATTGATTAATAAGTGAAAATTGAATAGATAAAAAGTTGTTAAGATTTATACAAGCATGTATTGTTGTAGCATCATGTTATCGACTTTTAGATATCAAGAGAGTTTAGGAATTTATTAGAAAATTTTGTCGAGTAGATAACAGTTGACTCTTTGCTATAGCATTTGACTAGAAATTAGCATGTTTCTTAGACAATAAACTAATATCCATAATTATAAGAATTTTTGCTACAACATCTGTTTGTTCTTTGATGATTAGCACAATTTTTTTTATCGCATTTAGATTCATTTCTCTACACAATTATTATTTTAGCCATTGAGTTTTTAACTGTCTTCTCGTATTGGTATACCTTGGTGTGTATCGAAACCTGGTTTCGTATACCTCTGTCATGTATCAGTACGAGAGATCTATAGGAAATTAGTCGTTAGAGGTTTTAAAACAAAAGATTCTGGTACAACAATACGTATATCAGTATATGACCCTTATCATATAGATAGAACCAAGCCTGTACCAATACATGTTTTCAGTTTTGAGAAATTCTATAGCTGAAACCCTAAAGGGCCTCGATACAAAATATATCATATCAGTACGGTCGTGTTGAAAACTTAAGTTTGACTACTTAAAACTTATTCAAACACTCCTAAAAACTTATGAAAACACCTCAAACATATTTTTTAAATAAATTACTTAAAATCATTTTTTAATAATTTTAATTTAATCCAAAATTATTTTATAATTATTATATCAAAATAAAACCCTAACAAACTTGTATTGCTTTTGAACAATATGTGTCTGGTTGACCTTTCATAGGCAACAATAAGGGTATAATTGGGAGAAGAAATTCAAGGATTTTTTTTGATTTACAAAAAATAAAAACCATAGTATCTACATGTTTTCTTTGTCCAAATTACAATAAATAAAACCTAGAATTTTTTGATATGTCATTTTTTTATGAACACATCGGATAAGTGAAGTGAGAGCCTCGAGTTTCTCAAGTATAGAGCTTAATTGAGCTTACAGTTATAATAAATTAGATTTTATATATTTTTATGAACTTTTATGATATATACATGAAACCGAATACATGACCAGTAAAATAGGTGACTACAACATGATAATATTTTCGTATATAATTTATTGATATTAAAATTATACTTTTTGATAAAAATGAGAAAAGCTAAAAAAATTTATTTACGGTATTAAAAATTTAAATGTTAACTCGTATTTTATTAAAAGTTAATAAAAATAAATTATAAATATCAATTTCTATTATATAATCTTAATATTTTTTTAATTCGGTATCGGTTTCTTTCTAAATGACATCAATTTACTATTATTATTATTATTATATATATATATATATTTAAAAAAAAATTGGGTGTCACATGCATACACTTCGCTATGCTCATAATGAAATTCAAATTTTATATTTTATTTTTTAAGATTTCTAAACATTTCATACACGTAACCGTTTATTGTTTCATTGCCAATACAATTATAATTGTCTAACAAAATCTCCTAAATTATTTTTTAAAGGAACTTATAAAAGTATATGAAAATTTCATAATTTATTTTAAAACTATATTTTTTATAAAAATTATCTATTCTATTACAAAAATATTTTTAATTTATTAATAATATATATACACTTTATAAATAAAACAATTTAAATCTATATCTTCTAAAATAACCTCGTCTATAATTTCTACCGAAACTAGATTCATATTTCACCCGTTTTTTTTATATAATATATAATTTGAAGCACGAATCATATAACCTCAATAGTTAAGGGAACGGTTGTTGTTCTTAGAGGTCACGAGTTCGAACACCAATAATACTAATATAATATTTGAGTGATTAATGTCTAATAATTGAGAGTATACTCTAGAATAGATATTACTATAATACTACAGCTGATTCAATATATATATATATATATATTTTGAATAAATACTTTTCAAATTTGGATGGCTTTATAGTAAAAAACCAAACTTGTTCTACTTTATAGTTTCTACCACCAACTACAAGTCTCCACGCGGCAAACAAGAAATTGGGCCAATGGGCATTCGCAATCATTAGCCACACTCCAATTGCCATGAAACTATCTCCCGTTTTTTCTCATTTCTCCGTCGTATCCGCCATCAACCCAGACCGAGAATTTAACACACCACGGACGTTTTCCTAATCCACACACATATACAGCCAAACTAACATTGCCTACCAAAACCCAATCAAGGCAAGGCTAATACTCAGGAACAGAAAAAGATATGCCGTCTCCAATCCTGCCCGTATCAAACTACCCTTCCTCCACCGCATCGGCAGCCACAGCTGTGGTCAAAGCTAAGTTCGAGGCTGAACCAACGAAAAAAATACTCATATCCTCGCAATTCGACCCTGAAAAGGCCATTACGCCTCTCCTACCTAGAGCTTCCAGTTACAATTCAACAAGCAACGGTAACAACTCAAGTATCTCTTTTGCCAACAACCAGCAGCACAGATCTCGCAGGAGTTCCAGCGACAGCTCACTCGCTTTGCTATCCGATCAGTCTCCCCGCCGGTCCATAAGCCGAGAAGTGGGCCATGTTGCTTCCGAGACCTTTCTCCTTTCTCGATTATGTGTGAAGCTTTTCAGCTACCTCGGGTGTGATTCTTGTCTTGTCAATTTGTGATACTTGATTCATATGCTTATTTGCTTTGGTAGTCATTTTGAAATTCTTGGTTTCGTATATTAGATCTTGCTTATAGATTGACTTCCATGAACTTTTTGTTTGAGGTGTTCTGCTTCTTTCTATTTTGTAAAATGCTTAAGGATTATTCCTGAAATCCATATCCAGCGTTTCATAAGATTTTTTTATAGATCGGACGGTGCCAAAATCTTTGTACTATTGTTGAATGACAGAAACGGGAAAGGACCAGATATTCGGTTTTAGTGGCTCCTCTCTACGTCTTCTTGTTTATTAGAAAGCAGAAGAGGTTTCCTTTACGACTCACTGGGTTTTGAATGTGAGATGAATATGAAAGAATTCTTTAATGAGATATAATTATTCAACAAACTCAATTTTTTGGAGTTTGTTGAGAGAGGAGTAAAAGTATGAATACTCGTACATGAAGCTTTGAACTTCAAGATCAGTTTGCCTTTGTCATTTTTATGTCGCACAAGGAGTTGAAGATTTTCTTAAATTACTTTCAGCTGATTTGCTAACAGCACTTTTATGTTTAAGTTTTTTATGAGATGTATCTTAATCGTTGATTGTTTTTCAGGGTAGGCTATAGGTGGATCACAAGATTCCTTGCCCTTGGTTGTTACGCTTTGCTACTCATGCCAGGTTTTATTCAAGGTTATACATATATTTCCTGTATATTTATTTATTTATTATTTTTTTCTGGGTGATTTTACTAGCTATTTGCTTCTAGAGGAAAAAGGAAAAAAGATGCATTTGACTACAAAAACAAACTTCTTCCTTCAGGAATTTAAACTAATTCATGATTTCTTTGAATAAAAATGAATCATGTTAGATTATAGTCAGTTTTACTTGATTATGATTTGCTTTATACCAATCTTCTTGGAAGCAAAAGGCAAAGAGTGAAAGTCACACAACCAAGCAGAATCTTAATTTGTGACACTGAGTTCTGTCATTGGTTTACATTTAACATGATGGATCTGAAATAGTATAACGAACTTACTTTTCTTTTGCAGTTGCTTATTACTACTTTTTCTCCAGACAGGTCCGTAGGAGCATAATATATGGTGAAAAGCCTAGAAATAGGTAAATTTGAATGTCTATTTCTTTTACATTTTCGAGTAAATAAATGTATATCCTTGCAATTGTACTGGAACATTCGGGCATTAATAACTCAAATTTTGTTTGCAGGCTTGATCTTTATTTGCCTAAAAGCAGCCATGGGGCGAAACCAGTGGTAGCTTTTATAACCGGCGGGGCTTGGATTATTGGGTAAGCCATTTGTTGTTATGTACACGGACATGTGGAAGAAATTCTCAACTGTGATAGCATATGGTTCTCCTTTAAGTTTCTTGGAAGATAAAAGATTCAGTTTTGTTGTGTGATCCGACTAAAAGATACTTAACATTCTTAGAATGAAAAGTAACCCAAATAATCTGTAGGTGATCTATGGACTATGATCTATAAGATAAATATAGTTATCACTAAATTAAGTTCTGATCACTGTCATGGCCCCTTGGGCCTATGGTTACTCTTTCTGTTGGTTCCTTTTTTGCTTTATGCTTGCTAATTTATCCTTGAATTGTTTCATACAGCTCTTTTTTTGTAACGCAGTTATAAAGCATGGGGTTCGCTTTTAGGTCAGCAGTTATCAGAAAGAGATATCATAGTGGCATGCATAGATTACAGGTGAAATATTTACTTTCAAGGAAAAAAAAAACTTTTTGTTGAAGAGATGACCCTATTTTCCTTGAATTTCTCTAATCAACCTTCCTACGTATATTTGTTGCTGTACACTTATTGTTTTTATAAGCTGGCTCTTCAAGCATCTTTAGAATTGCTTATAGAGTGTAGAATTGAAGGAAATTCTCTCGTAATTTTATTCATAGGAAGAGTAGGTATTTATATACGAAGACTGACTTAGTATTCTAGGTAACTAAATATTCTATAGTAAATACACAAGATACAATCCTAGTTATAATCTCTAAAGATATTCTACTACATTTGACTTTACATAAGTACAAGATACATAATATATTACCATACTTAACCTACAACCCTCATGATTTGAAGACTGCGAATTTAACCCGTTTTCATTGTTTATCATCGCTAGGGTCATGTTTAGTACACGTTGTCTGCAGTTTTTGTTGCTTCGCTTGTTTAGTTTTAAGTTCTTATTGGGGAAATTGTTTGTCTATTTAGGGAATGGAATGATCGTATCATACAATTTTGGTACCTTACCTTCTGTTGGTCTCACATCAAGCTTCTTTAAAATATATTACATTTGCTTTCATCAGTTTATTGTTGCCATTCATCCTCCTTTTTATATTTCCTCTATTCTCAAATTTAAAATAGAATGTTTCTTGATCAGCCATATTTTTCGTATATATTATTATTTTTTTCGTTGGAGAATCTAAAGTGATTATGATGTCCATTTTTTTTTCCTACAAAGCTTGTAAGTTGTATTTTGATTAATGGTTCGAAATGCAAAATTTAGTGCTGCTAAATAAATAATATTTTTGAATAACGTGCAAATTCTTATTGTTTGGTTAGTTACAACATAAACCACTTTGTGGTGTAAATCTTGATATTACAAGAACCAATCCCTTGCTATTTAAAACCCCCATTGATTACTATTTTAAATTTATGCTTTAAGTGACCTACTTGTTGGAATCTGTATGCAGAAATTTTCCACAGGGAACAATAAGTGACATGGTAGAAGATGCTTCTCAGGGCATTTCATTTGTTTGTAATAATATTGCTGAATATGGAGGTGATCCCAACAGGTAGATAATCAGTAATGTTCCCTTTTTTTATTTATTTGGATCATTATATTTAATATTGCATTCATTGTTTGTCTTGCTAGGATTTATCTTATGGGACAGTCAGCTGGTGCACATATTTCTGCTTGCACACTTATAAACCAGGCAATCAAAGAAGCTGGCGAAGGTGACAGTACTTCTTGGAGTGTGTCCCAGATAAAATCTTATTTTGGTTTGTCTGGAGGGTAAGAACTACAAATTTTATAATCATGAAACTTTATTACCAGCAAGAAATGGATATGAGCGCTAAAAGATACAGTTGACTTTTCCCTTTTATGTTAGACTGTTACCTTGAATCTGGTCCTGAACGTTAAGTTAGTTTTGAACGTAACTTTCATAACAATAATGGAGTGATTTTTGGTTTCAAACTTACTCAAGGTAAAGCTTACTGATGTGTTTGTGTGCTTATATAAACATATATGTGTTTGTATATATTATAATCTCCCTCATGTAATTCATGTGGTGCTATTTTCTTCTGAAAGGTAAAGGGTGAAAGGTGGTAACTAGTAACTGAATCATTGTAGTAGTACATTGTGTTGTATTGGGATGGATGCTTTTTAAAAGCTCTCATTATTTTCGTCTTTGGGTTCCTTGTTAAATGCATTAAGTTTTCCCCCTTCCCATTTCCCCCTTCATTTAGTGCCATTAGTTGTTTAGAATGAACATCCGAGATGAGTTTTTATGTTATCATATACAGAACACACAAGAATTTTTTTTATAAAAAATAATTCCCTTTTTCTGCTTATGTATTGATGGTCAGTTATGTTAACATTCCCCAACAGGTACAATCTTTTTAATCTTATAGACCACTTTCACAATCGAGGTTTATACCGTTCGATCTTTTTAAGGTATAGTAATTTCCAGGAAAAAGTTTGTTTGGGTCCATTCTCTGTTTGTTTTCTCAATTGAACAATTGTGTCTGCGTTTCAATACAGCATAATGGAAGGGGAAGATTCTTTGCATCAGTTCTCTCCTGATGTACTGGTGCAGGACTCAAACATTAGGCCTGCTGTTTCTCTCCTTCCTCCTATCATTCTTTTTCATGGTACTGCTGATTTTTCTATTCCTGCGGATGCCAGGTATAAATCTCTCCTTAATTGATAATTCTAAATATTTGTTCTATATGTATGTGCGTGTGTGTACATACATTATAAGGCCCTTGTTAGTCATATATTACAGCTTCTTCTGCATTCCATTGTACATTTGACCTAAGCATCCTAGATTGCGTGATGTTGTTATGCAAACTTAATTTGGGTATGGGTTGATATTAGCCTTTATGATAGTTTTAGTATGTAGTACTTGTTGCATGGGTAGGCCATGACTGATTGAAATTGTTCCAAGGTGTTCTCTTGATGCGAACTTGTTTTCCTTCCCTTGCAGTACAAGTTTTGTGGAAACTCTTCGAAGAGTTGGAGGGAAAGCAGAATCCATTTTGTATGATGGAAAGACTCACACGGATTTATTTCTTCAGGTAATGGAAGAAGTAACGATGCCTTTAAAGTATTCTCTTGATTTTGTTCATATTGGGCCAACGTGTGATAAAAATATCAGGATCCCATGAGAGGCGGCAGAGATGAGATGTTTGAAGATTTGGTTGCCATCATACATAGTGGAGATGAAGAAGCCCTTGCAAAAGATGCCGTGGCTCCTCCAAGAAGACGCCTCGTACCCGAATTCATGTTGAAATTGGCTCATAATGTCAGCCCTTTTTAGCCATTCAATTCCAAATTCATCATGTCACTGACAGATGCTATGAAAATGACAACAGCATAGTATGACAATGGACGTTTATAGATGAATTTGATCCATCTTTCATCCCCCTCCACTACAGTTGTCCTTAACTGCATTCTTCTTTTTGTCTGTTTTAACCCCTCGTTGAAATCCTTTACATATATTGGGGAAGAAGACATCAAAAGTATTTCTTTTATAAAAGAAGTTAGTGATGGATTGTTTTTTATTTTATATATACACACACTTTAAATATGTTTTAATTTTAGTACAGAAAAGAGACAGATGTCAAATCAAGTTAAAGGCCCTTCGGCCCAGTTTTCTTACCTAACCTTTATTTTATTATTCCCGGTTGCGTTCCCCCCTAGCTTCCCTTTACTTTATATGCTAGACTGGAGTCTGGCGTATAGTATTCGCAGATCGATATGGAGGAAGCGAACCCGGAGCCACGAGTAGGGGTGGTGGTGTTCGTGCTGAAGGGGAAATCGGTCCTGTTGGGCCGCCGCCGCTCCTCAATCGGTGCTTCCACCTTCGCTCTTCCTGGCGGTCACCTGGAGTTTGGTCTGTCTCATGACTTTAGTAGTTGTTAAATCGATTATTCTTGTTGTTGTTTGTGTAGTATTAATTAAGTTGTGCAGGTGAGAGCTTCGAAGAGTGCGGAGCCAGAGAGCTGAAGGAGGAGACAGGTCTGGAAATGGGGAAAGCAGAGTACGTAACAGTGACAAATAACGTATTCCTGGACCAACCCAAACCCGCCCATTACGTCACCATCTTCCTGCGTGCAGTGTTGGCCGATCCTGATCAAGTCCCACAAAACATGGAGCCAGACAAGTGCGATGGTTGGGAGTGGTATGAGTGGGATAAGGATAAGCTTCCCCAACCCTTGTTCTGGCCGCTGGATCAAATGGTCCGAAGCGGCTTCAACCCTTTTCCATGAATGCTGCGGCAGCCTGCACATACCATTGCCATTTGCCAAGTTGTTTGTTTCTTATGTAGGCTTCAATCCTCTATATTGTGCTTGTCATCCACTTTTGGTTTATCAATAGCATATGCGATTTCTTTGGGATGTATTGTAGTGATAAACTGATAATGAAAGCAATGTTTTAGTTAATTTCCAAGAAATTTGGTGGCCGATAGACTCCGTGCCAAACCATGAGGTGACTCTGAGTTTCAGTAGAAGTGGAAGAGTTTGTGAGAGATGAAAGTATTAGTTAATTTTCGGTATCTTTCTTTGTTACAGTATTAACAAGAAAAATGAAAGCAATGTATCAGATCATTAATCACACTCCTTTGGGAAATTGATTTTTACCCAAGTATCTCCTTTGGGAGTATCTCGTTACAGACATCTTTCCATACAGTTTTTACTTATTAAATGGAACAAATAAACTACTCAGTTGCCATTTTAAAAATCAATGCTTCTCTTATGAGTTACAGACTGATGAAAGGTTTTTAGTTTCAAGATGATCGTGCTTCGGCTAGGCTAAGTAATCTTGAAATATTAGGTTGAAAAGGGGACATGAGGCGTCTTATTTTTAATGCTTTCTGCCATCATGAAATTCATTTCTGGATAACAGTTGATTGGCAGTTTAATTTTCTATGTGCAACAGCTATCCAGCAGACCTGGTAAGAAACAAGGGTTGATCTATAAATGCTTTCAGGCTAGACATGCATTTCGATGTTTGGTCCGTGGATGCAATACGACTAAAAGTGACAAACGGGTGATTCGGTTCAGTTTGGATCATTTTAAATTTGATTATAATTGATTCAGTTTAAGTCTAGTTCGATTTTAGTTTGGGTTTATTTTGATTCGGGTCATATCAAGATTAGTTCAATTTTAGGTCAATTAATGTCAAATTGGTTGATTTCGGTTTGAGTTAATAGGAGATTGATTTAGGTCAACCTTTGAAGCGGTCAGTTGAGTTTGTGCGATAATTCACATATTTCTTTATTTCCTTTAATAGTATTTTTTATTTCAAGTTGCTTTCGATTTTGATTCAACTAAAATTCATATCGATTTCAGTTTATTTTGAATTTCGATTTAAACTCGGATCATCATGTTCGGGTAGGGTAAAATGCACTTGGTTGACAAGGTCATCAAAACTTGAGGAGTTAGGCTCCTTGTCCTCCATTGTTGGGTGCAGCATAGGTTTCTTGAGTTGTCCTTTCTTTTATTGATATAACTTTCCCTCTCATTTCACTCCATTGCTTTGTTAAGATATCTCCCAATCATGATATCCAGCCAAACGAAGATCATTTCTGGAAGGGACGTTCCATTCAAATGAACAGAGACGGCTCTCCCGACGACATGGTACCAAACATCCTGTGACTTTCAAAACACTCCTACTCTTCCTTGGCTTATTGATTCTATATACGCTCCCCTGCAAAGGATATTTCCATCAAAAACAAAAATGGCTTCTATGTTTTGTGCTCTCATTATAGCTATTATCACCATTCAACTAGCCATTACCAATGCACAATCACCGGCTGCATCACCTTCCACTACCCCAACCACCACCACCGCGCCTCCGCCTTCAACTTCACCTCCCCCGTCAACAACAACACCTTCTCCTTCAACAGCAACGCCTCCTCCTTCAACTTCACCACCCCCTTCAGCAGCAACGCCTCCGCCTACCACCACACCAACAGCACCAGCGCAACCACCTGTAACCAACCCCCCTCCAAAAGTTGCACCAGCTACAAGCCCAACCGTCCCACCTCCTCAAACACCACCCCCACAAACTCCTCCAACCACAGCTCCAGCTCAACCACCAGCAGTCCCACCCCCACCAGTATCATCTCCAGCACCGGCACCAGCAAAGTTGCCACCAGCACCTGCTCCAGCAAGCTGCCCCCTGCACCCGTACCTGCACTTATTTTGCCACCGGCTCCTGCACCAGCTCCCCACAAGCATAAGCACAGGCATAGGCACAGACACAGGAGGCACCGTGCACCAGCTCCTGCACCAACAGTTCCAAGTCCCCCTGCACCTCCTACCGTTCCAACTCCAGATGACACAACACCAGCACCATCACCAAGTCTCAATTTGGTACTGCTTTCTATCCAAAAATAGAATTAATGGATGCCATGAGTATGTTTACAACATACGAATCTAATCTTCTTATATGTTTCTCTGAAATGCAGAATGGAGGAGATTCATTGATGGTAGGAGCAAAGTTTTTGTGGGCCAGGACATTGAGCCTTGCCATTTTGCTCGCTATTACAGGCTAGGCTACGGTTTCTAGGAATTTATGAACTGAGTGGTTGAATATGATTCATTTGTCATGCATTTTGTTTGAATTTCTCTATCGCATAACAGAGACTATTGTTTCATTTGTGTAACTCAAAAATTAATAGAAATAGATATGAATAAGAACCATTAAAGCTGAAGAAGCAACAGACATGAGTCTAGCTTCTTTGCATTGCTGCTGTTGGCTGTTGCTCTAATCATTACATTATTTATATGGTGATGGAGCATTGGAAGATTTGTTCTCCAACCTCGTATACTTTGTTCAAGGCACATTCAGTATATATATAAAATAGAGGGATGAGTCTACAACGGGCGTCGAACACCGCTAAACATCGTTAATGCTGAACATTTGAACATTATTAAATTAATTTATAAAGAATAAAAATCTAAAGGACTAATCATATAATTATTAATAATATATTGAGTTTATCATACTTTTATTAATTACATACTGAATCCTTAAGATTTTAAATTTTTATTAATTAATTTAATGATGTTAACAATGTTCAACATTAATGGTGTTCAGCGGTGTTCGACGCCCGTTGTAGAATTTTCCAAAAAAGAGAGAGTACATGCCTGAATACTTAAATGACACTACAAACTCTATAAGCATTTTCCATTCACTTCGTGCCAAAGAAAATAACTTGTAATTATTTTTGAAATTCGATTGTTACAAAAATATAGACATTGTATTACAAGTTAACCTATACATATAATAAATCATTTGATTGAATTGACGTCAAGACTTGAACTTTTTATTTGATTATAAATTTTTTAGTATTTCTAACTAATGTAGGAATCAACTGGCGAGCATCATCAAGTTAAAACACCCTCTCTTGGTCTCATAATTTTGAACCATTAATAGACCGAACCTATTTTTTCCCTCTTCCTGGTCCTGGTCCTGGTCTAATATGGCTGTTGCAGTGCTCGTAATTTGTACGTATCATAATTACTTTTTAGTTCAGTTGTTTTAGGTAGGTTTGGGCGTTGTTTATGTTATTCCCACAATCTTTACGTGGTAGGTAATGAGTTATTGAATAAGTATATTCGATTAATTGATAAATTATTTATTTTTTAAAATTATAATTTTAGATCTATTTTTTATAATTTTCTTTCTTTCCTCTCTAAACAAACTTAAATTTAAATAAAATTCATGACTGTTGAGCTTACCTGCCAAAGTTGTCTTTGAATCTGTTTATTCCTTGGAGAACAGCATTTTCAATGTCTCCAATCCATAATCAACTTTCTTTCCCTAGAGTACGTCTTTCTTATCACTTAGAATATGGGACCGATCAATGAATTTTTATGTGTCATCTTCCATAATCCAAAGGATCTGTAATTTTTAACTATAAATATTAAACATTATAATAATAAAGACAAACAACTCCCCATCGCCTCTCTCAATTCCCCATCAGTCTTCTAATAGTCTCCATTTTTCAACAAGCTTTAAAATGGGATCTAGCCAGGGTTTCAACAAGTTTTGAGTAAGTAGTATTTATTTATATGCAAATCATTTAATTTTTATTTACAATGCCATCATCGTCTCTGTCTCAATACCCCATCTCTATTAAAATAGCAGCAAAGAAAAGAAAATGAGGGGAAAAAATGGAAGAGAGAGAGAGAGAAAAACACGAGTTTTTATGTGTCATCCATTTGCCTTCTAGCATCTTGGCTGCTGGGAACTACTTTAATGACTGGTTTATTTTTAAAATAGCTAGTTTAAGGACTACTTTTGGATTTTAATTTATTGATTTTATCTATATTGTATTTTTGCATCAATTTAGATTTTAAATTAATCAAGTTACATCATTGTTTTATTCTTATCGAAAGCTAACATTAATCGTTACAGTGTTGAAGATTGGTCAACGATACTGACATATAGTGATGGATTTAGAAATTTATTTAAGGTGAGTGTATATAAAATTTTAAAATCTCAACGACATAAATATTATAAATTAATTTATAAAAAATAAAAAAAAAATTTTGAAAGTGGGCATGAGCCTGCCCTATTATAACGGTGGATCCATCACTGTTGATGTAGTAGTCTATGTGTAAAGATAATAGATAGATGGATAAAATTGAGTTTTTGTTAAAGTCTCAAATTTAGTTTGAAGGTAAAATCAACTTTTTAATAAAATACGAGAGTAAATTTATTTTTCAAAATATAAATTTAAGATATTAATAAAAAGTTAAAATATTTTATTAATATATGACGAAAATATTAAAAATAAATAAAAATTATAATTTATTTAAATATCTTGAGCTATAGAATTATAAATTATAAATTATTAAAAAATTATATACGAAAAATATTTGAAACCCTTCTTTAGAAAAATTTCTCTCAAAGTCTGTTATTAAAAAAATATATTAAAAAGCAAGGAATGCATAACCCATATGAATAGTCTAAATCTAAATACCTAAACCTACGACACTGTTTTCCTACTAAAATCACATTAACCGATTTTTTTCTTACTCTTTTAAGAAAAAACTAAAAACATCAAACTTTTTTGACAAAAGTAAATTAAGTGTGCAAGACTAACGTAATGGTGGAATCCAACTCTCAGGCGACAATTAACTGAGTAAACAACATCCTGTTTCAGCCTTGGCGATGGTGTTTTTTTATGAGATTGGTAGATTATCTCGTTTGATTATATTGTGTAATTTTATAATATTCTTAATCAGAATGGTATATTGAGTCTTAAGTCTAATATGCTATCATAATTTCTTTTAACTTAATTTAGATCAATCTATAATTTAATTTTCATTAAAAATCATTTAACCTAATAACATAGATAAAAGTTTTAAAATGCTTATAATGAAACTCCATTTAAAATTAATCACGAAAGCATTCATGTTATAATAAAAAATATGAGTTATAATACAAAATCATTTCATTGTTGTTATATAGTTGCATGTTATTGTATTTGTACAACAAGAGTGAAAAGACCGTTGAAAAAAATTCAACTTAAACATTAGTGATCTCTCATGGTTATAGTGATATAATTGATATACGGGCAGGTTTAATAAATTTAAGATCGAACAAATATATAAAAACTCGATCTCGTTAAGGAACGTGTATCTCTCGTAGCTGCAGTGAGTAGCGACTTTATCGATCGTGTATTTGTTGGTTAACATATCTAAAGTGTTTCACACATATTTAGATTCTCTCCTTCCTGGTGAAATGTTGCACAACATGATGCATTCCTTTTTTTTAGACGATAAAAACTCGATAATCAAGAGACGACTAAAAAAAATGCCTTAAGGCTAAAAACTGCTTAGAATTATATTCAAATGGTATTCGATGACGATAGTTTTCTTATAATGTCAGATAATATTTTAACAGTTAAATTCATTTATCCATCAAAATATTCAAAAAGTATTGATCTATTGAATATTCAAAAAATATATATAATTATTTATCGATGTAACCATTGGTTCATATTAGATGATTATCATTAGTTAAAAGCAAAAAGTGGGGTTAATTATGGATGAATATCAAATTATAATTTTTTAGTATCTTATTTTAAAAAATGAGTTTAGAGTTTATGATTAAAATATATAGTAGTATAATATATTTTTTAAGATGTATAATTTAAAATTTAATTTTTAATGTAAAATATATAAAAAACATATTTTATTCGTTAATCACCAATTTAATACTTTACAATAACCGAAAACAATACCACTAACAAATTGATTTAACGTCATTACAGAGTGGTCTGACGTCACCTTCAACACGCCAGGCTTAGGACAATTTGGGTGACTGGTGGGTTTGGCTAGTGGCGCTGCCGTTATCATACTAGTAGTAATAAAAAAAAAAAAAAAGGAGAAGATATAATAGAAGATGGGGGACCATGCGTGTGACCACAAAAAGGCTCCTAAAAATACAAACCCTTTCTTAACCAAAAGTAAACAGTCCCAGTACCAAAATATCACAGTAACCTATAGAGTGAGGGTGAACAACTACTTGGGATGGTTTTGTTTTTATACAAGGCCAGATTTGAGTGTAGTGATCTACATATTGTGTATTCAAGTCAGGATGTAGTATAGTACAATGATGTAACAAAATACAATTCCTTTTTTTTTCTGTATATGGATACCTCTTTTGATCCTCATTAGGGCAACCAACAAGACAACGCTGGGTAAAAGGAAACAAAGATATGGGGGTTGTAAAAAGCTAATGGATTTGTAACACACCAAGCATGCAAGCATTTTCATGTCCAAAGAACCCATCTGTCAAACATATTTTCTCAATCTTACCGGGGGCGGTTCAAAGATTTTTGGGGCCCTGTGCAATTTATTAAAATATGGTTCTTAAAGTAATTGCCCATGACCTCCACTAGTTATAAAATTGTAGCCCATAGAAGCAAATGTCCTTTCTAGGGGCCCCTATGCGATCGTTTCTATTACGTCTATCCAAAACCTCACTAGTTCTACTGAAGCAATAGTAATAATCAATAAGATTTTATAATTTTATAATCAATTGTCATATTTAAGAAATAATTATAACGTTTTAACAATTATAATTCATCTTTTTTAATAGCGTTTTTAAAATTTTTCAATGAATCTTGAGATTAACATCATTTAATGAATGTAGTTTATCAAAATTTGAGGCCCCTCTTTTTCGGGGGCCCTGTGCAGTCGCTCCTATTGCGCCTGTCCAGAACCCCACCGAATCTTACAGTCCCCTTGTTTATTAATTTATGTAATTGTAAACATAAGCGAGAAACTCTGTCCAATATTGTAGGGAATTTAGTACTTCTTCAACTCTATGGTTTATAAATCCTTTGTCTTGTACCGAGAACATGCATGGTTGTTTATTGTGCGGGACTGGGAACAGCTTTCTCACATTTTACAATCAAGGCATCAAGAAATACATGTGCTGCACTTCATTAAAGGAATTAACACTCCAACCTCATGCATGCATGACCATGATTTTAGAAACATTGTTATCGAATGAACCAAAAGGATAAATCAAGATACATGAAATAACTAGTCTCTCCATATTGTTTTCTTGACAAGGAAAATTACAAGCTATATTAATTATGGGTATGGTGCCGAAATTAGTACTCAATTTATATGGAGAATTAATTAGCTCGAGTTTAAAGGGCGAATAGATTTTATTATGATAGATAGGAAAATTCCTATAGGAAGAGAAGGGAAGGATCAAAGGCGGTGGAGTGTGTTCCAAGACACAATGATTGCGTGCCGTGGTGTTGGGAAAGCAGAAAGGACGGCGTGGTGTGTGGAACTACGTAGGAGCTTGACCCAGGTAAGAATATTTTTGATAAAGAAAAGAAAATACAAGTAATGAAACAAGTGAAAAAGGGTTTAGCTAAGCTAAGCCTTTTATCATGATGATACCATCAGCCTTTTGGAATTTGGTCGGTCGACAATCCGTGTGTTGTGTTCTGCTCCTGCTTTTGTGTTTGCCATCCCATTCCCACTCTATCCACACTAATGTTATTTTATACAATAATAAAGAACACTTCGTTGTGTACCACTAGACTGTATAAGATAAAATAAACATAAAGAAAAGGATCCTATCTCCCCAACCTGATCAACTCCAACCCCGAGCTGATAGCTACAGGAACAGGGGCAGAGAATGAATGCCGTAAGAGAAAAGGAAATAGGAGAGCAGTAGCCTAGCAGCAGTACTTGCAGACCAGACTATAAATTTAGACTAGTGGAGAGTGGAGACACCAACATACAAAAGAAAAAGAAAAAGAAAAATCAAAAGACGGACAACATTCCTTCCATTCCATTCCATCAGAGCGCATATGTGAAAATGAAAGGTCGTTTTGAATTTGCAAAGGGTCCTGAGTTCAGATTAGATGAGATGACACAGGAAGGCGTGGCGGAAAATTAAGCTACCCAACCCAGTGAAAGAGATTGAGTCATCATTTATACCACTCGTCCTATCCTTTTCTGCCTTGTTTCTTTTACCACCACCACTAAGAAATCAAACTCCATCTATCAAAGGAAGGTCTCTCTCTTTTAGTCTCCGTCTTCATTCATAACCCTTTTTTCCTCCATCAGGGAAGCTTAGGCGAGGGCAAGCTGATAGTATCATTATGTGTGCAAAGAAAGAGGAATACTTTTACCAGGGAGACTCTTCTCACCCTATCCATAACATACAAGCTTCCCAACACCAACACCAACTACACAACAACGATTATTTGTTTGGAGGAACTACGGACGCCTTTATATCCTCCACCCTACCAATACCATGGTCACTCCCTCCGGTTCACGCTCTCAATCCACTACCAGTCCACTTCAACGGAAACCACGATCTTTTTCTAGTCCCTCCCCCGCCATCATCATACGGGAGCGGGGGTTTATTTAACACAAGAGTTAATCACTTGAGGATCTTATCCGACAGTTTTGGAGCTGAGTTGGGTAAGCTGACCGCTCAACAAGTCATGGATGCTAAAGCTCTCGCTGCTTCTAAAAGTCACAGTGAAGCTGAAAGGAGAAGAAGAGAACGAATCAACAACCATCTCGCAAAGCTACGCAGCTTACTCCCAAGTACCACCAAAGTAAGTTGTAGTCTAATAATCATTAACGCCTGCTGTCATGACTCATGAAAAAATAGTTCAAAAAAACTTGTTAATTTGTCAAAAAGAAACCATTCACGCGTACCCAATATAGCAATTATGGAAGTATCATACACCTTTTGTCCACTCTTTTTTGTTTTGTCTAATAATGAGCTTTTTTCCACTTCAAAGACATGTACATCTTCCTAAGATTCTATTTAGATGGTTGGTCTGATCAAAACCTGTTCATTTAGACGCAAAAGGTTGTCAAATTTTCTTTTTGGCCCATCTTTTTTTCTTCTGTTTTCCATCTTTTCATTGAAAAAAGAGAGTAATACTTTTCTTTTGGTTTATTCCAAGAAAGAGGGGGGAAATAATGAAAATGATTGAGCGTTGTTACGATAAAGAGAAACCAAGAAGCAGTTGAAAAGCTTCCATGGAAATTTCTTTGGTCGGATCATAGATCAAATTAAGATAGATAAAGTATCATCCCGTGAATGTTTTTTTAGACTACTTTGATACAAAATTAATTGTGTTTTTGTTTTGGTTAACACTTTGTAACATAGACGGATAAGGCTTCACTGCTTGCAGAAGTAATCCAACATGTGAAGGAGCTTAAACGGCAAACTTGTTTGATCGCAGAAACGAGTCCTATCCCGACCGAAACGGATGAACTGACAGTGGATGCATCGGACCAAGATGGTAAGTTTGTGATAAAAGCTTCACTTTGCTGTGAAGATAGGTCGGATCTTTTGCCTGACCTAATCAAGACATTGAAAGATTTACGTCTAAAAACACTAAAAGCCGAGATCACAACGTTGGGTGGGCGTGTAAAAAATGTACTCTTCATTACCGGAGAGGAAGACAGTGGTGTTCAGCAGCAGCAGCTATGTTGTATTAGTTCAATACAAGAAGCATTGAAATCGGTGATGGAGAAGACTTGTGGGGGTGAGTCTGCTTCAGGTAGTGTTAAGAGACAAAGAACCAACGTCAGTATTCTTGAACAAAGGTCTCTTTAACTTACAAAGGGCCTTGAATTTGACCGACTACTTTTTTTTGTTTGTGTGCTTTCTACAAGTAGAACATATGTCGATGGTGTGTCTTAAAGAATGAGTTGAATTGAACAAGAAATAAATTTTCTAACCTGGATGGTTTTGAATTGTGATTCTAAGTGAGGTCTGGCGTTAGAAATGAAACCCTAATGTGTCTGCAATGTTGTGTAGTAGACTAGTAGCTGATCTGATTGGACGACAATAATTTTTACTTGAAAATAAAACCGTATGGTTAGAGAAATTATATCATAGGTCCGGCCTACCACATTAGTCGTAGTCTCATTCAATAATATTTATCCACTTCATCACTAATTGCCAACTCAATTTTTTTAACCAATGAATCTTCACTCATAATTTACATGTCACTTTAAAAATATAATTTCTGAAAATTATATTAATTACATGGTTGATTAGTGGCAGAATGTGTGGTTTTCATTGGCTAGGGATTACAACTGACGTGATAGGTTGGGCCTATGATATAATCTCTGCTATGGCTACGAGGTTGCAATTAATGTTGTATAACAAAATAACCGATGTCTTGTTTGATTCTTTGAAAATGTAAATGTGATTAGTATTTTGATACGAGAGTTTGTTGTCTTTGTAATTTCATTTGACTAGGTTCATCTATACTTAAATCATTTAAATTGTATGAGTGAGAGACTCATGGTCAATGATCGAATCAAATTAGTCATAATTGAGTTAATTAAAATTTTTAAAACCTTAACTGTTAACCGAATAAAATTATTCATAACTGAATTAATCGAATTAAACTTCTTTTGATTAATTTAGTCAGTTTTTGAATTAACAAAAATTTATTATAAAGTTTAGGTAAATTATATAATAGATTACTAAATTGTGCTAAAAACAATCTTTTTAGTCACTAAACTTTCATTTTATGTTAATTTAATAAAAGTTTATTGACTATTTTATAATATATCAAAATTTTAATGATTATTTTATAATTTTTAAAAGTTAAATGATCAAATATATATATAATATGGTATTTAATATATAATAATTTCGGTTAATTCAGCTAATTAACTGATTTTAAACTGAATTATCCGATAATTAATTTTTTTTAAAAAAAATTAATCGTTAATCGAATTTACTTAAAATTAACTGATCAAATCAAAATTAAAACAATAAGATGTAAATAATTATATTTCAAAACAAAATTTAAAAAAAAAATATTCCATGGATCATTTTGACCACCTCATCTATAGTCCTATCGAATTAAATAAAAGATCATTTTATTTTATACAATATCTCTTTGTAAATTAATTTTTATAAATTATATCTTCTTCCTAATACCTTATATATTAATTCTAATATGTTAATAAATAAATTTCTTAAAATAAAAGCAAGCATATTTGGTCACGTATTTCCTTAGGTCACGGATTTTAGATCTATTAGAAACACTCTTCTTCTTTTTCCTAAAATTCTCATTTTTCTTTAAATAGGATTAGGATTAAATTTAAAATTTATCATAAAACTTTTAAAATAAAGAAACCCCAAAAAAACTTAACCCACAAATAAAATGAGACAAAAAAATAATCCTAGACCTGTTAAAAATTCTAAAATTAACATATTTGTTTGAACTGCGAACAAATTAATTAGAAAAACCCTTGAGATTCCATTAATTTTGCAATTATATAGAACTACCCGTCTAAGATTATATTCTTGAAGAACTCATGTCTCAGAAGATGTTAAAAAATTAGGAAAAAAAATGAGGTTAATTTTTGGTTAAATAAAAAATTTTATGATTAAATTGAATAAAAGTATAAATATATTTTAAATATTTAATTAAATTATACAAATTAAAAAGAAATCGAGATTAATTTGGGTTATATAATCATTTTAAAACTAAATTGAACTAAAATATGATTATATTTATATATTTGAATAAAGTATAGAAATTATAAAAAATACAAGTCAATTTCAGGTTAAATATAATTTTTTAAGATAAATTAAACAAAAATAAAATTATATTTAAAATATTAAACAAAATTATAAAAAATATAAAGTAATTGAGGTTAATTTCAGGTTAAATACAGATTTGGAAGACTAAATTGAATATAAATATCAACATATTAAAAATAATAAACTAATTTATAAGAATAAAAAATAGGATAATTTCAGGTTAAATGTAAATTTTTAGGATTAAATCAAACAAAAAAAAAATAACAAACTTAATGTATAATTTACCTATTTTATTAAAATGAATTTTATTTATTAATAACATGTGACACGCAACATGTTTTAGTTGGTTTATAATTTTTTTAACAAAAATTAACTATAAAAAATATCCAAGGTCACAATTGATAGCTTAAGGGACAAACCGTCCCAAAAAAACTTTTTAAGAAACAACTCCATAAAGAAATATATACTTTAAGAGTCTTGGGACCTTTAAGCCTATATATTTTATAAATGTCATTATAAGTAGCTCGACTTAAATAATATATATTATTTATTTGTTGCATGTGTTCATAATGTAATTTTATATTAAAAAAAATAATGCAATTTTGATACCTATGAAATTATATATAATAAAATTAGCTTGCACATGTAATTATATTCAATTGATTAATTAAATTATTATTTTTATATTTTTATGTTATAAATTTTAAATAAGTAATTTTTTTCTACACTCTAAGTAGAGCTAGTATTAGAATCATGATTTATCAAAGTATGATTGATGAAGTGATATGAGAGACCCTTTCATTAAGTTTGTAATTACTAGTAAATAAAGATTTATTTTAAGAATAACATAACTCATATTCTCATTATTTACAGTTATAATAAGTTCAAATTACTATATTTATAGTTTTATTGTCACTAAAGAAAGGAAAGGATGAAATTTCGAAACACCTCAAAATTCTTGGCTAGGACCTAGGAACATATCCTCACAATGGAAAACCACAATGTAGGTTAAACTCATGATTATATTAATCACCAATAATTATTTGGTACACTTATGCTACAAATACTTTAATTTTAGGGTTTAAATTTAGTGGTTTAGAATTTAAAGAACCTAAATTTTCAACATTTTACCCTAAAATATAACCCTTAAACGTTACACCCTAAACCCTAAAATTAAAACGTTGGCTTTGATCAAACAAGAACGCTAGAGGCTGGAGCTGTCTTGTCTCCTTCCTTTGATGCAAATTATAAATCTAGTGTGTTGCTGGATCTGTCTTAGGAAGAAGGTTGCAGGAGAGTTCATTCAAATCACATATGGATGGTTAGTGTTGAATGATAGTTTTCAGCATGTTGCTGGACTTAAGTTGCAGCCTGTTCCTTTCCAATCAGTACCATGTTAGTTAACTTAATAATGCAGACTGGGATATGGGAACTCATTCTGACAGTAAACTATAGAAATCTTCTGTGGTTGAACAGAGTCCTCTACAGTTGCATCCGTAGAGCCGTTCTTTTTGGTGAAACCAATAGTTTTACTTCTGAGATTTGGTGACCTTTCAATCATGTAATTGTAATTTGTAAATGTCAACGCCAATGCATATCAATTCCAGCATGCTGCAGCCTGCATGTCCCATGTTTGTTCCCGTTGCCTCTTCATGCTTTTATCACAGCACTAAGAGATTATTAGGTGAACCTTGTTCACCACGTCATCCATGATTCAAGCAATCATGATCGCATGTTTCATGTTTTCACACTTATTCCACCAAAATGGTCAAAAGTAGTAATGGGTGGGATTACAATTCCTTTGTCAATATGTACTATATTACTCTCATTATATTTTCTCTAACCGTGTAAAATTTGGCCAGCATAAATACCAAACAAGTTGAATGTGCATTTGAATACAGGAAAAATGAGGCCTAGTTTCATTTAATAAGTTTGACGTTGGTAAACCATAATAAAGAGATGATTAAAATCCTTAATTCAGGCATTGACTTCATCATCTCATCCCAAGTAATTAACGATTGCTAGAATGAAAACCTTTTTAAATCTAAAACAATAAAGTAAGAGTACGGTTTTTCCCCCTCACATCCACTGCCCACAAATTTCACGTCCTTCTCTCTCTTCTCCGAACCTTCCCCTTTATCCAATGTATTCAACATCAACTTAAAAGGAATCATTGAATTTCCGACCCCTATAGGCTATATATATATACTCATACCAGTTCCCTTCTAGTATAAAAACAAGCACTGGCACACCACACAATCTACTAATTAACCCTACAAACATTAAAAATCCAAAAGTGAAAGAAAGGAAAACAAATGGATAGAAGCTCAAGCTGCGTAGATGGAAGCATAACTATTGATTCCCTAAACGTTTCCATTTCTCCTTCGTCTCCGCTTACCAAATATCCCGACTCTCTTTGCCGCATTGGAAGCAGCGTGGTTTTGGATTCTGAAGATGAATCAAGAAAGCTCCCATCTTCCAAGTACAAAGGTGTTGTTCCTCAACCCAACGGCCAATGGGGTGCTCAGATTACAGATATACGAGAAACACAAACGTGTCTGGCTTGGCACTTTCAATGAAGAAGATGAGGCTGCAAAAGCCTATGATATAGCAGCTCAAAGGTTTCGGGGTCCTGATGCCGTCACCAACTTCAAACACCTCCAGAAATCTGAGCAAAATGACATGGAAAGGATCTTCCTCAATTCACATTCCAAGGCAGAAATCGTGGACATGTTGCGAAAACATACCTACAGTGATGAACTGGCGCAGAGTCGGAGAAGCTATGGCTCCGACCGGAATGGGAAACCAAAGGATGCGGGATTTCGTAATTCCTTTTCCTTTGGTCTTGAGCTGAAGGCGCGTGAACAGCTTTTCGAAAAAGCTGTGACACCAAGCGATGTGGGAAAGTTGAACCGACTCGTAATACCTAAGCAGCATGCCGAGAAATACTTCCCTTTGCAAACTGGGAGTGATTCCAAAGAAATTCTTTAGCACTTGGAAGATGCGAAAGGGAAAGTTTGGAGGTTTAGGTATTCCTATTGGAACAGCAGCCAAAGTTATGTGTTAACAAAAGGGTGGAGCCGCTTTGTTAAGGAGAAGAACCTTAATGCCGGCGACATTGTTAGCTTTCAGAGATCCACGGGGCCGGATAAGCAGCTTTACATTGACTACAAGGCAATAACCGGGTCGGTTTCAGGTTCGACTGGACCGGTTGAAATGGTCCGGCTATTTGGTGTCAACATATTTAAAATACCTAGAGGCAGTACTGGAAGTGTTAGTCTCGGTGGATGTAATGGGAAAAGGACCAAAGAAATGGAGCTGTTGGAATTAGAGTTGAGCAAGAAACAAAGGATAATTACTGCTTTGTAACATTACCTAATATTCCTTATTTTTCCTTTTAAATTTTGTTAATGCTCAGAGTCAGAGGGTGTAGGAAAGGAAAGAAATGGGGTGCAGTTTTCGCTTGCATGTTGTAAAAGTTGAATTGTTTATTACAAGGCAAAACTGAAGACAGCTTAAATTAGATGCAATACATTTCTTCCAAAGAAGATGAAACGGATAACTGTCATATTCATATCTTTTTTGCTGTTCTGACATTTATCATCTTTTTGTTGGTTCATAGCATATAGAGGATGAATAAGGATAAAACAATGATTATATTTATGAATTGACGTTTCATAAATCTTTTATACACTTACATATGTTAACAATAAATTTTAAATTTGTCTTAAAGGAAAAAAGACTTTAATTAATAATCTGCTTAATTAATTTGTTAGGAATTATGAAAAAACTGCTTAAACTTAGGAATGAGGCTGCGGTTTTATTCTCTGATCTGACAAATAGGTGTAAAGTTAAGACTAGTTGGATATGATAGCCATCTGGGAACAGATTTTTTTAGATATATTACTAAAATTACAATCGTTTTAAAATCAGTTATTACCCCTAAATTATCGAGAAATTCAGAACCTATTTCCCTTCTCGCGTCGCTTATACTCTTCCTCGCATATTCCATCCATCGCCGTTGCCTCGTCCGTTTACCACCCACGTCCGTCCACCGCCATCGTCCATCTGAAGCCCTCACCTCGTCCGCAGTTTACTCCACCCGCGAACGTTTCTGTTAGGTAACCCATTTAAAAAAAACTGCCTTCTATTTAATTTTTGATAGCAATGTTTCGTGATCTCCCTATGAACGTTTCTGTTGGTTGAAAGCCGCATATTTTATTTGTTTCGTGATCTCCCTATGGACTTTTATAATTGGAGTGAAGATATTTATTATTCTTTTTTCCACAGAATTCATCCCCTTCCATGTTTCTGTTTGGCTACAGTCTTCTCTCTTTTCTTTGAGTTGTACCTGTTGCAGTCTCTGTTCCTAGTTAATGTTGCAGAATATACATTTTCTTAAATGTTATCACAGTTTCATTACACTGATGTGCTTCTTTTTTTTTTCAATCCTTGATCTGATCCAATGTTTTGCTTGTGTGTCCATTAAGTAATGGGGTAATCCGTGTCTTCATCTGTACTCTTTTGATTGTTGGACATCTTTGTTAAACATCTGATTGTGTTGTATACAAATCCCTTGCAAACGAAGTGAAATACATTCTTGCATTGTTTTTATGTTGTACTTTCTAAAATAATTGGATATATTAATATCTTTATGGGGTGAAATTTAGGCCCAATTTACTGTCATTTTGGGGTACTTGCCTTTGTGTCATTTATCTCTTTAGCTCTGCAAACGCTTCTACCAACCAAGTTAGTAGTAGATTAACGATTCAAGCATGATTTAGACAGGGTTGTTAAAGAGGTCTTGTCTTGCAACCAAGTTTTGGATTTCATATCTACATAAACCAACTAGTCTCCCCAAATGGAACTACCTCTATAACATGCTAAAACTTCTTTCGTTTAGTTGAATTAGGAGGTCAATCCATGTGTCATGAATATCTACATGATTGTCTTCCAAGGGATGAAATAACTAATTTATCTTATACGCTACAAGTGGTAATTTTCTTCACTTTTTATATTTGGTTTCAGTCTCACATTTCTTAAACATTTGGGTAGGCATTTTGGTATACTGGTAGGTTTACAAATTGGGTAGTTATGGTTGGTACTACTGTCTATCTGATTACATTCAGATACTGACATGAAAAATATAATACGAACAGGAGAAGACCCCCTAATAATTAACATAATTAACTACTCATGTCTCTAAACCAGTCATAATTAACATCCAAGTAACCCTTTCAATAAATGACTTTTTAAACTCGGCCACAAGGTAGGTTCAAATTCAGAAACCTATACCTTAATGTCCATATCTCATATTTCTGGTAACCATTTATAATTATTCCTCCTTTACTTGAGTCTTTTTCTTCTGCTTTTTGAACTCAGCCACAAGGTAGGTTTTTTAAATTCAAGTAACCTTTTTGAATTAATGGTTCTGCAAATATGAATGATATCGACCTCATCATTGCCACCATCATTATCATCGTCATCATCATCATCCTTTGTTAGAGTATTAGATCTAAGAAAAGTCTGTTTCTTAGCGGGCCCAATCTATTAAAAAGTTAGTTATAACAAGCATAGGTTATCCTTCTCTTCTCCAGGCCCTTATAAATATTGTTAACCTCTCTGTATTTTTATTATCCCAATATTCAATGAAATACATTTTCTCTCTTTATTAGTTTCTTAGTTTGTTAGCTATAGTTTCTCACATGGTATCAGATGTTTTTTCTGATGATTTTTTACTTTCGGTGTGCTGCAATTCTTGTCCGTCTGTTCGTCTTCTATCATTCCAAGCAGTAGTTGCTGTGGTGCGATCTAGATTCCTGTTTGGTGAGATCTTTTCTGCAGTTCTCTTTGTGTTTTTCGGTTGTTTCGATCTGCTTTCTCTTTGCTCTGTGTTTTTATTGTTTCGATTCTCTCTTGGATTTTATCTTGGATTTTTTGGTTTTCTGCTTTCATGGCTAGTGACGATGCTTCTTCTCTGGTTCTTTTGATTACTTGTCCTAGTAATACTGACAGTGCTATGTTGTCTGCTAAATTGTTTTCCACAAAGAAAATTAATGTGATGCTTGATGACAATAACTGCTTACTGTGACAACAAGTCTTCTTAATAATCAAGACTCATTGCTTACAAAAATTCATTGATAGTAATGTTACTCATCCTCCGCAGTACTTAAATCTAAATAATTAATTAAGTATTAATCCTGAGTTTGAAATCTTTGAAGAGCAAGATGGAGCTCTTGCTACTTGGTTGCTATCTACGATTAGTCTGTCTGTTTTGCCTCACCTTATTGGCTTAAATACTGCTTTTGAGATCCGGAAGACTTTGCATAGGATTTATAGTGGCAAAACTACTTCTAGACTAATGTATTTCAGGCGTTTACTTCACACACAGAAGAAAGGAGATTTGACAATGAGAAACTTCTTGATGCAAGTAAAATCTATTTGTGATAATTTAGTTAGTTGTGGTGAAGTCAATTACCTTCAACTATGTTCACAAACATAAAGACAATTGGGGGTTAAGCTCAAGGCCTTGCAAATCGATGGAGGAGGTGAGTTTGTTGCTTCCAAAAATTATCTTCAACTATGTGGCATTGTTCATAGAATGTTTTGTCCTTGTACCTTTGAACATAATGAGATTGTAGAGAGAAAACATAGGCAAATTGTTGAGACTGGTGTTACTCTTTTTGTTATTGTTTTTTTGCCCCTTAATGTTTTGGAATGATGCTTTTGCTACAGTTGTCTTCTTAATAAATAGACTACCTATTAAGGCTCTTTTTGGTCAGTCACCTAAGGAAAAATTATTTCTGAGCAAACCTGATTATGATAGGTTTAGAGTTTTTGGATGTTTGTGTTATCCTTATTAAGACCCTTTTAACTCCATTAAACTTCAGTTTAGGTCAGCAACCTATGTTTTTCTTGGATATTCTCCTGATCACAAGGGGTACATGTGTCTAGATAAATTTGGTAGGATATATGTGTCAAAACATGTTTTTCGTTTTTACATTCTCAATTTTCTAAAAACTTAAATTGACAATCGATCTTTCTAATAAGATTTTTACGCTTTCATTTCAAAAAGCGCGTATTGACTTGAATGTTGTTCAGATTTATAGCAAATTCGAATTTCTGTGAACACATTTAGCGACGGATTTGTTAAGGAAAATTAAGATCGAATTCGATTCTCATCGAAACAACATAGTTCGAGTCGGTTTTTTAGATTATTTTGACAACTATAGGTGTGGTTAGTTAGAAAATTGGAATCTAAAATTTGATTTTAGATTATCGGTTTACCGAAGAGAAAAACAAGTTACGATGGTCGAAGCCTGAGGCTAGTTATCTCAATTTGATTTCTTTTTAAAATTTACTTGCATTTTCCTTTTTGAGTTCATTCGTTTTTCTTCATCTACTTTATTTATATTAGCTTCACTTAAATCAAACCCCCCATTTTACTTACTATTCACCATAGTCGGAATAAAAAATCTAACGATATCATGAGCTCGTTAGTCCCTGCGAATTGAGCCTTATTCTCTCTACATTACTTTATTTTGTTTTATTTATCTATTTTGAGATCAAGGTATAGTTTATTTGACAATATATGATACTTGTCACTTAAATAAAGATACTGATTAGTTTATATGTTTGCTTTGTTCACTCTAAATGAACTTTTTATATTTTGTCCGTTTAGACTATGCTACTCTAATGAAACTCAAGTACTATGCTTATAAATGTAATTTCGAGGAAAAAAATCACAGAAACAGAGCAACTAAAATCTATTGGAATTTCAACTAAATATATACAATCAATCATTAATTTCAAAACAGAAAAATAGAGACTAATGAAAAAAATAGAAAAGAAAAAACTAAATAATTACTTTGAGGTCTTAAACTTTGATGACTCTTTAATGAAATTTTGTGATAACCAAGCTTAAGATTGAAAGTAGTCGAATTTTGTTAGGTTTTCAAAAGTCCACCCTGCCCACTTCGTGCGTACCTCCTCATATCTACTTCTAACTTCATTTTTGTCTTTTCTTTCCCTTCATCCTCCTATTTAAATTCAACATTAATCATTGACGATAAAGACTTACTTATTGATGCAAACATCCAATAGCAAACCTCTCAACTCCCATCTTAAAGTACCTTCAAAATGTATACAATTACAAAAGTACATCAAGCACCATATATACACAAGCCTTTGTGCTGTGTAGGGTAAGATAAAACTTCACAACGCCCAGCATATATAAACATATTCTATTCTCAATACATATTTTATATAAAAAAGAAAAAAAAAATCTTTAACTTTCGAATAGGGACAGTTTCATTTGTTCTCTTTTATAGCAAATAAAGCTACAAATTTATTCTCTCCATACATCAAGATTGTTTAAGGCAACTCAAGCCTTTAAATCTGTTGTTTCTTGTCAAGATCTAAAAAAAGAAGATAAGCAACTAAGCCAACCACAGGGATAAATCTAAGATAACTTACTACACTTACCCTGCTTTTTTCGACATTTTGTAGGTTCTCACCAATCAACCAAGGTTGGAAGATTGTGTAAAGACATATGTCCCAAATGAAGGCATAAGCCAGCCTTTCCGAACCCAAATAACTTACCAAGTACTGCCATCTATCTGTAATGTTTCCAAAATCACCATCCATTCGACCATAAAGACCCCATATTGCAGATAACAGACATACAGCCCCACCAACTATTCCCACTAGGGAAGCACCATTTGTCATCGCCGAGCCTAGCGGAGAGAGCTCCCCAGGATGGCTTTCTGCATCAACTTCATTCAACCGGATCGCCATGTAAGGAATTAAGAATGCTGGCATCACATAATGGAGGATAATGCAATTAGACTTATCACACACACCAGAAAGATTTTCTAGGCTGATTAGACTCGGATATTAATACTTGAAAGCTAGGCAGCAGTAATACTAATACATCTTAATGCAAAATCAAATTTATTATAGTTTTGACTTTGAGAGTTTTGAAGGAAGCATACTGTTGGTGAGAAACATCTGCAGACCCCATAGAACATCGAGGGAACTTTTGTATCTGTCCCTCTTACAATCAGAGAATAACAATGGAGCAAACATCAGCGTCCACCCAATAACAAAGTTGAATAATCCCTCAGACATCTGATCGATAAATATTAACATTACATTAGTAAGCCTTTCTGGAAAAATAATTAAATTCACTTCCACAAGTGATGCTTACAGGGTGAAGGACTGGGGCATCAATCAGACGAATGCCAACTGCTCTGCCAAAAAAGGGTTCCATTGATCGCATAGATCATCGTCAAGGAAAGAATACAATAAACAAAGAAAATATTTTATCTAAACTCAAAACAAACAAAAAAAGGTGGAGAAATTTCTTTTATTGAGAAGCCGAATAGTATTACAGAATCCATGGAGTTATTGAATGTACCAGCATTCGTCAAAGGCAGAATAAAGAAGAAATTGAGAGAAAGACCAATGAGAGCGTTTATTGTGTCCGAACTGATAGCCCACACAGGATCTCCCTGGTTAACTCAAACACCAACCTTTCAGTTTGAAAGAAATGAGGAGAAAGTGAGAGAAATGAAAAGGGAGCGCTTACAGGAGCATAGGGAAGCAAAAAGAGCCACAGGATGTAAACAGCCTCAGCGGTCCACAGGGCAAGCTGAAGGACTCCCCTCAGACGATGACTTCCTTCCGAGGTGGAACTCAAGGCGGTGGACTTGCGGCGAGACGCGCGGCATACAATGGGCGTCGAATGGAGGATAGAAAAGGGGGTTGTGGGCCATGGTTTGCAAGGATAGTGGCTGGGATGGAGATGAGAAATTGAGAGTGAAGAAGGGATGCAACTGAAGGATGTTGGTCTTGGAAGAGCAGAAAAATGGGTTTGGCACAACAAAGGTCGTGTTGCTAGTAAAGCCATTCCCTTCACTTCATCGTCATATCCCGGCTTAGGATTAGCTGATGAAAATAAGAACAAAAAACGTGGCCGAGTTTTGTCAAACGTGGTTCACTCATCGGCCGTTTATTTTTTGGGTAAACTATTCGGTGATCGTTGAATTATATGAGTATATTTATTTTTACTATTGAATTATCAAATTTATTAATTAAGTCACTAAATTTATTAAATCGATCAGTTTTAATAATTAATGTTAAAAAAATTAACGTAGAGATAATGGGTTGATGATGTAGTAATTAATAAAATTTTTAAAAAAATTATACATTTAATATTTATTATTTATTTATATCAATTTAGTCTTAATTTTAATTTAATTAAATAAAAATAATTAATCAATCAGATGATAAAAAATATCACTATCGAATTAAATAAATTTATTTTATTTAATATTTAATATATTTTTTCTCTAATAAGATGATAACACCAACGTATAAAAAATCAAAAATAAAAAAAAAATGTGTTTGGCGTGAGGTTTGAATCCACAATCTCACAGGTAAAACCCCCAAAATAAAGGAAAACGATGCCGTTTTATTTTTACCACTACTCCAAATAAAAGGAAACGATGCCGTTTTAAAGTCCATTTCAAGAGACAAGGCCTTCCTTGGTTCTATGCTATATCTGCCTCTGTTTTTCCGTAATCCGTTGAGGGAAAAACAAATCGTTCAGACGGAATTGTTTTCCCGCGCATTTTAATTGAAGTTCTCCGATCATGCCTTCAAAATCCGATAGCACCGAAGGTACTACCGTCTCTCTCATCATCATTTCCAGATATGAAATCTCGTTGATAATTGTCTTGATTGGTTGAGCCTCGCTTCTTACTTTTTCCTCTTTCAAAATTTAATTTGCAGCAATCGTCCTCAACTACGTGAACGAGGTAAACCTTTTCGCTCTTTTTTTTCGGATTTTTGTTAAAATATTACGCTTAGGTTCTAACTTGTGGTTTCAAATAGGTTTAATTATTTTATTCCTTGTTTGGGTAATTTATATTAAGTTTATTGTTAGAAGGAAGTAATTAAGTCTTAGGTATCTGGAAAAGGATCGCAGTCAAGTTATTCTATTCATTATTTCTCGCTACTTCACTTGAAATTATTTTCCATCATTTTGCGTTATTTTCTTGACTACCAAATGGAGATTAATTATGTCTTTTGATATGTAGATCTTTGAATTGGACGGAGGCAGGAATAAAATAGAGAGCTAGATATAGTTCATCATTAAAATGAGAGAGTTCAAGTCATCGTAAACTATAATAATAATCTGGTGACGATGATGATGAAAAAAATGATGGTGAGATTATCATTTTTGATAAGATTAGAAAAAGGCTATCTCAGCTTTTTCCGTCCAGTTCCTTTATAAAAAAAAAAAACAGAATTAAGATAACCAGTCGCTGATAGTTCAGTTCTGCAAGTACTTGCTAGTTGAAAACTGTGTTCAACCAGACGTTTCTTTTTATGAACCAGCAAAATCGGCCTATAAATTCTCAAAATGTTGCTGATTCTCTACAAAAGTATAACCTCAAAAAGGCTTCCATTCAAAAAGCATTGGACACTCTTGCTGATAGCAGAAACATTTCATTCAAGGAGTATGGTAAGCAGAAGATATACCTTGCTCGTCAAGACCAGTTCAATATCCCCAACAACGAAGAGCTAGCTTCTATGAAGGAAGAAAATGCCAAACTGCAGGAACACCTTGATCAACAAAAGAAAGAAATCACTGAGGTTGAGGGAGGTAATACAATGATAATCCTCCAACATCAGATTAGTATTCTGCTGAAGGGGTAGCAGATCCATATCTTAAGATTCTAACCTTTAGGTTTAACATTTTTATTTTATTTGAAGTGAATGTTGTCGTGTCATGCAAACATGGATATATATTGTTGTTGCAGAAATTAAAAGTTTGCAGTCAAATCTTACTCTGGGATAGATTCATGACAAGAAAGCTAAACTGAGGAAAGAGGTACGTGTTATGTCTATTTTGCCAATATGGAAGGTTTTCATTTATCTTCGTCAAAACTGGTTGCAGAAGTGAGAAATTTTTTCACATTATTTGTTATGATCAGGTTAAAGTGATGGAGGACAAATTAGTTAAATTGCGTGAAGGAGTAACCCTGGTTCAGCCAGAGAAAAAAAGGGCTGTTGAAGCCATGTATTCTGAGAAAATAAACCAGTGGAGAAAGCGGAAAAGGATGTTCAAG
This sequence comes from Abelmoschus esculentus, assembly GCA_035048815.1. NCBI lineage: Eukaryota > Viridiplantae > Streptophyta > Magnoliopsida > Malvales > Malvaceae > Abelmoschus > Abelmoschus esculentus. The sequence goes on from JAUCBN010000048.1 coordinate 14,552,555, forward strand.
GATCTATGGGATGCTATTACGGAAAACTCACCTAAGAATCTAAAGGAATTCAAGGTGCCAACGCTCCATTCTGTTAGTAAGAATCCACATGATGCATCATAAAAGTTATCTGACAGGACTCATGTTTGTTTGCAGGAGGAACTGGGGATCGAATATGATGAAGATGTTGGTGTGAATTTACAATCATTCTCTGAGCTCCTTCAGCATGGGAAGAAGCGGGCCAGAGGTCAGTAACTTAGTGCGAAGCCGTACATTTTCGGTCGTCAACTCAAACACATTTGTTGGTGTTTCTCTATAGATAAATCTGGTTCAGATATTTGTAGTTTCTTCATCCTAGTTAGATCTAAATGTTACTTCTGGATCCTTCAGAATGAGTTACTATTTAAAATTCCCATTGCACACCAATGTTATTGTTAGATCATTTATGTAATGCTAGGTTTTATAGAATTATAACCTTTGAATATTAATATTACAAGCCAAAGCATTATTCTATGAGCAAAACATTTATCACAAGCCCAATATTGTATATAAATATAAAGGGATGGCTTAACGCCAATCCATTATCCTTTTTGATGATGATCCATATTTAGGTTGTATTTAGTATCTTCACTAAAAGTTTCATAAATCATTTCAAAATTATCACAAAACGGCTTTGCATCTTATGAATGTCACCCTCCCCCAAATTGTAAATTGTAACTGTGCCGAAAAGAAAAGGACTAGAAACCATATTATACACTCAGTCACACAATGAACTCACCAAACTTACAAACATTTAATTTACTTGTGCTCCTCAATATCCTGTCATTTGGTACAATTCCTCAATCCTCACAGAAAAAAGCCCCTTATTTGTAGTAAAATGTTGCTTACCTTTCATTAACTTCTAGCCATATGTTCTGTGGGTTCACTGGGTGCTCATCATCCTCGTCTGTGTCTAGGACTTCCCTTTGTATTCAGATCAAAACTTGAACCATCATATTTATCGTCTCTCATAAATAACCACTTCCTTTTACAATAGCTGGATTGGGTCCGCTTCGTTGAAGGACAGTGTCCTAAGGTATATGATTCCCTCCCCTGAACTTTCACTAGAAGAAGAATTAGACATCTTGATTTTCGGTGTCTTCTTGCTCCGATTCAACTCCTCTGCTTGACCAGGGACGGAGCTAGGATCAAACGTTGGCAGGACTAGAGTCTATTAAGCTTTAAAATCTAAAATAGGCGTGACAAAAACATTATTCGATTATTATTTAAATTCATGGGGACCCCAAATATTATTATACCAAAAAAATTTGGGAGGGCCGTTACATACATACCTCCGGTCCCTGTGCTTGACTACCTTGATTTTCCTTATCCTTGAAAATTGTTTCATGTTTTTCAGACACTTTTTTTGTGGGTATGGAGACTGTTCTGATCATCAGGATCACAGGAATCAGACCGAGAGAGTTCCACTGCAGCTCTTGCTGCTGCTGCATAAGGCAGCTGACGCAAAGGCTGCTTGAGCTGCATAAGCAACACCCCTGTACTTTTTCCTTGTTCTTGTTGAATCAGACAACTCATCATCATCTCCTGCATTGTCACTTACCAAAACTGAGGTCTCTAGCTTGGGTAGGCTTTGCTTCTTGCTTACATCCAAATTTTCCTGTATTGGTGACATAACTAACATGCCAGGAGTTATTTCTATATTTTAGCCACTTGATCCTTAAAGTAATGTACATAGTACATACCGCGGCGGAAACTATGGCTTCTTCAAGTTGTTCATTCTCAGCAGCAATCTGTTTGAGCATATTCATTTCCTTCGGCTCTGCAAGTTTGGTTGTTTCGTTGACAGCTGTTATATAATCTGTGCCTGTGGGAGCCAAAGATTAAGTTATAGAATACTGCAGAAGTCGACTAAACATTGTTCACAATTCGCAAGAATTGCTAGGATCCGTATTCTGCGTGAAATCATTCATAATGCAAATTAGTGTTTGATCTGGCTATCGCAGTGGTTCTAGCGCTCAGTGTCATCAATACTGTCTTGCCTCTGAATCTTGTAACTAGGGGTGAGATTTTAACCGAGCTATGTAAAAAAAATTGAGTTATTCAATTTGATATTAATTATAATTATTTATCATGTTATAATATGATTTCATTTTAATTTAAACGACTTTCTCTAATCATATAAGATATATATATTTATATTTTTTTATATTTGACTATATTTATTTATATTATTATATATCAATATATATATATATCATAAATATTTGAGAAACCCATCTCAAACTTAAAAATAAATCATCTCATTTCTATTAATTTTGAATTATTACAGTTTCTATTTTATAACTCAAACTTTATTTAAAATTTTAAGTAGAGTCAAATTTATAAATTTTAAGACAAATCGAATATTTTAGACTCGAGTCAAGTTTTATTCAACCGTAATTCCTAATAGATTTAAAACTCAGAAAAATAAAAAATAAAAAAAATAACTTGATTAACCGGCAAAATGTGCTTACTTACAAATGGTTGCATTATTTGCATTATTTAAATCTTTTATATATTTGAACGTATTTTATTTTATTTTATTACATATAAATAAAATTTATTATTTTATGTGACATGTTGATTGGACGGAGCATCATATGGAATGAATTCTTCAGTAGATGAAGAATAATCCGACACGGTAACTCTATCGAGACTACGCGCTTTTTGAGGTGAATATCAATATAAGCAGCCATACAAATGACAATAGAGGTTGATACTATGCCAGCATCATTAAAAAGGACCACACAGTTACAACTTACAAGCTCATTAGAAGGTTGACTGGATTAAACAACATAAATGGCACTAATAGTAACCACTATGCACATTATTACAACTCGAGCATAACATCTACTGATTCAAAAGTTGACGGACAAATTTCTGATCTATGCTTATTTGTGTGTGCATTTCGTTCATTCATAAAATATATAGACAAAAAATTTATAGGGACATCGATCCTTTCAGGCCAAGACTTTCCAAACAACAATAAAAAAAATCTTTTAACAACTTCAATTATCCCTCACAATAGAGATTTTGAGCCAAAGAACAAGAAAAGGTTCGGAAGAAAACCAGACCATTTAATGTAATGCATTGTTTATAAACAAGTATCTTCTAAAAAAAGACAGCTTAATTCTCAGCATCTTCTACTCAATTTCAAAATGCAGATAGTATAATTTGCATTAGAAAGTTATTCCTAGTTTTCTGAAAAGAAGCGACAAATGGAGGGGATGAGAGACTCGGCACCATGATGATAGAAATGGACACATTTCATAATTCATTATGGCCTAAAAAAGCAGACCTAGAGTCTCCAATGATTCAAAGCTTAATGAGTAATGAATGCAATGCATAAGGCCTTAGAAGGAATACAAGCTAATAAATAGAGGAATTATGTCACTTTGCGGCACAAATATTGTTGGTAAACCACACAAGTCCTGTAACAGAAATCCCAAATGCTACCTAATTGAAGACGATAACAATAGAAGCACAAGTTATTTAAGAAAGGAAAGACATGCACAACATGACATTTATTTCTTCAGCACCTTATTAAGATTCAGGGGTACCAAAGGAAGGTACGGAGATGAAGTCATATTAGAAGTATCAGGCTTTGAGATTGATCAGACAGATTTCAGAGCTCCAAAACAATTAAGAAAAGCAAGCGAAGAGTTCGCAAAAAAGCAAAAATAAAATGCTGATATAATCATATAATGATATTGAAAAATACTTACAAGAATTGGGAAGCACAGATTTTACACCCTAAGAACAAAAGAGAGAATCACATTAAGCATTTATGTTTTTAACAAGATAAAATGCAAATTAATACAAAGGAACCAGAAATATAATTACTCACTGAGATGCACCTCCACTTCAAGATGACTCCTACACGACCAGTGCAAGCACCTCCAGAATTATTGAGCCATGGATCAGATATAACACGATTACATTAGGTCATGCATATCTCTAGAATATGTTAAAAGAATTTAACAGAAAAAAAACAGTGAAAAACTCAAAAGATAGGCATGCTAAGCACGATCACAACACAAACAAATTACCAAGGCACCACATAAGAAAACATAGGATACAAAAGTTGGCTGAAAACATAGTATAGAAGAATAGTAGTAATCAAAATACATCTAACAAAACACAACAAAAACTATTCAAGATAATCAGCTTTTAGGGTGTCAAAAACTGCTCCAAATTAACAAACCAAGGTACCTTCTCCTGGGTGCCATTTAAGCAATTAAGCACTGGAGGGTTGCCCCAAAGCAGTAGCAGTTATCCTGAATGAAAAGTCAAATTAGATTTCCAAGAGCGCAAACCATGATGAAAAGATAGAAAAGAACAGACACATAACAAGAAAAGTAACAAATGAACCAGCAAAAGCAACAACCATAAAATACAGGTAGAAACTAAAATAAAAGGAATTAGGGAGAGTCACCTTGCTTAGTTTAAAGAACAAAATTTTGTTCTATAAACTCATAGGAAACTGTATATTTTCACATTATTCAACAAAGTTCAGCAGGTAAAAAGATGACAGATTATCACAATGGCCATATCAGGAATGATTACAAGAGATAAAATGCCTTTGGCCAGTTGTCTTACAATAGAAAAGTACATTCCACTGAAAGAATCGCCAGTAAAGTGTACTCCTGACCAAACATCACCCTTTTGACTTCAACCATGCCATAAACAGTTCCCAAAGCTCTTTGTCCAGCACAGAGAAGATAAAGACAGAATTCCCAATGATTAGAGATCTAAATATGAGTTAGGTCACAATGTATAGATATCTAGGGCAACACGTTTCTGGAGACATAAAATCAGCAAGATTTTTCACTTGCCCGTGATGAATGGATGAGCCAATGCCTGAGTTACCGTCATCCTCTTCTCAGGATCCAGCACAAAAAGTTTCTCTAGTAGGTCTTTGAAGTTGGCTACCATCTTCAGATCCTCACCAGGAGAGCCAACAATAATTGAGCTGATATCTTTTGCCTTTATGTTGAGAATCATCCTCTTTATACTCTGAAAGGCAAAATTAGATTTTTCATCAACAAAAGGGAAACCATTACTGAAAACTTCTATCAATATTTCTGCATTAAGCATTTCAGAAAAGGAAAACAAACCTTTTTAGTAACGGGATCCTCTTCTGCAGCATGAAAATTAAGATCTTGATCAAAGTGTTGTTCTGTAAATGCTCCCTGAAATAAATAAAAAATAGAATAAAATGTCACCCGCACAAGCAAAGAAAACTGCATATTGTAAAATAAAAAATGCACAATATTTTCTCCAAAAATAAATCATTCATACAAATTGACAATGTACCTTACGCAACATCTTCTTTGGGAAAGGACCTTTTAGTTCCATATGAAGGCGGAGCATGTCATTGTTTGTTGGACCAGGGAAAAGAACTTTTCCAGCATATAGTTCATACAAACAGCAACCAACAGACCACATATCCATTGGATGATCATAAGGCAAACCAAGAACTGCAGATGGAGAAATATAAATATTATACCTTAACCCAAAGATATAATAATGTAGTGATGTACAGATTTCAGCCAACATAAGTAAATAATCCAACCACCCTAAATAGTAACAACTTCATATTAGAACTTACTTATTTCTGGGGCACGATAAAAGCGGCTTACGAGGTATGGTGTAATTTCATTTTTCCCGGCAAACATGGCATTACCAAAATCACAAAGCTTCAGCACATTTTTGGCCTCGTTTACCTGAAAAGAAAGCATGTCAAAGTGAGCAATCAATTGAAAAAATAACCACAAAGAAGACGGCGAAAAATAATACATACCAGCATGTTATCGGGCTTTATATCACAATGAAGAACACCGCAGTTCTTTAGATGCTTAAGCGCAATAAAAAGTTGCTTAGCATATGCTCTGACAGCAGTTAGTTTAAGACCAATATTGCGACCAAACTTCTTGAGAACTTCACGCAGATTCATATGAAGCGACTCAAAAACTAAACATAGATGATTCCTGTACTTGAAACTCGACAAAAAACGAACACAGTGGCGCTTATCCTCTGGATCTGCACCAGCTAATTTTTTCAATATTTGGACCTCAAGCTGACCAGCTTTGTGCCTGTATCAAACCAGAATTAACACAAAAGCACGTGGCAGGGACAAGGTCAGAGAACTTGATCTCTATATAGTACAAAAATATAATATGCATCAATGAGGAAGTTTGATCACTCACATTGTTTCATTATTACGAATGATCTTTATAGCCACTTCTTCAGGAAAACTGGCACCAGCCTTGAGATCCTTTGCCCGCACAACAGTTGAAAAAACACCTTTCCCATGAGCAGCAGTTACTTCATATCGTCCGTCAAGCACTTCACCAAATCGATAGCCTGGAAAGGAAGGAAGTTACATGAGTACAAACATATACCTGAGATTTTGTTTGACAGTTGTATCATATATGTATCTCTGTGTCTGTGTACTTCTATAACAAAAATTACAAATTTGTTAACTTACTATAATATCCTTCAGCATCATCCCAATTGTCATGAAGACCACTTCTTACAACTGGCAGTCCATCATGTTTACCCTACAAATACACCATATATATCTGCTTTAATACCTATTGTACCAGCTCTAGTAAATAAACAAAATTAAAACCATGTATGAGACAACAATTATGCTAGGAGAAAACAAGTTAACTAACCCACAGGACGCATTTTATTAGGAAAAAACAACCAGCCCAACCCATACAAAAAGTCAACTACAATACAAAGGTTTCCTCAAAATGAACAAATAAGAACTTTTCAGTCAACTTATAAACTCGTGTATAGGTAGTTGTACACAAAAAAGGGGATGATTGAAGGGGAAAGAAGCCAACAAATCAATCCTAACCTGAGATACCACCTCATTCAACTCATAATCCAGATATCATACAGGCAAAAGGAAAAGGCCAAATCGAATACATACCAATTTGCAAACTCCAGTTGGAGTTTCTCCAAATATATCATCAGTGAAAATATCATCTGACCTTTCACTCTGCAGAAATAAATAAATGGAAATTACGCACCTCAATGGCCAAAAAAACAATAGCCAACTTCAGACACATCCAAATTAAGATTATTTAGAGTGCAAATTAAGATGCACTGGAATAGAAAAATACCACACCTTCGGAGTACCCTCACCAAGCCCAGCAGAACCAGATGTCCTCTCCACAGCAGCTTGCCCATTTTCTGAGGGTGACTTCTGAACAGACAACAATGGTTCAGCAACATAGATAACTTCATGTCCAACAAGGACATCTGGACCAGCAGCAGCAGCTCTTGTTTGCCCATTATTCTCCACCGGCCTATCATCTGGTTCAAGTTAAAATATATATATTAGCTATCTGTAACAGATCATATGAATATAGGCTTATCCTAAATTAAAGCTATATAACGCTAAAAAAATCAGGTCAACAAAATAAAAGATAAGAGAGTGAAAAAAATTATTCACAACCACTGCAACAAATTGTGTCTGTTGCAGCTACAGCTTACTCTTATATTTCTCTAAGATGGCTTGCCTTCGCTTCCTACTTTCCTCTTTGATTCTATTGAATTCTTCCTCTTCTTCTTCAGCAAATTTTAGCGCAATCATTTCATCATAATCATCTTGCTCCTCTTCATCTCTGAACAAAACAGAAATATACAAAATGATAAGATTATGAGAAAAAAATAACCATGAAACATTTTTTTCAGATAAGATATACCTTCTTAGTTTATCATCATTTCTTTCCAATGAATCGATGTTAGAACCAAGAACTTTTACCATTTCATTCTTCCTTAATCCGTCCCGGTTAATTTCTGTTTCATCCCCTTTTGAGTGTGTGTATTTCTTATAGCTACCTCGATAACCAAAGCCATCTTCAATTTCAATATTCCTATCTTTATCCCTACTCCTGTCACTTCTCCTTTCCCTCTCCTGTTCTTGGTTCCATTCTACTGTTTTTTCCTTTTTCCCATCTCTATGTCTGTCATTAATGTTTTTATGGTCCCTGCTCCAATCTCTTTCCTTCTCCCTCTTTATATCTCTATTCGCTTCAATATCGCAGCTACTATCATGAATCTTCTCTCTTCTCCTTTCACCATCTAGAACCTTTTCCCTGCTCTTGCCTCGCTCCTTCTCCCTTCTCCTTTCACCACTCATGTCTCTATCTCTACTCCTCGCTCGCCCCCTCTCCCTTTTCCTCTCACCAGAAATAATCCTGTCCCTACTCCATTCAACTTCCACCTCCCTCTCTCTGACTCTTCCATGCTCCTTCTCCCTTCTCCAATCCCAATCTCTCTCCCTTTCTCTGCTTCTCTCTCTACCTTGTGTCTCCATATTGTGATGCCTTTCTTCACCCACATATCTGCCAAAACTAACACTTTGTTCCCTTATATCATTCCTAACTACATTTCTACTACCATGTCTCCCGTCCTGACTAGGATCAGGTTCATGAAAATGACTTCTTTTCAAAAGAGCCTCCTCATCTACTATGCTTTGGGATCTTGATCTTTCCCTCATAATATATCGTGACTCAGATCTACTCCTAGTATAATCATTATATCTTGAATCAAGTGGTGAATTAGCTGATGTCTTGAATTTTTCCCCAGAACTCTCAGAGGACAATGACTTCCTCATGTCACTTAACTTCCTGTCATCAGCCTCTTTGACATAGTCATGGAAATTGTTTTTCTTGCCACTTCTTGAAGGCAACCTATTGATATGACCATCAGGGACAACTTTAGAGGCCAATTCTCCTTGAGACTCAACATCTAAATTTCCTGAGAGACTAGCACGACTATGCACCTTATCATCACTGTTGTCACCAATCTCTCTTACTTGCTCATCCACAGAATTACTATTTTCGCCAGCTCCCTTAAGAAAAAAAAAAGATGTGAACAAAAGAACTAAGTGCACAAGCTTTCAACGCGTCATTCTTAAAAATTGAAAGTAAAGTAATTGCAACTTGCAAGCATATATATGCAACTGAATAGTAAGCCATAAGTCTCCACTGAAACGCCTAGGTGGATATTATTTGCAATTCACGCATTTTCTTTGTGTATTAGTGCATATGAATGTGATGCTCACTCGGTAATCTAACAAGCTCTCTCAAACCAAGAATCATTATCCAAGTACAAAATAATCCAAGATATGTCCAATAAAGGTTCGTCAGGGCACCAAGAATAAAGGGTTCAAATGAGAATAGTGAACATAGCTCAGTCAGCAAGCAACAAAAAGAACTTCTTAACTTCTTTTAAGTACTATACAGCATTCAAATTTCAAAATTTTGCTAGATAAAATTCAAAACCAAGGGAGAAAAAATTTAAATATTTCAAATTCGTCTTTCCTTTAAAACTAAAGGAAGAGCCGGTATGACCTCAATTTCTCGGTAACTAATAGGCAAAAGGAAACACAATAATAGAAACCACTAAATAAAGCCGTGACAATTAAAACAGGCAAGGGTAAACTGAACACACCGTATCAGAAACAACTCCGATGTCGCGAGATTGACAAGACTTGACTTCGGTTGTCGGTTCCTCCTCAAGAATCTCTCCTTCCTCGACGTCATCATAAGCCTGAGGAGCCAAGGGAGGAGGAGCGAAGGAATTTTCACCACCGTCTCTGGCTTCATCTTCGTGCTTTTTGCTACGGTGTCGGTGGTGACGGTGGTGACGGTGGCGGTGCTTGTGGCGTTTAGAGGATTTATCTGGTTCCTCGTCGTCGGAAGGAGAACGATGGTGCTTTCTTCGATGAGAATCTGGCGTGTCGCTAGCCATGGGAAGTTAATTGCAGAAAATCTAGGGCTAAGATTAGGGTTTTTTAATGTGTGAATTTTTTTTATATTGTTCGACAGAAGGAAAAAAGTTTTACTCGTGAAAATTAATTTCCTTTTGGTATTAATGGAGTTTAAAATGCAACTAATATACCACGTTATCTATTTTTCTATTTACAGTTTACTAACTGATTCAAATAGGTTTAAAGTAAGATTTAAGGTGAGCGAATGAAATTTTTATCTTTAAACTGATTTTTAATATTTTAGCTATTGAATAAAATACTTTTTTTTTCTAAATATAAAAAATAAAATATATTTATAATATTTTATATTTTTGAACCACACAAATTGTTTTTGATAACATTTAAATGACGAATAAAACATTTTACTTAATTTAAAAAATTAAATACATAAAGATATTTTTAACCCTTAACGTTTATAATTTTTATCGTTTTAGCGTTTATTCTTTTTTTATATAATTTTAGTCCTTAACCTATATCTTTTTGACAAATAGCTTATTTTTTAACTACCATGATAACTATACCGTTAAAAATCTAACAATAATGACACATCTAACCTATCAAATACACACACATATATATATATATGAAATATAAAACAATTAAAATTCAAATAAAATATTAAAAAATTAATTAATTCTAAATTAAAATACTACTAAACATTCTCAATTCTAACTACGATAGAATCAAAATCCTACCTTAAAAAATAATTAATTTTATTTTAGAATTAATTAATTTTTAATATTTTCTTTAAATTTTAATTGTTTTATATTTTATATTTCATATATATATTTCATATATTTCGAAAAACAGACCGCGTCATTGGACTCAGGACGTCGAAAAACATAAAATGGGACCAGGTCAAAAAAGTCAACTACTGACGTCAGCACTGGTCAACGCTGATGTCAGCAGTGACGTCATCAGGTCAATACTGACGTCAGCAGATGATGTCAGCAGTGACATCAGCAGATGACATCAGTAGAGAAATCTGGTTTTTCCCAGATTCAATCCCTTTCTAAAATTCGAATAAACATACTTCATTGATCAAAACGATTCAAAACCAAAACTTTACCTAAAATTTACCTAAACGATTCAAAACCAAAACGATTCAGATAAAATCATCAAAATTATTTTTCAAATCAAAATCATTTTAGACCTCACAGTCCGAGGGTTGAACCTGGCTCTGATACCATTAAATGTATCCCCTAAAATTTACCTAATTTCTTAGATTAAAAGTTAGGGTTTACTTATGTCATACCCTGAAATTCATCCCCAAATTAAAAGTCAAAATCCCTAGTTGTGCCATAGAATTTGGGGATTAATCATTCAGACCTTTAGTGAGTAATTCTACCATTTTAAATCTAATATCAATTTCTTTCCCCATTTCTTGTTTCGATTATGATTTTGGGAGATTTAATTTCTCCTTTAATCATCCTTTAATTTCTCTTGATTAATTTGTTTCCGATCTAAGTAGGTTAACCCCGAAATTTGTTTTTCAATTACTCATTTGTTATCTGCCAAACTGTCGAGTTTTGTCTTACCTATTCTGATCTCTATTCCGGTTCTGTCGATAGGTGAGTTTCTGTCTTCCTTTTTTACCGATTTGTGTAACGTGGTTATTGATCGGTTTTTGGTTTGGTTTCGTTAAGTTTCTTTGGATCGTTTTTGTTGAGTTTACAAGTTGGTTGTGAGGAGAAGGTTTCGGTTTTGAAGGGGGGTGTTTATTGAAGTTTTGTTTTTGGTTTAATCTGTTTAGGAGAAGTAAAGTTTTGGTTTTGAATCGTTTTGATCAAGGGAGTATGTTTATTCGAATTTTAGAAAGGGATTGAATCTGGGAAAAAACAGATTTCTCTGGGAATTTTCTGGGTTTTCCAGATTTTCCGAGAAAATCCAGAACCGAACCAGTCTGGCCCGTTGATCACCCGACCCGACCCGAACCTGACTCAACCCGACCTAACCCGACCCGGCTAACGTCACTGTTGACATCATCTGCTGACGTCATCTGTTGATGTTAGCATTGACGTGATGACATCACTACTGACGTCAGCGTTGACCAATGCTGACATCAGCAATTGACTTTTTCTAACCTGGTCGCACTTTATATTTTTCGACATCCTGAGTCCAATGGCGCAGTCTGTTTTTCGAAATTCAAACCCGAAGTGTCGTTTTTAGGGCTTTTAAGTTCGAATGTCTTATCTAGAAGATGTCTTTATCGGATTCTGAAATCGTTTCTGTTTGCTTCAGGTGACGTGGATTCCGACCCCGAGCACCTACCTCCTCCTCCTCTTGGACGACCTCCTGTTCATCAGTCCTCGGGACCCACACGTGAGTTTCGTTTTATTTCTGTTACGTGTACTTATCTGATAGTGGCATAGTAGTGTGTCTAACGTTCTGTTATTCGTAGGTTCTACTCCTACTCATTCTAGTGGTAGAGCCGAGTCCAGTAGACGCCATTATCGACGTTGAGCCTTCTGTTTCAAGTGTGTTCTCTTCTTTAAATTCCGTTATTTTTGTGTATACAGTTTCTGTCATATATAAGCATGTACATACATCATTAAGCCATGTTCTGTTAATAAGTTACATTTCTGATTCTGATAATTATGCATGTCTCTTGCTAGAATATAAGGCTTGCATTATGATTCTGTATCTGCATATGATATTGCATCTAGTTAGATTATTGTTCGGAGGAAGTTAGTGATTTATTCACTTCTGTTCAGTGGTTCTGTATAATACCGCTTTTGTTTAGTGGCTCCACCTGCGGGTTGAGTTCCACTTCTGTTTGGTGTGATGGAGTTAGAGTGGTTCAGGGGGGAACCTACTCTTCTGATGGTGTTCGGAGTTGGGGTGCATATCATGCATACTTCATAACATCTGCATTTCACTGTTCTGTAATCCTGTTTATCTGCACACTAGAGACACACTAGGCTCCCTAGCTTACACCCTTTCAGTTTCCTGTTTCAGATAACAGACCTAGTCAACGTACGATACTTGGAGGATCCTTGACTCAGTTTAATAATATTGTATGTTTTACAGTTTTATTTTCGGATTATAAACTTTTATCGGATATTATTTTTGTAATAAGGACTTGAGACTTTTACTCGGATTTTTCTGAATTATTAATGTTTATTATTTATGGGTTGAACTTTATATTCTTAAACGTTTAACTTTTCAGTATTTAAAATTATTAAATAATTAATAACTTTTCCGAATATCAATTTAATTTTACAAAAACCCTAACATGCAAATCAAGTTACAGTAAAGTAAACCCTAACTTTTAATCTAAGGAATTAGGTAAATTTTAGGGGTTACATTTTTACCAAGTGAATTTTCATTAATATTATATTCTCACCCACAACCATATAATTATCAACCAACTTTAAAAATATCTGTTTGGTTTCAAAATCAATCACAACTTTATGCTCGCTCAATCAATCTTTACCTAATATGACATCAAAACTATGAAAAGACAACTCCATCAAATCTATCACACACATGACCTTAAACCATCAAAGGACATCTCCTAAATAATTTCCTAACAATAACCGTCTTTCCGAAAAAATTAGTTACTCGAACACTCATATTTAAAACTTTGATAGGTGTTGAATCCACTAAGAAATAAATGCTTGTCTACTCCTTTAAAATTTTAATGTAGTAAACGGGATCAACCCACAAAAATATGTCAAAAAATGTATGTCTTAACTAAACTAAGTTTCTAGACTAGTGCGGGAAAAGAAAATTAGGGGTGTTTGTTTGTTTAATATTAAAAAAAAACAATAATAGGTGAGGTTTATGTGTGATTTTAATTAACCCTAGTCAAGTTTGTTAGCAATGTTTCATTTTAAAATATTATGTCACAGACTTTGAAAAATAACTTTGGTAATTTTTCAAGTAGCTTGATTTTTAAGTTAATTGATAGTTTTCAAATAACTTAAAAATTCACTTCTTTTAAGGATTAGTAAGCTAATAGTCTTTAAGTTACCAACGTTTATTACTAGCTTAACGATCTAATAGTCCTTAAAATGTTAACACTTATTATCCAGGTTAAGTCCTTTTAATAGTTCTTTATAAGAATTAAATCTACCAAATAACTTTAAGCATTAAGAGACTATATATATATATATATTAAAAGTGATAGTCCTCTCTAATTAAATATATAATTTTATACACTCAAAAATCATAGTCTAGGTTTTCTTTCCACTAGCATCAATAGTCCACGAATAGTTGTATTGTACGTTTAGTCCAACATACACAATAAAATAAGCTCTAAAGATATAAAAATACTTGAAATTGTAAAGAACAAATAAAAACAAGAATTCTCATTAATAACTGAATTGAAAATCTATAAATAAGACTTGGCTAGAATGAAGGGTATAACTACTTATAGTGTAGATGGAAGCGAAAACGATTTGTAGGTAAACGAATTATTTTTTCTCTTTCCCTATAATCCTAATTATAGGCAAAGAATTATACATCAAGTAGGGATCTGAGTTACAATACAATAAAAAAAAACATAATCCTACATTAAATACAATTTAATGTTAAGTAGAAGTCTAACAAATGTAGGATCTTCTTCTCCAAGCAAGAACGATAGTATTGGATTATGCATTGTATGCTTCTACTTCGCATAAGTCATTCGTTCACCTAGCGTATGTGTTGGTGTTCGCACTTTAAGTTCTTTCACATCATTATACAATCGTTTGCAAGCTAGTGTTAGCATTTGTCATTCACTCTCCAAGGTTCGCGATTGGTAGACGTTCGTATAAGCTTGACGTTCACATATCTTCTGCTCGCATTCACTTACATCAGCATTTAACATCCTCTTTCATTCTAGAGAATGGTTAGTTCGGAAATAGGATGGCACCGTATATTAATTTTGGAAAAACAAGGGTGCAATTGGAAAGAAGGAAACAGTTTGTGCGAAAACATAAAAGAAGCGAAAGTTTGAAAGCGAAGAGCAAAAAGAAAATATACAACTTCCGATATAAGCATATAACTGGCGATGCAAACACAGTTGGTAGCGCAGCATTTCCTCGCCTTCTCCGCCGCTCCCTCTATTATATTACCTCCATCCTGCAATTCTCCGCTTGCTCATTAAATCATTTGCTTTCTTCCGCTTTCTTCAATTCTTCTTCTCTATCCCCCTCAAAAAAATGGCTTCTCCTCTTCTCTCCAACACCACCATCTCTTTCTCATTTTCCCTCTCTTCATCTCCTCTTCCTCGTCTTTTCCCCTCTGTTTCTTTCTCCTCGATTCGTTTCAAGTCAAATCCAAGACGAATACTCACCGTTCGCTCCAAGATCCGGGAGATCTTTATGCCCGCCCTCAGTTCTACCATGACCGAGGGCAAGATCGTATCTTGGGTCAAATCCGAAGGCGATGTACTCTCCAAAGGCGAGAGCGTTGTTGTTGTCGAGTCCGACAAGGCTGACATGGATGTCGAGACTTTCTACGACGGCATTCTCGCTGCTATCGTTGTTGGGGAAGGCGAAACTGCCCCTGTTGGCGCCGCCATTGGTATCCTCGCTGAGACTGAAGATGAAATTGATGAGGCTAAGGCCAAAGCTGCCTCAAAATCTAGTGCTTCAACCCCATCTGCTCCTCCTCCTGCTCCAGCTGCTGCCTCAACTCCAGCTCCTCCGAAGTTGACGGCAGCTTACGCGGCTCCAACAGTTACGGAGGGGCCGAGGAAGACTGTTGCGACACCATATGCAAAGAAGTTAGCGAAGCAGCACAAGGTTGATATTGAGTCTATGGTGGGAACGGGTCCGTATGGGAGGATTACCCCAGAGGACATTGAGGCAGCCGCGGGTATTTCGCCTTCGAAGTCAAATGTGGGACCTACAGTGGTTGTGGAAGCGAAGCCTGCAGCACCAACGAAAGATACAGTTTCTTCTTTCGCCCCTTCCGGCTTTCCTCCTCCAGTTCCAGGCTCCACGGTAGTGCCATTTACGACAATGCAGACCGCCGTCTCGAAGAATATGGTGGAGAGTCTTTCAGTGCCCGCATTTCGAGTGGGGTACCCTGTGACTACGGACGCGCTTGATGCCTTGTATGAGAAGGTACGACGAGTTGGATTCTTCGACTTGGTAAATTGTTTGTGTTTTGAATTGCCAAACTGGTTTTTAATTCATCAGTTGCTATTTTTATTTATAGGTGAAACCAAAGGGTGTAACAATGACTGCTTTGTTAGCGAAAGCAGCTGCAATGGCACTTGTGCAGCACCCTGTTGTGAATTCAAGCTGTAAAGATGGCAAGAGTTTTACTTATAATAGTAACATCAACATAGCTGTAGCTGTTGCTATCAACGGTGGCTTGATTACCCCTGTCCTTCAAGATGCAGATAAGGTTAGTGATCCTTTATTTTAATATTTAATCAGTGGAATCAATTGTAAGCATTATTTGTCATCGATAATATGTTGTTGTAGATGATTTTTCAATAATTTTCTTATAGCTTCCAAGAGCTTGAATGGTTAATTGTTTTGGAATAGTTGGATTTGTATCTACTGTCTCAAAAATGGAAAGAGCTGGTGGAAAAGGCCCGGGCAAAGCAGCTTCAGCCTCAAGAATATAATTCGGGTTTGTAATGCTTAATGATTTTACCTCTGGTCCCACTTTCAGTAGCTGGTTGATATTTGGTGTCTAGATTATAGAGTATATAATACATCAATTGCTTGCAGGGACATTCACTCTATCCAATCTGGGAATGTTTGGAGTGGACAGGTTTGATGCCATTCTTCCGCCAGGTCAGGTGAGTGGTTATGGATGGATCTTCAATTCCAACTGTTTGATTATATTTCTCTACACTTGTTAATTATTCTTTGGAGTGATGACCAGGGAGCTATCATGGCCGTTGGAGCATCAAAGCCTACTGTTGTAGCTGATGCCGATGGATTCTTCAGCGTGAAAAACAAAATGCTGGTGAGTGCAGTTTCTATTAGAGAGCCATTTGCAATCCCCTTTAGATAAAATTTTCTTTTGAACTATACAAGATAGGATAAATTATTATGTCTATCATGAACAATACAGTCATTTATTGTTAATGCTTTTAAGTTATCTTGTTGCGACTGGAAGATTATTATATTTATAGTTTCATATATATGCAAATATAACAGTAAAATGATGCTGGGATCTGCGGCTATCCCAATAAAGTACAATATAGGTACAAGTACTAATTTTGCTGAGTAATCATCATTCTGTTGAGGAGATCACCTGTTCTTCCCAAGTTATATATAAAAGGTAATTACTTTTAGGGGGAAATGATTCCCTCCAACAATGGCTGCCTCACTACCTTGATAGGTCTATTTACTTCTCATATTACTGTCATAGTGTCATTGGCTACCTTGCCAATATTTTCATGTTTACTTTATTCGTTGTGAAAAACAATGGCCAGCTCTAGATGCCCTGTCCGCATTACGTTCTTAATCGTGGTTGGTTGTGTAATCTCAACTACACAGGATTAAACATCAGGGGGAATATAAATAGTAATAAATGAGGCTTAGAGTCTAATTGTTAATTTATCAATTTATACTTTAAAAATCAGGAGTTGGGGTATAATTTGCTTAATTTTGAAATTTATAGGTTCCTAGGAAGTATTTAAACTGGAAAAATGGTGGGTTAGGGATTAATTTGCCCAGTTTCAAAACTAAGAGGGACCTAAATAGAAATTTGACCCAAAAAATTGGGGAGCCAAGGTTTTGTCTACTTTCAAAACTAAGGGGGCCTAGAAACAATAAATCCCAAAAACTGTGGGTGGCCAAGGCTTAATTTATCATCTTTAAAACTAAGAGGGACTAAAAGGACAATTGGAACTTTCATTGAGGTGGTGGGAGCCATGTCCCTGTGTGTTTGTGTACTCTATTTTATTTTCTAGTATGGTATAAATATGACCCTGACTTAAAATTATTGCTGGACTAAGCTAGGGATGATAAGCATTTACACTTTACAAGGAACAATAGTCAATTACTCTAAATACTTTTCTTGTATTTGGAAGAATTTTTTAGTATTCCTATGGTGTATATACTAACTCTGGTTATCAATTTCAAATGCATATTACAATCTTTTGCAGCCCACATTTAGGATCAGAATACTTTTATCACTCTCTCTTGTCCTCTTTTCTGCAACTTAGCTTCCCGTTTTGCTCTCTGCTATTGATAGAATAGCTTTTTCTTTTCTCCTGGCTTCTAAGACATATTCCTCAGTTATGGGTAGTACTATTGAGATGCCTAATCCTATTAGCTACCCTAACATTCATTGTTCACTGCGAATGCCCTCATGTGAAATAAAGAGGATATTTGTGAAGGTATGTTTGATTTTGCCAAAAACTCATAGATCTTCAGTAAATAGACATGGTGTTGCTGATTCAAAGGATGAACCTTCCTTGATTAGCTTCTATTGGTAGAAGCTGGTTCATTTTATGTTTACTGAGTCGATGGCTAGGTAATTCCCAAATATAGCCGTGATATTTCCAAGATGCTGTTTTAGTACAAAATGTGTTAGATTAGTTAGAGAAACAATAATAAACTATACTTTATCCAAAATCAGTAAGGTTTAGTTATAGCCTATATTTGAAGATACTGTGTCACCTTGACAAAGGATAACATTCTCAAGTAACTCAACTACACTGAGGTCTTTGTTTGACGTCTCTGTCCACCATCTCTTGAAGGATTAAATCTTTTAATTATGATCTTCTTAAGGGGCACAAGTAGGTTTTTGTTTTTTCTCGACATCCATTCAAAATTAAATTATTTTTTAACATGAATTTAATTATTTTTTTTATCGTGTTTGGAGTAAATTTTTTATCTAAATCTGAATGGGATTCAATATTTCCTGTTTGTCTAATATTATTTTGTTGCATTGTGGTGGTAAGAGCCTAAGACGTTGGAGCTGGTACAATGTTAGGTTTCACAACTTAGAATGTGATTCTTCTATTTCAGGTGAATGTAACTGCTGACCACCGTATTATCTATGGTGCTGATTTGGCTGCCTTCCTCCAGACCTTCTCAAAGATTGTTGAGAACCCTGAAAGCCTTACTTTGTAGATGTTTATGCATTGAAGTCTCTTCGAGTCTTCTAATTCAGCATCAAAGCTGAGCTGATTGTCTGTCAATTCAAACAGATGACCTAGCTAAGGAACTTGTTCTCTGTACCAGTACTTTGTATTTCACTGCATTTCATTTTTTGAAATGTTTTCCGGTTCAATCTCATATGCAGTTGAATTAGATGTTGGAAGAACGTAATAAATAAGGGATGTTTTTTTTATATATATAGAATTAAATGAAATTTGCTTTATTATGAATGGTTGTTTCAAACATTGTTCTATACGTGACTAGATTTTCCCTAAGAATCAGTCTTAGTGCTCTTAGAAGGCGGTAAATAGTTTCAAACCAACTTTATAATTTAAATGGTAAGGTAGAATTATTAAATAGAAATAATAATAATAAAAATGTCGGTATAATATTATTAAAATTAAATATTCTTAACAATGCATGAAATTTAAAAATATCTTCAAACCCTAATAATCCCAAAAACAACTGAAATAAAAATCTCTGGTAACTAACATACTGGAAATAATGAAAAATAAATATCCGGTTGAGAGCTCCGAGTACCAACTTTTAGGGTTGAGTATCTGAAATGTTAAATTAAAAAGGGTGAGCTACAAAGCCCAGTGTGTCTCTAAAGTGCATTCACAAAACATACTATCACTCGGTTCTCAATCACAGATATATTAAGTAAATATTCGCAAAAATTAACACAATGAGTGATAATGCAATGTCACAGAGAGTGCAGTCCCATACTTCGAACGCCAATCACAATGATGGCAAAGCCAACCGGTCACAGTGGGTAGTTCCCCAGAACCCCTCACCCCTTATTTCACCAAACACAGTTGTGGTAAAACCACCTTACTCCGTACAATACTCCCCATACATATGTAATGCTTAGCAATGCAAATGATAACAAATGTCTCAACACAGATAATCGTATGAAATACTAGTCACGCAGTTAAATAGTCCGATCATATAGAATCTCAGGTTCACAATATAACAGATAATCACATAACACAATCTAGCACAGGAAGAGAACACACCTCTCGAAGCGCAAATACTACTGCTGACACGGACGTTTCCCTCGATCTGAGTTAGGTCCTACTCTAGCCGAGTCAGAGCCTACAATAAATTCTATTAATTAATCTTATTCTAAAAGTACTACTATGCCACCTAAAAGAACTTAAAAAGAACACATACGCGTATAACGAGCGACGCTCGCAGGAGTCGATCGAACACGAGACGGAAGCGGTGAAAGTAAAACGTCCTCTTTAGAGTCGACGTCGTCTGAAACATAAAATAAAATATTCGAATCAATATTTTTAATTCGAATATTCCCTAAATCTTAAAATAACACTATCTTAAAAAAATTAAATCTAACTAGAATATATTCACTATACCAAAAATAGATCGAAGTTATTTTCAAATTCAAATACTTAAAACTGTTTTCTTTCTTCCCTGTACACGTCTTCAACATAAACAAAATGGGTCCCACGATTAACATCAAAACTTTAATTTTCAAAGCTTATTCAATTACCCAGGCTACCGATTTCTTTTCCCAAGACCAACACACCACTGTTTTCACCCAAACCCTACCGATTTCTTTTCCCAAGACCAACACACCACTGTTTTCACCCAAACCCCACCGGCAACCCCCTAAACTTGGATCAAAACCCGACACAACCAATAAATTAATTACCATCAAACACTTACCGAACCCCCGATCCAAACCTAACAATAATCCCCAACCATCACAAGACCCACGTCAACAAACCTTAAACACGACGATCGAACCAACAAAATCACCGACAAACAAGAATCACCGACGTCGACCAAAGCAACAACCCAACCACCCGATTCTTATAAATCAAAAAGCATTCCTTACCGAAAAACTAAACCCAAGCACGACCAACAACAACTCATCTGTAAAATGCCGGAGACGAAGCTTACTGATCACTGGATCGAAAGTTACTCGATGGATTGACGATGAGACTTTACCAGACGAAAACAAGGAAACGATGGAGAGGGAAAGAAGGAAGGAGAACGGCAGAGAGAGACTCATCCAATTATAAACCAAAAAAAATAAAAAAAATAAAAAGGAGTTATATTTCAGATTGGTTTAGGTTTAACCTTGAAATTCCGATAATACCCTTAATAGAATCCCAAATTGAATCAAATTAGGGCTCAATCAAGATTGGGGAATTTCATAAGTTAGGGATTTTTCTTAGATTGATTTTAAGGGTGTCACAATTCTCCTCCCTTAGAAGAAATTTCGTCCTCAAAATTTACCTGATGAAAAAAGATGCGGATATTGAGCCTTAACAACAGACTTAGGTTCCCACGTAGCCTCATCGTAACCATGATGGCGCCACAAAACTTTAACCATCTTAATAGTCTTTTTCCTTAACACTCTCTTGTCCTCCTCAAGAATTTTAATTGGTTCCTCCTCGAAACTCACGTCGGGTCGAACCTCGATATCCTCAACCGGGATGATGTGGGATGGGTCAGATCTATAACGTCTCAACATAGAAACGTGAAACACATCATGTATATGCTGTACCTCAGAAGGTAACTCAAGCTGGTAGGCAATTGGCCCCACTCTCCGCAAAATCTAATAAGGTCCAATAAAACGAGGACTCAGTTTACCCTTCCGACCAAAATGAAGTACCTTCCGCCATGGAGATACTTTCAAGAAGACTCTATCACCCACATCATACTCAATATCCCGACGTTTTAAATTCGCATAAGATTTTTGTCTATCAAAAGCAACCTTAAGTTTATCTCTGATCATTCTAACTGTTTCCTCCGCTTCTCGAGTAATATCTGGGCCCAATATCCTATGCTCAGTTAACTTGGTCCAACCAATGGGTGTACGACACCTACGTCCATACAAAGCTTCGTAAGGTGCCATCTGAATACTAGCCTGATAACTGTTATTATAAGCAAACTCTGCCAAGGGTAGAAAATTCTCCCAACTGCCCGGATAGTCAACAACACATCCTCTCAACATATCCTCAAGGATCTGGATAACCCGCTCAGATTGACCATCAGTCTGTGGATGGTACGCAGTACTAAAATTAAGTCGAGTACCTAGGGCAGTATGAAAGGATTTCCAGAACTTGGCTGTAAACCTTGAATCACAATCAGATATTATAGAAATTGGTACTCCATGAAGTCGTACTATCTCAGATATGTATAACCGAGCTAACTTACTGAGTGCGTAGTCAACTCGAACCAGAATAAAATGTGGGGACTTAGTGAGACGATCCACAATAACCCAAATAGAGTCTTTCTTCGACGGAGTCAAAGGAAGACCACTAACAAAGTCCATAGTCACATGTTCCCACTTCCATTGAGGAATTTCAATGTGCTGCAATAACCCAGAAGGTCTCTGGTGTTCAGCCTTCACTTTCTGACAAGTCAAATACTTAGACACATAATCCGCAACATCTCTCTTAAGTCCTTTCCATCAATAACGTTCCCGAAGGTTCTTATACATCTTGTCCCCACCTGGATGCATGGAGTAAGGACTATCATGGGCCTCACGAAAAATAGTTTGTTTCAACTTAGAATTCTTTAGAACACAATACCGACCTAAGTAACAAAGAATACCATCCTGGTTAATGGTAAAGTCCCTAGAAGTACCCTTCTCAACCTCTTTCTTACGATGCATCAAGAAAGCATCACTCGACTGTTCTGAACGAATCTTAGAAATTAGAGTAGGGATAACCCTGAGTTCCGCTAAGATACTACCATCCTCATATAAACTCAAGCGGGCAAAAAGAGCTCTTAGATCAGAAATTACATGACGACTCAACGCGTCGGCCACCACATTAGCTTTCCCAGGGTGATACTCAATCTCACAATCATAATCTTTCAAGAGTTCTAACCAACGACGCTGTCTCAAGTTAAGCTCTTTTTGAGTGAGTAAATACTTCAAACTCTTATGGTCGGTATAGATATAACACTTCTCCCCATAGAGATAATGTCTCCAGATTTTGAGAGCAAAAACTACAACAGCTAACTCAAGGTCGTGGGTAGGGTATTTAACTTCATGCGGTTTTAACTGACGGGATGCATAAGCTACAACCCTACCATCCTGCATTAGTACACAACCCAAACCAATATGGGAAGTATCACTGTAAACTGTATAGGGTTTTCCAGACTCCGGTTGTATTAAAATTGAGGCTTGGGCCAGCACCATTTTCAATTTCTCAAAACTGGACTGTTGGGCCCTCAATCCAAACAAAAGGAGCATTTTTCCTCAAAAGTTTAGTTAAAGGAGATGCAATGATCGAAAACCCTTCCACAAACCTTCCATAATAACCAGCTAAACCCAAGAAACTACAGATCTCAGAAATATTCTTAGGTTGTTTCCAGCCCATTATAGCCTCAATCTTTTTCGGATCTACCTTAACACCTTCTGCAGAAACTATATGTCCCAAAAACATAACTTCACTAAGCCAAAATTCACATTTGCTAAACTTAGCATATAACTGTTTTTCTCTCAGAGTTTGCAAAACAATTCGAAGGTGTTCCTCATGTTCGTTCTCAGATTTATAATAAACCAAAATATCGTCGATAAAAACTACCATAAACTAGTCAAGATTACGCTGAAACACTCTATTTATTAAGTCCATGAATGCTGCAGGGGCATTAGTCAACCCGAAAGGCATTACAAGAAATTCATAATGGCCGTAACGTGTTCGAAAAGTTATTTTAAAGACATCAGAATCCTTAACTTTGAGTTGGTAGTAACCAGATCTCAGGTCTATCTTAGAGAAAACCTTAGCACCCCGAAACTGATCAAAGAGACCATCAATACGAGGGAGGGGATATTTATTCTTTATCGTCAACTTGTTTAGTTTACGATAATCGATACACAATCGGAGTGTCTCATCCTTCTTTTTGACAAAAAGAACTGGAGCTCCCCATGGAGAAACACTTGGTCTAATAAAACCCCTATCCAAAAGCTCCTACAACTGAATCTTTAATTCCTTAAGTTTTTTAGGTGCCATTCGATATGGTGCCATCGATACCGGAGTTGTACCCAGATAAACCTTAATACCAAACTCAATCTCATCACGCTTAGAAATGTGTAATGGTGATGGTGTGGGTATGTAACTTTAAGGGATAAATGGATTGTGACCCACTAGTTATATGAAGCTACGAACCAATAATATAATATGATGGATTCGATGTGGTAGGAGTGTGACATGTAACCCACTAGCTATAAGGAACTAGGAACAATGCGATAATAAGATGGAATGGATGAAGACTACAAGCCTAACTTGAAGCCGATAGAGTTCTCACAAGAATAAAGCTGAAAGCAATCTTTCAAAAAGAGTTTCTTTTTTATCAAAATGGTGTCATAAAAATGAAGGAAAGGTTCCTATTTATAGTGTTAATAGGAACCATATGAAGAGTCTTACAACAAGAGATGAATGTTTTAATCTTTATGGTGATGAATGCTAATGAATGCTTTGTTTTCTCTTGTATCTTTAAGTGAATAAATTTTCAATGTATTAGTGATGAATTTGGATTTAATTTAGACTTAATATACATATAATTTCGTTCAAATGGTGGAAGGACTCTTGAGCTGCCTTGTCTTTCTCTTAGAAAAAAAGGGTGAAAATGGACAGTTGATGTATGTAGACACTTTGGTAGCAAAAGGGGAGCGTCTCTTCTAATTCCATGTTGATCCTCAAGCTAATTAACCTTCTTGAATGCCATAATATTATGCATCAAGAGGCCTTCATTGCTTGTCTTCATGTAGAATACAAATAGCCTCCAAAAGATGATGAAGAAGTGACTTGAATGTCTTAATTATTTGCATAATAATGGCCTTCTATTAGGATTGTTCTCTGATATGAAAAGTGGTTACAAACAGCTTTGTAACAGCTGTGTTAGTTAGGCAGTTACACTTCCTTAAACTTAACCATTAGGGTTTCCTTCTTTGTATATATAAACATGGTTCTGCTATGAATAAGATGAGCTTAGTTCTTGAATCACCTCTTCATTTCTTCCTTTGATCCATTATATCTCACATGGTATCAGAGGTCTCTTTTCAAGAAATGACAGAAACTACTACAAAACCTTTCACCAACAAATCCATATCCATTCGTTTGGATGATTCCAATTTCATGCTATGGCGAAAACAAGTTCTTTTCACCATCGAGAGTCTTGCCTTACTTGATCATATTGATGGTTCGGTAGTTGTGCCACCATGTTATGTTGTGAAAGAAGGTGTCAAAATTTCTAATCCTGAGTTTGTTTCTTATAGGCAGCAAGATAGTGCCTTGCGTTCTTGGTTGCTTTCTTTCATTG
Organism: Abelmoschus esculentus; assembly: GCA_035048815.1. Classification (NCBI taxonomy): domain Eukaryota; kingdom Viridiplantae; phylum Streptophyta; class Magnoliopsida; order Malvales; family Malvaceae; genus Abelmoschus; species Abelmoschus esculentus. Next base: position 14,577,731 of record JAUCBN010000048.1, read on the forward strand.
GTTCTTAGATCTTGCCATCTTTGGTAAGTTGTAAAACAACACTTGATATTTGGGAGAAGGTGCAACAGTTATTTTCGGTCTCCTCTACAAACAAAATTATGCATCTTCATTGCTCGTTAAAAAGCCTATGTAAAAGAGATCAGTCTATGTATGAGTACTTGGCACAAATTCAATCGATTTGTGATACTTTTGCAGCATGTGGCAATCCTCTCACTGAAATGATGTATATTTCTGCAATCCTTTCTGGTCTACCACCTGAGTATGAACCAGTTGTTGCTGTTATCACGTCTAGTCAGCAACCCTACAAATTAGATGGAGTCTGCAATGTTCTTTTGGATACCGAGGCAAGACAAATGGAATTTCTGAACCAATCTACCATCTCGGTTAACATGGCTCAAGGTTCGGTTAATATGACTCAAGTTTCTGTTCAAATGGGAGTATGACAAGGTATGTCTAATTCTACCAATACTCCTTATTATGGGACTTTTGCACCAAGAAATGTTGGTTTCTCTCAACGTCCCCAAGGATCAAGAAACCAGGATTTTGGTGGGCGTTTTTAGAATAATGTTCCTACGTACAATCAATCTTACAAAAGTGCTCGTGGGTAGAAGTTTTAGTGGTCGTTCACGACCACAATGCCAGATATGTGGAAAGATTGGTCATTTGGCAAATAGATGTTATTTCCGTTTTGATCAGTCTTATGATGGACAAAGTTACAATGTTGCAAATGTGTGTTGCTATGATGAAGAGCTCCCTGATGAGCAGGTGGTGCAATCTGATGAAGAATAAACTGGAACTGGTCCTATTATAAATACTGTAGCCTTGACATATGAAGCTAATCTTGTTGGGTATAATGATGCAGCTTGGTATCCTGATTCGGGAGCCACAACACATATCACTCCAAATGCAGGTATGATGCTCAATTCTAAGACTTATTTTAGGTCTAGTAAAGTGTCAAATGCAAATGGTATGGCTTCTTCTATCTCGAATATTGATGTTGCTTCTTTAAAAAGTTTTTCTAGACCACTAGTGTTAAATAATTTGCTCCATGTTCCTGTAATTAAAAAAAATTATTGTCCATCTCTAAGTTCACTAAAGATAATAATGTTTCGTTAGAATTCTATCTTGATTATTGTGTTGTGAAGGATTTAGTGTCACAACAGGTGATACTTCAAGGGCTGGAAAGTGATGGCCTGTATAAGTTTTCTTCCGATGCTTCTGATTCAATTGGTTGTGTTCCTGTTTTTTCTTCAAATGCTTCTGCTGATAATTGTTTTTTGAATAACGCTGAACTCTCTAATGATAAGAAGAAGGTTCCTGGAGATAATACTGTTGTGAGTTTGAATAGTTGTAATACATGTATTTTTGATAAGAATGTTGAGTTGTGGCATAGGAAGTTAGGACATCCCTCCAATAAAATTCTGGGAAATGTGTTGCAAGCATGTAATATACGTTGTTTTGTTGACAATAAATGAATCTTTGTGAAGCATGTCCGCTAGGTAAATCATATAAACTACAATTTCAAAAGTTTGTCATAGTTTTTGATCATCCTCTTCAGTTTGTTCAAATGGATTTATGGGGACCAGCTCCTTTAATCGCTAACAATTCTAGTTATTATATTAGTTTTGTTGATGCTTTCTCAAGACACACATGGATTTATTTTCTTTCTCGCAAATCTGATGCTCACAATACTATTGTTTCATTTCATAAGATGGCAGAAAGACAATTAAATTGTAAACTAAAAGTAATTCAATCTGATTGTGGTGCTTAATTTCATACTTTACA